>MU008200.1:0-497723 GCA_010909165.1 Anthoceros angustus
AATGCCGCAGGCTTGGCGCGCCTTGATCGAATCGAGTTTCGAGAGTCCTCGTTCGCGCTCTAAGGAAGGCGTCATAGTCGGGCGTCTTGCAGATTTCAATGATCTCTTCGTCGCCTAGCGTCATCGCTTTCGCGTCACCCGTTGTCCCAGGCGCTTGATCGTCTGAACGAACTCCGGCGAAGCTCCCGAAACGGGCGGGAGATTTCTCGTCGGGCCGTGGAGGTATTCGAGCATCAGGCGCTCCGCGGCGGCGAATTCCTCGGCGACCTGCGGCAACTCATCGACGATCGCGGGCGGAATGGCGGCGACGCCGTTGGCGTCCGCGTGAAGCAGGTCGCCTGTCGAGATCGGAAGACCGCCGATGCGGACCGGCAGGCCCAGATGGAGCAGGTGGCGGTAGGCGTGCGAGCAGATCGTCGAACCCGTGAAGATCGGATAGCCGATCGCCCGCACCTGCAGGATGTCCCGCCCTGCCCCGTTCGTAAGAAGGCCGACGGACCCGAACGCCTTGTAAACTGAGCACATGACTTCGCCGAACACGGCGCCGGCGGGCGGCTCGTCCAGGTCCTGGATCACGACGAACGCCGGACCGGGCAGCGTCGCGAACTGCTCGACCTGCTTCTCCATGCTGCCGTACGCGTCTCCCGACCCGGGAGGGGCGTCGGAGCGAAACGCCGCGGTCGCAGCGTAGCCGACGGCGGAGGAAACTCCGGGAAGTTCGCACGAATGCGACCGTCCGTAAATCCCCGGTTTCGCGGCACGACGTCAAATAACTCGATCGCGTTGCAGATCGTCGGCGTGTCGTAACGGGCCAGTTCGGCGAGCAGATTCAGGGGCGACAGCGGACATCGTGAGTAGGCGACCGGAGGAGCGGTACTCCCCTCCTCACCTGTTTGTGTCCTCGCAAACAACAGAGACCTCGGGCTGAAGGTACTTCTTAACCTTCCACCTGTTCACCCAGGTTGGCAGTAAATATAGCACTCGTAGCTGCACAGATCCATTCTCATATACTGCCACCACCTCATAAGGTCCCATCCATCTCAGCCTAAGCTTCCCTGGAAAGTCTAGGTACCGACTATCGTACATAAGAACCAAATCCTTGGCCACGATAATCTCTTGTTTCCTCAACCTTCCGTCATGCCCATCTTTTCTAAGCTCTTGAATTTGCTGGGTTTCCTCCAAAGCATCTTCCCTACGTTCCTCCTGCTCTATGAAAGATTCTAATCTAGCAACCTGGCTATCCTCTACAGTCATACGTTCATCCTCCATAATCCTGTAGGTAGGTACTTCAAATTCCACGGGCATCACAGGAGACATGCTCTATGTCAAATAATAAGAGGTCTTCTTGGTTGTTACCTTCTCCGCGGTCCGTAAGCCCACAATGCTGAGTGTAACTTAGCATCCCAATCGTACGTGTGTGTTACAGTTACCTTGGTGAGGATTGTGCATAACAACCCGTTCGTCTTCTCCGTTAATCCGTTCGCTTTGGGGTTGTAAGGAGTCGTCTTTCGATGCCGGATGTTGAAATAAGTGGTTAGAGACTCAACGACGGAGTTGAGGAAATGGGTTCCTCGGTCGATGACCAACTCTAAAGGACACCCATACCTCGTTATAATATTCTCAAAGAGGAACTTCGCTACTGCAGGTGCGTCGTCCTTCCTTGTTGCCTCAACCTCCACCATCTTCGTGCAATAGTGCCACCAGAATGTACTGCTTCCTTGTCCACTGTGTGGGTGGCTTGATCGGACCCACAAAATCTATTCCCCACTTCTCAAACGGTGCCAGCGGCAATATATAGGTGAGAGGCCACTGTGTCGACAAAGTAGGCCGCCCAACCCTCTGACACGCGTCACACCTCCAAATAAATTCCCACACATCCTTTTGCATCGTAGCCCACCAAAGCCGCATCTAAGATCTTCTTCACGGTTATCTATGCCGAATAGTGGCCACCGGCCTCCTCTGCGTCGGATCTTCCAAAAGGCGGCTTCTCGATTTCAGGACATCGAATCTTTTAAATGCAGGCCAAGCTTGTACAAGACCCCCTCTCTTAGGCAATATGGCGCATCCTTATGGAGAAAGACCGCACACCCCTCTCTGGACAAACCATCAGGCATGATTCCATGCTCCAGAAACTTACGGACTTCGCCATTCAACAGGTATCTTGGGCATGGTCGGCCTTCACGTTCTAATCTCTTCCTTCCAAGCATACCGCGTCGCCTCCTGCTAGCTCGCCTACCCGTAGCCCCAGACGTCGTTGCTCCGTTTACGAATCCATTTCCTTCCTGCTTTGTCAATGCTGCGAGTTCCCTAGCTTGCAGCCCGTTTGCATGTCCTTCCTTCGATAACGTTTCGATTCCTCCCATTCCTGTTGATCCGGCCTCGTGTCCAGGTTCAGATCGTGCTTCTTTGGCGACCCGCCTTGCTGCAGCTTCTTGACAGCAATTTCTGCAGTCGACCAAGAATCGGTCGACGCTCCTCCTTGCAATTCCACTGCAAGCACACCTTGAGGTGTGATTTCTCCACAATCCTTCTTCATACACGCCACCATAGAGCCATCCTCGCCCCTAGGCTCCAGTGCACTCACCTTCTCAGCACACCAGTTTTGCGATTTCTTCGTAATTTCTCCATCGCTCCTTGCCACCATCATGGCCTCCACTTGCAGCCCTCCTGACTGCTCACCCTGGAAAAGTATCTCAGCCTCCTCCGCGTGCCCATGCTGGCACTCCCCTATCTTCCCTTGGATCTTCGGGTTGCCCTGCTGTAACTGTTCCTGCACGACGCTCTCTTCTTGTTCATTGGACCTCCTTGCTGGCAACAAGTCTTGCTGCTCAATCCTTAGGCCGTCCACAGCGTGCTCATACCTTCCCTCTTCGATACAGGCTGTGGCAACCAACCCTTCGTCAGGAAATCGGTCATCTGTGGCCTCAAGCCGTTCTCCGGTCTTCAGACGAGAGATGAAGTCTGCATTCAGATGTTGCTTTCCCGGCCTGGTTTCCACGTCGAAATCAAACTCTTGCAGCAGTAGCACCCATCTGGCGATCCTCCCGGACAAATCTGGAGGAGTAGATGATACCAAGACCCTCTCGTTCGGTGGTCGAGTAGTTCCTCTCAGCATCCGTGAGCTGTCCAATCGCCAGCCCGAAAGTGCCGGAGATGACTTGCAACCTCCCAATAACTAGAAGCTCCATGCCTACAATAGCGCAAACACCACCAGGGAGAAGGAGAAAAAGACACTAAACCAGCTCATCCCGGGAGTCAACCGCAAGGCAATCCAAAGGAAGGCGGAACACCAGGCAGGCATCATCCTGCAGGTGCCTGGGAAGCCTGTGGAAGATACGCGGGTAATGAAGATTGTATTCCAATCAATGCATGTGGTTGCACACAAGTGCACAACCACATGCATTTATTAGAATACAATCTTCATTATTCTAGATGCTTATGTCATGCAAAAATCAAATATCTAGTGCACAAATAATTGATTCAAAAACATTACATGACAAAAAGTCAATGAAGATTGAAAACACAACTAAAAGTCCTAATTCTAAAAGAATATGACTCTTGACAATAAGATATAACCTTAATTTGCAGACACAAAGCGTCGAACATATGTGATGGTAATGCCTAGTCCTTGCTGTTTCCTGTTAGGGAAAATGTTTTTGAGATAACTAGGTTCCTTTTCTAATATGTACCCCTCTCCTAACCAATCTTCTTGGATGGTTGGTAGAGGTCCATAAGACAAGATGTTTGTGAGCCTTTGGTAAGGTTTTCCTTTTCTTACTAGGTTGTGGTAAGATAACTCCATCTCTCTCTCAACGTGTGACCCCATATCACTTCCATCTTTGTTCTCTTCTTTCTTGCACTGACAAATGAAATATCTCGTTAAGCATGACGGCCACTTTATAGTTCTTTTGATCTTGGAAAATTGATGACCCCAATATGTGCGAGTAAGAAAAGGGCTCGAGCGTCTTGAACTAGTTGGATCAAGTACTTCTTCTGTAAGAGTTATCATACTTGTTTCATAGGCGGGTAAAGATTTCCGAAGCATACATGATATTTGGAAAGGATGCATTGCTTTTTTTTGCTGTTGCCCAAAACCACAACCACATGCATACTTTCGCCAAAACGCCATAGCGGTTTGTGATGAGAGATGGTCCTCAAAGAGAGAGCTCTTGAGATATGGCAAGACAACATAAATTTGAAAGTGATTTTTCTTACTGCGTATAACTTGCATATATAGTGTGGAGCTCTTTGGTTTTTGAGCAAAATTTATGATTTATCTTAATAATAAGAATTTTATAAATTATTAAATTATTAAATTATAAAAAAACAAGTGATTTTACGAGCTTCAATCCCAATCACCATATGTGTTGCAGCTAGCTTACGACTCTTCAGCGTAAAAGTAGTTATTAAGCTGAAACTTTCCTTTCGACTTAAGGCATCTGCCACAAGATTCTCCTTCCTTGGCTTATACTTGATAGACGCATCATACATTGTGAGAAAATCTTGCCATCTAGCTTACTTAGTCTTAATTGGTTAGTAAACAAGCTCGTGATTACATTGTCTATGTACAGCATAAAAGATCTTCACATAAGATAATGTCTTCAGATCTTGAGACAACTGATTACCACGGTCATCTACTTTTCATAAGTGGAGTACTTCCTTCCATGTTCACGCAGCTTCTTTAACTCGTAAGCCATCGACTTACTTTCATGCATAAACGCTCGGACCTCCAATTGCAATATATGATGCATTCGTATATATTTCTAAATTCTTCTTTAGATTATAGATTGTCAAGCCTTTGCCTTCTTCAAGAGATCAGTTAATGGGGCAACAATCTTAATTGGCAAATATGTGCACAAATCTTCTGTATACTCTAGTCGATCCCAAAAACATACACACCTCATGAATGCACACTCTTTGGCGGCAACCAACTCTGTATGGGCTTTACCGTATCAGAATCATACTAATATCATCTACAAAAACAATGAATCCTAGAAGTCAATCTCTTCCTTAATAAAGTCACACACTTAGCTATGGCTAAGAACAAAGAATTTTCTCTTAACATTTTTAACACTTTTCTCAAATGTTGGACGTACTCTTCCGAGGTAGAATTGTAAACCATGATATCATCCAAGTGGATCACAACACACTCGTCCATCAAATCTCTAAAAACAGTATTCATGAGAGTCTGAGACATGAGTGGTGCATTAGTGAGTTCAAATGGCATGATTAGGAACTCAAAGATTCTTACCTTGCTCTACAAGCAGTCTTGTATTCATGTCCTTCTGCCATGTGGATCTCGTAATACCTTGCCAATTAGTCCAGCTTGGTTAAGCACTTTTAGCACTCTCAATGTGCCAAACAAATCATCCAGCCTTGGCAAAGATATGAATTCTTCACCAAATGAGGACTTTCATATTCTTACATATCCCATGGCTAGCATATTAGACATCTGTCTCTTCTTCTCTTAAGCAGCTCATTCTACGACAAGCTATATGCTGCTCTTGAAGTCGGTATTCTTCCTGAGATCAATCTAATGATCTACAAAGTCTCTTAAAAGGTAAAGGAGGCAACTCATTGGACATCAAGTCTTTAAACTCATCCAAGATGGCATGAACTTCTTGTGGGATCTTTGGTTGCTCTTGAGACTCCATCTCAAGTCCATCTTCTAGTCCTTGCAGCACAAGTAGAAAGAGTTCCTCTACATCCTTTACACAACGTTTTAGCTCTTTCTTGGAGATGAGATCTTCACTACTGGCCGAGGCGGCTGATCGATAGCAGGCCTCTTGAGCATCTTGCGCTTCTAATTAACCATTGATTGGAATGGATTACGCTCTGATACCACAAAGTAACAGGAATAGATCAAACTGATCATTGCACATGGTACACATTTGATATATTCATTACTTTCGAACCATGCGAACTATTTATTTTTAGGGAATTAAAGGTTATAAGTATGAGTCTGATCTCAAAGCTTTGGGTAACGTCTTGTCACTCCCCTAACTAGGCAATGACCCTCCTCAATCGGGATCCTCAATTGGAATAGTTGGTGTAGATAATTTTGCATTCCACGAAGACTTTTAGTAAAGCCATCACTATAAGATAAACCTAATAGTAAATGCAAAAGGTCTCGGCTTAATATGTCCTCATGATAATTTCACTTGTGGGCAGTAGGAGCTTGTGTCCAATCGAGACAGGAACTTTTTAAGAATGTCTCCTTAGCAACCGAAGCATGGCCTTTCAAACCTGTCCACTCTGCTTCCTCGACGAGGATGATAACTTTATATGGATTAGAAGCGATGAACCCGCCACATGTGGCGTAGGGTCACCAGTTTAAAAAATCTTATTAAGCCTGTAAATCACTTTCTTTTAGTGATTTGATTTTAAAAATTAAACATAATTAATATACTAAAATTATGTAAAAAATAAATTGAAAATTTAAATGAGAGGTGAAAATAAAGGCAGTTATGGAAGTTACCTTGTTAGCTCTATGCTGCCACTAGAAGGTCACATGCATACTTTTCTAAAGAGGAGGCAACAATGTGTGGTTGCATGCGATCCTAAAATTAGCAGTTGCCTAGGACGAGCTTGTGGGATAAGAGGTCGCATGCATACTTTGTTACGACCGCCAGGAGCCACAAGCCCGTGGCAAGCCGAGACGGCAAGCCATGCAGATCACCCCCGGCTTAGGTTATCGAACCTAGAGGTACCACGGACCGTTCGTAAAGAGAACCCGACGGAACAGATAATGACGCGTTAGGGCATGCTAAAGAAACTTAAACTTGTTTTCCGAAACTAGTCCTAGTAAATAGGTTATTTACTAACTTAGGCTAGAGAAAGGGGATTAAATCCCCATTCGTGGTAGTTAGATTTGATCTGACAGACTTCGATCATTACGCTTCTTGGCCGAGGGCCTTCACCTTCTTGTACTATGGACACTAAGAATTTATAGCCATTTCTTTGAAGGCTCATCTCACGGGAGCTCGGGTCCTAGAAGCGCATCCGGCTTGAATGCATCCGATCCCGCCGTGACACTTGGTATCAGAGCCGACGAATCCTGCACACCCCCGTGGGATCAAAGATCGGAATAGGGGGGGAAACCAGCTCGACGACCTTGGACTCAACGACGAGACAGGCCCAATTGCCAACCCAGCGTAGAGAACACAAGGAGTCAGGGAAGCGAGATCAAGGAACAAGAATCGGAGTTGAGATTCCTGAAAGATCGAGCCCTGAAGGTTGTGAACACTTACGCGCTTCTGGCCGCTGTGCAGATCGGATTGTCCCGAGAGAGTCGGGGCTACCTTGCTTCGGCGACGCCGTTTCCAGTGTTGGGCCGCTGTGGGAAAACCGAGAAGAATTGCCACCGGCCACAAGTTGCGGGACACCGGAAATCTGTAGTGAGGCCGCCAGGGTCAGCCTCCGGCGGGAAGTCTTCGACACCTGCGACGCGGCGTTCAGACATCTCAGAACTCCAGACCCGGCACGAGACACCATGAGTGACTACATCACGAAGCGGTGGAGAGGAACTTACAATGACGGCGGCAGCGAGAGAGCATTGGGGAACGAGTGCAGGCGAGGCGGAGGCGATGTGAGCAACCAAGATGTTGACCAGCATCCATGTCTTGAGACGCGCGCCAACAGAATCTTCGGAAGGCCAAGCTCGGCAACTCCAAAGGTTGATCGGTCGGCAACAACGGGAATAGGCGTTGAGTCGGAACGCGATGGACCAGGCATGCCCACCGCCGTGGAAGGTCCAAATCCGCATATGCTAGCGAACTCCAAGGCGAGGGCGTCCACCAGCGACCTTTGACTTGCGGATCCGACATCGCAGGCCGTCGGCCCGCCCGGAGGACATTGAACCCGAGCCAAGCGGTCCAGGACATGGAAGCACGAATGGCTAACCTAGAAAAGCGTTGGAGAAGAATTACAAACCCTCACGGGTCGCCGAAGGTGGTGTGGAAGCCCGGTAGCCTTGGATGAGTTGTGTCGGGACGAACCAACACCGGTTGGAAGGCCACGGCGGGAGTCCTTCAACCGCTGAACACTCAACCGAGTCGAGAACCGACGCGACACCACCCAACTGACTCGTCCCCACAAGAAGGATACCGATGGTTGGGCTCTCTAGAAGATTCGGATGAAGGTGGGAGGTTTCCAAGGGCAAGAAGCGGAGGCGGCGACGATCGAATCGGGGTCGGCAAAAGGGAAGAACAACATGAGGCGGAACCCACAGCCACACCTAGGGTCACAAATCAAACTGCAGAAGGACGGGGGTGAGGGGAAGATAAAGGAAACGGCAGTTGTCCCCTTCGTGATGATGCGCCACTAGGGAGGTTGGAACGGATGAAGGGGTAGTTGCACCAACCCCTAGGAGAGGAAGGCACTGCAGCCAGCCCGATGGAGCTCAAGGACATTTTTGGCGACATCTCATTGACCTCCAATCAAGTGGAGATAAGTGACACCGCCGCTGCAAGGGAATTGTTGTGGAGGGGATGGCACAGGAATGCAATTCGGAATTTGCATGCCTTGACTTGCACCATGGCTCGACTGTGTGGACCTTCTCGACCAGGCAGCCATGGCTCTCACTTGGCTGAGTGTGCAGGGACAACAGGAGAAGTTGCTCAAGGAAAAGTTGGAGGGTCTGGAGGGCGAGAACAAGGTGGCAGAGGACCGCAGACGGGAGTGCGAAGCGGCCCTGTGCAAGGCGCAGGAACAGCTGAGGGCCATGTCCACCCAACAGGAGGCCTTAGTGAATCAAGTCAAAGGGGCGCACGCTACGATTGAGGAGCTCCAGAATGAGGTCTCACGAGTCCAAGAGCAGGTGGAGACAATGGCGCCCCTGGAGAAATTCAAGAAGCTGGCGGAGAGATACAAGCGGGAGAGAGACAAAGCTAGGGCCAGAGTCAAGAGAGAGGCGGCCAAACCGAAGAAGGGCCGAGCAATGCCACTGCAGGAGCCAAGCAACCACTGGGGAAGCAACCACCACGGTGGCTAAACCGCCACCGTCATGAAGGAGGAACCGAGGTGGGGAAGAGCGCCGCAGATGGGAGGTAACCCTCGAACTCAGGCAGCCCAGGATTGTCCACGGAGGAGAGGGTAAGGACCTGACGAAGGGCGTTGTACCGCGCATGAGGATGCTCATGTCCTGCTTCGCCGCATGGTGAGCGGTGCTCACTCTAAATGTGTATGTGGTTGTTGGGACAGGGGAGGGGCGTAAACCATCGGCACATCTTGACCGCCACGGGCGCTACGCTGGTTCCTTCGAATGGGAGCTGGCGCCTACCCTCCGCAAGTGGTGCTGGAGGAGATGAGCGAGGCAGAGGCCAGAGCATGGAGGGAGGAGCACACGGTGTGGTTGTCCAGCGATGAGGAGCGGGACAACAGGCATAGAGGCCATAGGCGCGCGACGTCCACGGGGAGGCACGAGGAAACCGCAGGCAGCGAGAGCGAAGTGGAGGTTTTGGGAGAGAATCGCTCGGATCAGAGGCGTGGCCGGAGAGCGAGGGGGACCCCTATGGGCCGTAGGGCTAGGCAGCAACCGCGGAGGCGGCAGCGCTGATTTTAGGGGAGCGCGACATCATAGGTCCGGGGTTTCCTTTTCGGGTTAGGGGATAGGATGTTTCGAGAGTCATGGAGTCAGAGGTTCGGATTGGTAGGAGTGGTAGAGGGCTACAATTTTTAGACACTGGAGAGAAGCGAGCTGTGCTGAACCGCAGCTAGATGTATAAGAGACCCTTTGTGTGTCTCTCTTAACAGACAATTTCAGGTGTGAACTTCCGTGTGTCGGACCCGCGCGCGAGGTTGATTGGAGACGTCTGATCAGCATCGAACTGGTCGATGCACTGTCTTCTCGTCACAAGAAGACCGGGAAGATCCCTGGGCGGTCGAGAGCGGAGTGGCCAAGCTCCACGAAGTGTGAACGTGAAGGACGCCTGTGTTCACCCTATAAGGAGGGAGGGGGGTCTGTGGCCCATGGTGAGGTCTATGTGGCCCTGGTGAGGTCTGTGTGGCCCTGGTGAGGTCTGTGTGGCCTGAGAAAGGGAGCGAGAGGGAGTATTCATGTGTGGTAGAGTGGGAGGTTCTTGGAAAAAAAGGGGAAAGGAGAGAAGTGTGCCGTAGGGGGGAGTATGCGGGTACGTTTTGAGGAAACGGGGAATGTTAGAAAGGGGAGAAGTGAGCGATGAGATCGGTAAGGGTCGACGCCGGAGTGAGGCCTCGTGGTGTTCATGGTCATGGTGCCTAATCCCTGGAACGTTCTGAGCGCGGTCTCCCTTGTGAGTGAATTAGAGTAGGTGCGACCTTAGGTGTGTGTGCGCGTGAAATCATAACCCTTAGAGACCACGCCAGGAGGACTGGGTGACCAGACAACCACAGACACGCGCCGTGGTGGGGCCCGCCACAGTGGTTGAATCAGCCACTACGGTGGCTGAACCCCCCCACCGCGGTGGCTGAGCCTTCCACGGTGGTGGGTTCAGGTATGGTAGCTGGTTCTGGTAGGGTAAGGATCGGTTGTGGTAGAGCTAGGACCCATAGTTTTAGAACATCTTGACACAAAACCATTCCCTTGGGATCGAATCCTAGGACTATAACGACATAGAGGGTAAATGTGGCCTCTTTGCGCCTTTGGACGCAAAAATCCCATTCCACAATAAGTCACGAAATTTAAATCCTCGCTTGATCTCCTGCGCTTGCGATACAGTCAATTGCTGTAATTTAGGTCACCGCCTGCTCCTCACAGATTCTCGGGTTGGCTAAGGCCAACGTAAGCACCTTCTCCGCACGAGCCAAGATAATGATGTGCGTGACCACTATCGCTACTCGGTGGAGAATTTCGCTGATGCTTGTGTGTTGATGTGGCACAAGGGTCTAGGGCAAGGTGAGGGTACTCCAATCCTATTGTCAGAAAACAATTTTGGATTCTCCCTCTCTTGGCGCTCCTCCTTATATAGGCGATCGGGCCTCAAGATTTCTGTTGAGGACGTGAGCCGGTCTGTGGGCTACATACAGTTGCCACAAACGCCCACCAGAGTGCGTGGTAGTCGTTCAGAGGTCCGAAAGTGTCAATAGGGACGCTGGTCGTCTGCCTCGTGGGTGGAACTCCCTCCTTATATTTCTTTGAGTGCACCACATTGACCTCCCTCGCCCGCCCTGCCTCGGCATCCTTAGAGTCTCTAGATAGGAAATAGAGCACCATGCTCGATACCATGTAAATTGCCGAGCGGAAGCGAATACTTGCTTAATCTCTTGGTAGATGAATTGAATAATAATTGTCAACAAACAAAAAAAAGTCTTAATACCATTCTAGGTGACGCTGGCTAAAGGTCACCTCATAACCTAACAATTACTACTTGACCTAATCTATAGGTTAAGGTTTAATACAATATATATATATATATGACCTATATATCTATATCTAACTCAATGTACCTGTACTCACCATTTTACTCTCCATCTCGTGCAGAAGCAATTCTCCGTGTTTGGCTATGAATGCGTGGTACGCGACGGAGCAAGAACCCATCCGTGTGTGTGTCGCCAATTGTCCCGATGTTTAGCTGCAGGTGCCGATGCGTGGTGAGCCAAACCCCGACGCCCACCAGACCGGGTGCTAGAGTGTTGCTGCACCTCAAGCTATGAGGACCAGCGTGGCTACCGGCCCCACCACGGGTCGAGCTCATACATGCGGCCAAGAGGGCCGTGGAGGAGATCCACTTTGAGGGAGCATCATGGGGGCGCCCTCCCGAGGCATCATCGCCAACCGGTGGCCAACCCTTCTTCCAGTTGGCATCCGCTTGCCACTCCCAAAGCCTGCGTGGTTCCATAAAGGGAGTTGGGGATAAGGGTTTCTTTGAGGGAGCCCCGAGGAGCCGAGGACTCTTTCCCAGGAGGGAGGGTTGTGAGGCCACGTGACATCTCCCATGATCTCACCTTGCTGGGAAGGAGGTGAAGGCAATGAGATGGAGCTGGAGGTTCGTAGCCATCTCACCGAAGCTAGCGGAGTTGTCCAAGGAGGAGCCGGAGGCAGAGGGAAGCAATGGGCAAGAAGGAGGCGTGAGGAGTCGGCGCTTGTGATGGCGGTGATGGAAACATGCCAAGGCATTGGCGTTGTAGAGGGTTCGATGTGAAGGAGCTCGTGGTAGTGAAGGCTTTTGTGTGTCAAAGTCGTTGTTGTTGTTCATGCATCCGCGCCTTTGTGCCGCCGCTTTAGTTGTTGATTTTGCTTTTGTTGTTGTTGTCCTCTTGTTGATGGTGATGTTGCAAAGGTAGGTCGCTGTGAAGGTCTTGCTGTCACGGTGACCGATCACGCTCTTCATGTATGTAGGTGCCAACATAGGCGGAGGTTGATGTACACTGGAGAGCAAAGCAGCCTATGATGATGTCCTTCCTTTTTGGGGAGCCATAGAACCCTAGCTAGGACCCATAGTTTTAGAACATCTTGACACAAAACCATTCCCTTGGGATCGCATCCTAGGACTATAACGACATAGAGGGTAAATGTGGCCTCTTTGCGCCTTTGGACGCAAAAATCCCATTCCACAATAAGTCACGAAATTTAAATCCTGCTTGATCTCCTGTTTGCATTCTGATATGGCCAATTCTGCGTTGCAATTTAGGCTGTCTGCCCTGTTCCTCACAGATTCCTGGTTGGCTAAGGCCAACGTAAGCACCTTCTCCGCACGAGCCAAGATAACAGATGTGCGTTGCGCACTATTACTGCTACTCAGTGGTGGAGAATTTCTGTTGATGCTGTTTGTGTGTTGATGTGGCACAAGGGGTCTAGGGCAAGGTGAGGGTACTCCAATCCTATTGCTGTAAAACAATTTTGGATTCTGTCCTCTCTTGCGGCAGCGCTCCTTATATAGGCGATCGGGCCTCAAGATTTCGAGGGGCGTGAGTCGAGGGGGTTGCTACGTTGTACAAACGTCTCGCCAGTCAGCGTGTGCTCGTAGAGGTCCAGCAAAGTGTCAATAGGGACGCTTGCTGTCTGTCTTCGTGGGTGGAACTCCCTCCTTATATTTCTTTGGAGTGCACCACATTGACCTCCCCTACAGCCGCCCTGCCTCGGCATCCTTAGAGTCTGTAGATAGGAAATAGAGCACCATGCTCTGATACCATGTAAATTGCCGAGCGGAAGCGAGAATACTTGCTTAATCTCTTGGTAGATGAATTGAATAATAATTGTCAACAAACAAAAAAGTCTTAATACCATTCTAGGTGACGCTTGGCTAAAGGTCACCTCTGTTAACCTAACGACCACAGTCTACTTGACCTAATCTATAGGTTAAGGTTTAATACAATATATATATATATATGACCTATATATCTATATCTAACTCAACAGCCAGGTACTCACCATTTTACTCTCCATCTCCTGTGCAGAAGCAATTCTCCTGTGTTTGGCTTGCGAATGTGCGTGGCACGCGACGGAGCAAGAACCCATCCAGGTGTGTGTCGTCAATTGTCCCGATGTTTAGCTGCAGGTGCCGATGCGTGGTGAGCCAAACCCCGACGCCCACCAGACCGGGTGCTAGAGTGTTGCTGCACCTCAAGCTATGAGGACCAGCGTGGCTACCGGCCCCACCACGGGTCGAGCTCATACATGCGGCCAAGAGGGCCGTGGAGGAGATCCACTTTGAGGGAGCATCATGGGGGCGTCCCTCCCGAGGCATCATCGCCAACTGGTGGCCAACCCTTCTTCCAGTGGCATCCGTTTGCCACTCCCAAAGCCTCTGCGTGGTTCCATAAAGGGGAGTTGGGGATAAGGGTTTCTTTGAGGGAGCCCCGAGGAGCTGAGGACTCTTTCCCAGAGGAGGGAGGGGTTGTGAGGCCACGTGACATCTCCCATGATCTCACCTTGGCTGGGAAGGAGGTGAAGGCAGCTGAGATGGAGCTGCGGAGGTTCAGGCCATATCTGACCGTAAAGCCTGAATAGCGGGAGTTGTCCAAGGAGGAGCTGGAGGCAGAGGAAGCAATGTGGGCAGCAAGGAGGCGTCAGAGGGAGCTGGCGCTTGTGATGGCGGCAGCGGAAACAGCTGCCAAGGCATTGGCAGTTGTAGAGGGTTCAGATGTGAAGGAGCTCGTGGTAGTGAAGGCTTTTGGTAGTGTCGCTTCAATTGAAGTTTGTTGTTGTTCATGCATCCGCGCCTTTGTGCCGCCGCTTTAGTTGTTGATTTTGCTTTTGTTGTTGTTGTCCTCTTGTTGATGGTGATGTTGCAAAGGTAGGTCGCTGTGAAGGTCTTGCTGTCACGGTGACCGATCACGCTCTTCATGTATGTAGGTGCCAACATATAGGCGGGAGGTTGATGTACACTGGAGAGCAGCAGGCCTATGATGATGTCCTTCCTTTTTTGGGGAGCCATAGAACCCCTAGCTAGGATAGGCAGCTATGTTTTGGTGTGGGTAGAGTGCTAGTGCAAACTGTAGACTTCAGATTTGTTCATAACAATAGTGGGCATAAATTGTTCCCTTTGTCTAGACAACGTGGTGCGAAAGTCACCGGATGTCCGGTGCCTTTGGTAGCTATTCTAAAAAGCTTGTCTTCGCGCGCGGACTGCAAATCCAACCTAGGTCCGGCACCCATGTCCCTTCGCTAATGATATTGGGTCACTTCTCAAAATTCGAAAAGTGTCCGTTTGTCCGGTATCGGTCATCCGGTGCCGGGGCACTTTTCTTTTTGATATAAGTGAGCTTTTGTATAGTTTGGAACGCGGACGTATAGGTGGGCATATGGCCCATGTGGGATCTTGGTGTCTTATACCTCTAGTCTCCCACTATAGTACCAAATCAGATGTGTGCATGCATGTTTGTCTTTCGGCCATTTGACATGTAGATACATATTCTTATTGTTTTTTATGGTGCCACAACCTTATGATCGGTGTGGGCAGGATGTCGGGCATACTTGGACCAATGTGTACAAATTTTTTTTTTAGCATTTTGAGGTGTCATTGCAGTTTTCAGCTTAGCACATTGGTTCGAAAATTGTCACAAATGTACAGATTCAAAACGACAACCGTTTTTTGTGAAAATGCCCTTAAAAATCCTTAAAACTGGGGTATTAAAGAGGACATTTGGATAACGTACTTGTGGGCGCTTCCCTGGTGGACCTGTATGCCAAGATGCATGCCTCGTTTTTGACAGCTTGGCTAGGAAAATTCTTACACCGACATTTACAATGCGCTGGCACTATTTATAAATCGATAAATTTGTATAACATTTTACAATGTATTTGCAATGAACATGCCACATCAATTTCACTAATATATAGCCTCATAAATGACATAAATCGGAAAAGGTCTCTTCCACATATTTACAACGGCATTTGCATAAGCATGCCACATCGAATCTTACTAATATATAACCTCATAAATTACATAAATAAGGAAAAGGCATGCCACATCGCAATCTTACTAATATATAACCTCATAAATTACATAAATAAGGAAAAGGCATGCCACATCGCAATCTTACTAATATATAACCTCATAAATTACATAAATAAGGAAAAGGTCTCTTCCAAAATTTTACAACGGCATTTCATAAACATGCCACATCAGCAAATAATATATTTATTCATGGATATTGGCTGGCTTGTGCATTTTACAACCATAGTTACGACGCATGTGCCACGCCAAGAATATACAATAAATGAATAATCCAATAATATAACATAAATTGAGAAACCATTTTACAATGATATTTGCAATGAGCTTGCCATGTCAGCAAATAATAAATTTATTTATAGATATTTATATAAAATGGTTTTCATGCTTTTACAACCATAGCTACAATGCATGTGACACGCCAAGAATACAAAAAAAAAAAAGATAATCCCATAACTAACATAAATCCAGAGAAACATATTTACAACATCATTTGCAACGAACTTGCCACATCAGCAAATAATAAATCTATTCATAGATATTCCAATAAATGGTATTATTCCAAAAATCAAGTCTTGCACAATTTACAACCACATCTACAACAAACATGGTTTACAACGTCTTTACAAGTACCGCTTTTACAACATCCTTTATGCCACGTCATTATAAATTCAACAAAATGTAGTTTTATTAACAAATAACCCCCATAGTTTTCTAAATCAAAAGAGTTTATGCACAATTAACAACGCCATGTACAACGAGCAAGCCATGTCAACAAACCCCTGCTAAAATTTGTGTCAACATGCCATGTCAACAAACCCTTGTAAAATTGTGTCAACATGCCATGTCAACAAACCTGTAAAATCCATGCCACATCATATTAGTTAGGAACCCTTGTTGTAAATGTTCAAAAACTTACAACAGGGCTTTGAGCTGTAGTAAGAGTGTTGTAGTTTCCTCTAACTAAACTTAGACCCATTTGTAAAAGGTAGCCCCTCCTTGTAGTGATTTTCCAACTTGATCCAACCATGGACCTTTCTTAACAGGGTCAAATGGCATCAAAAAGCTAGAAAAGGTGCTTTTGACAACTACGGGCAACGCAGATAGTGTGGTTTTTGCCCTTGGTTTTGGGAAAAGCACCCAATCCAGAGATTGGTTTTCAATTTGTAGGTCGAATTTGACCAAATGGACGCCAGTCTCTAAAAAGTGGAGTGTGTCTCCACTTCTTAAGAGACCTTGTTAAGTGTGGCTTCGTATCCGACCACACAGATATCCTGCACTCATCGAGAAAAGAGGCAGGCTAACTTACCACTTTGTGCCCCGGATCCTCGCAGACATCAACCAGCTTTACCCTCGATGCCGGGCGGATGGCGATGTATGCGACGTTTCATGTCTCTATGCTCAAGCCGGTGGTTTCACGCCGCCCTAGCCTGCAACTCTCCACAAGTCTATCAACGATTCGGCGAACCGTCCGCCATAGATCCGAACACCTGCTCCGATCAACCTGCACTGATGTACCAGAATCACGCACACCACGTCTTCTAATTCGCAGCTTGCCTGACCCCAGATATCGACCCACCCCTACACCGCCCCCTAACCGAACACGCCTAGCAGCCGCTTCCCCATGCTCCACCAGCCGTGGCGCATCCTTCAACGCTGCGATCGCCAACTCCGGCGGAGGCGAGTCACCGATTTCCTGGTGGCTTGGAGTGGCGAACCAGAGAGTGGCGCTACATGGGAGCCCGAGGCATTTTGCATGCTGTTTCCCCACTTGCAGGCGCAGATTTGCACAAGCCAGGAGGACTTGGCCTCGCCATGTGGGGGAGAATGAAATGGTCGCGGACCAGTGGCCATCCTGCGACCTCCATAGCCCAGCAATGCCGGACCCGAAGTTGCTTACAGTCTTCACGGCCCGAGCAACGAGAACCGCAGAAAACCGAAGGTACCGATTACCAGAAATAATAATGATGAGATAATGGCAGCTGATTAGGTAAATGATTATAGCAATAGTGGTTAAATAGATAGTTAACGGATAATAAGATAAATAGCAGATAATTAGAATAACACCTAGTAAACTAGGATAAATATTGTAAAAAGAAATAACTCCCAACTAACCCGAGTAAAACCGGAGAGCCTAACGTCTAGCCTAGAAGATCAAGAACAAGGAGTTTAAACCAGTATGCGCGGCCTTCTTGGCTTGACACATGACCATGTATAAGTATGCTACCCGATACACTAAAAGAATGTCTAATTTCCACGAGACTGTCCCTCAACTGTACGCGTTGTAGCAACAAACTTGGGATGCAATGAGGTGACATAAGTTTTTGTTGCATAATTAACTATTTTAACTTGTAGCTGTCTTAGAAGCATGTATGCAAGAATTGCTAAGAATTTATTTCCTCGGTTGTTGGAGAGCTTCGTATTTCCTTCGTTTTTGCTCACTCGGTTTTGTTCTCATGCATGGGGCTTGGTTGTAATTCTCTATTTATAAAGCATGGGAAAGTTCTCTAAAAAAAAAACTATTAAGGAACACAAATGCTTTTTAGATCTTTTCAAATCTTTTTTGCACTTGATTTTTTTAACCAAGCTAAACACTATCTATTCTTTCTTCAGAAATTGTGTTCCAAAAGTTAAATATTGATGCGGAATATGGTGGAACACAAATCTTCTACAAAATTAATGTAATCCCAGAATATGTTGCACACCATTATAAGGCGCACAGAGGCGTCGACTATAAAAAGTCATGTATTGTGCTCCATACCACTTTGTGCTACGAACTACTTTTTTAAGATAACCAGGTTCCTTCTCTAGTATGTATCTTTCTCTTAATGGGTTTTCGTGGATGGTTGGTAGAGGTCCATAAGACAATATGTCTGTAAGCTTTTTGTATTGTAGTAGTTCCTCTCTCTCAGGATGTGATCCCATATTCCTTCCATTTATGAGAAGACAACTTAATATGTTTCCTACTTTCTTGCCCGCACAACTAAAACTTCTCATTAACCACGATACCCCCTTTATGGTTTTTTTGATGTTGGCATATTGATGATCCCAGTATGCAGGAGTTAGAAAAAGGCTCGCACAATTTGAAGAATTACTCGTAATTGGATCAAGTACTTCTTCTATCTCGGTTGTCATATTTATTTCATCCTCAAGTAAAGATTCGTTAACCATTTGTAACACTTGAGGAGGCTGCATCACAATCTTATGTTGATCCTCAAATATACACCCACCAGGAGGCTGCGTGACAATCTTATGTTGTTCCTCAAAGACACACCCACCAGGGCACATTCCCAAAGACCCCATAGCAATTTTTGAGAGATTGTCGTGAAAGAGAGGGTTTTTAAAAGATATAATAAAAAAGTAGTACTTAGCAATAAACTCTACCAGCTAGCTCTCCACATAAAACATAATTCAATCTTTAAGCAAGAGGTGCTTACCCTTATATAGGACAAAAGCTTGTCCCAACTACTAATTTTAGATTATCATGCAAACCACACATTATAGCCTCCCCTCTTTAGGAAAGTATGCATGAGAACTCCTTGTCCTAACATGCAGCCAGCACGGTAACTTCCATATCTAGCTTTTATTTTCATCTCTCATTTTATTTTTACTAGAATTTACTATAATATGAATTTTTAAATTAAATTACCAAAAGCAACTGACTTACTGGCTTTATGAGATTTTTCAAACTGGCGACCCTGCACCACAATTGACAGATTCACCGCTTCCAATCTATACCAAGTAATCATCCTCGCTAAAGGGGGAGAAGGGCCAGGCTACCGGGGACGTTCTTAAACGGTGACCGTTCCCATCCCGTTGGCCACAACCTGCTATTGCCCACAAGTGAAATTATCATGAGATCATGTTCAGCTTTTGAACGTGAGTGATGAGCTCTTCATTGCATGGCATGGTCCGGTGAACCACGTTAGTGTGTAACAAGTGTTGTGCGTGGCAGAGGTGCATGCATAGATTTAGCTAGTGCTCCTACCTGTTTGCCATGGCTGCCTGTGGGGATGCAATGCAATCGAGACACCAGCCATTGGCTAGCAACGCAGTAGCATGGTGCAACAATTTGCAGGAGAGCCATCCAAGACGGTGCGTGGCTGGAGAAGGATCTTGAATCGGCCAGGAGCTTCTGTAGCGGATTTTCTCTTGTAGCCAAGGCTTGGACATGAAAAGGATGTGTTTCTAGCCAGCAGCCTAGTACACATGTATGCAAAGAGTGGTAGCTTGAAAGATGCTGAACAATGTTTGATAACCTTGGTGAAAAAGATGTGGTGAAAAAGCCCAAACGTGCAAATCCTGCAGCAGGCCATCACCACAGTGAACACATCCATCGCTTGATGACCTATTTGCATATCCAGATAAGGCATCAGCGCAGCAATCGAAGCTGGCTTGTCCAACACCCAGTGCCGCAAATAACACGAAACCCCCTCATCCCTACATACATGAAGCTGCTTCCCTGTGAACCGCCAGATCCTCAAAGTTGCCCACAGTTACACAGTTGCACAAGCCTGCAGAGGCATATATGCAATTGTGAATGAAATAATGCCTTCTTCTTGCATAATGTTGTATAAATCAATAAGGGCTTCCAGCTCCATTCCTTGCTGGGCATATCCTACCATCAATGCATTCCACGTCCCCATAGTGTCTGGACCTACGGTCCATCGAACACGGCACAAGAATGCGCCAGGCTGCCTGACTGCCGCAAATATGGTATGTGGCAGCCGCGCTTTGCCCTCTACCTTGACAATGCTATGCAAGGGGAAGACATTGCAGCACTCCAACCTTGCATTGTTTGTGATCATGAGCCTTCTTTAGGCATGTGCTAGTGTAGGCACCTCGGTTTTGGAGATGGGCATCAAACAATCCATACAATCAGCGGAAGGGAATTAGAGGATGTGTTTGTCACTAGCCGTTTTGTAAACAAGTATACAAAGTCTGGCAGCTTGGAAGATGCCCAAAGAGTTTGATGGGCATGATAAAAAAAACTATGTCTACGGTGTTCGTCTTCCCCTTTGTTCTTGTTCGAGTCACTTGGAGTCTCACATTGCTTATAGGGTTGGTGGCACGGCGCTTTGCCCTCTACCTTGACAATGCTATGCAAGGGGAAGACATTGCAGCACTCCAACCTTGCATTGTTTGTGATCATGAGCCTTCTTTAGGCATGTGCTAGTGTAGGCACCTCGGTTTTGGAGATGGGCATCAAACAATCCATACAATCAGCGGAAGGGAATTAGAGGATGTGTTTGTCACTAGCCGTTTTGTAAACAAGTATACAAAGTCTGGCAGCTTGGAAGATGCCCAAAGAGTTTGATGGGCATGATAAAAAAAACTATGTCTACGGTGTTCGTCTTCCCCTTTGTTCTTGTTCGAGTCACTTGGAGTCTCACATTGCTTATAGGGTTGGTGTGGCACGGGTTGGAGTAGAGCTTGTGCCCACCACCATGGCGGTCAATAATGAGGTGTAGGTTTTTTTGCTTTTCTAAATTATGTATTATTTATTTATCCATTTTGGCTGTAATTACGTATACCGTAACCCGAAGGGTGATTCGCCATTAATTAATTAAAATTAGTAAAATTTGAAAATCCAGAAATTTGAAATTTGTACTTAAAATGCCCAATATGTAAAAATTTACAAGTTTAAGATGCCGAAAACAAGGAAACTAGGGTTTGTGTGAAAAATTAGGCCCTGTTTAGAAGAGGTCTATATATATCTATTAATTCTATATAAATACCTGTGTATTCTAATGAATTTTGAAATTTGATAAAATTATTTGTCATAAATGTTGAAAATTTGGAAAATATAAATATTTATATTGAACCTTATTTTTTCAAAAGAATAATTATTTCGGCATTACCCTATTGAACCACCTCTCCGAGTATTGTATTGTTAAGTTATTAATATTCTCTTGATTTGTTGGTCTTATTGTGTGCTATGACTAAATTATTAATCTAAAATTTAAAATAGATTCAATTTAGAATTTGCTCAAACGGTTTCAACTTGGCCAAAAGATTAATGTGACGAAGAAGAATTGGAGTGAAACGTGAAAAAGTTTTTAAGGGAAAGAATGATGGGGGAGCCTACTAAGCAGAGCACAACAAAGGGAGACCCGGAGGGTCACGGTAAATAGGAGGGGCTCCCTACCTAAAGTCACCTATTGCGCCAACATGTCATATGTAGGAAGAATAAACGACCTCCATACTATAGAGGAAGAGTAGGATGCGTCACTTGCTGTGATTGCCGTGCGAAAGATTGTGGTTGTCAGTGCTCATTGGAGGGCAATGAATATACATTGTCAGAATAATGCTGTAAAATAAGTTAGGGACAGCCCCGCACAGTGCCTGCGAGCATGGTAAGCTTTGACGAGGACTTGATAGATTTATTAAAATACTTAGCCATCGCTCCATACATTTGGAGCACTATTGCTTTGTAGGCGATGCTAGTTGCTTTGTAGTCGATGCTACCTACTAGCCAAGACTTTTTATGAGCAGCCAAGTGCAACAATAGTTAATATTTTAACTATGTTTAAAGTAGCACTAAGATTAAACACTAAGGTAACAATAATAGACACTATCGGTAGGAGCTCTGGTAAAAGAGCTTGAAAAGAGGAGAGGGGGCGAGACCAGATCACATATGGAAATCCAAGTGACTGCAAAAACAGCCTTTGCTACGACCGTACAAGCTAGCTTAGTGGAGATAGGACGTTTTTCATTGCTACGAATTCAGATACATATACAGAAGATGGGGACACGAAGTTGGTGTCCCCAACAACACAGGTTGTTGGGCCGTTAATGTCCGTTGAAGTTAAAGTTAGTTCCTAAACTAGACACTTATCCCTGTCTAGTTACTTATTAATCTAGGTTTAGAATTATCTAATAACGTTTCGTCTAACGGCTATCTAATCACGTTTTATCTAACAGCCATCTTCTACCTGGCTATCTGTCACGTTACAAAGTTGCTCTAGGTACCTTCTGGGTCGGTTCCCGCTATCTCGTCCGTCTATGGCTGGAGGCGGCTTCGTTCCCGGTGGCTTCACACGCGGACTGGCCATTGTTGCGCGTGTGTCATTCTCCCCCACTTACGATGGCCAGGACCTCCTGGCCGGTCTGCCTGGGGGCTCGGGAAGCTGTCATCTGAGCCCGTAAGTGAGGGAAGTGATTGCAAAAGGTTGCGGGTTCCCAGGTCGCAGTACTGTCGGGTTCGTCTGTCCAGGCCACGAGGAAGTCTGTCACACAGCGAGAGCGGAGCTGGCGGTCGCGGCGCTGGAGAATACGATGGGGCTGGTGAGGGCCAAAACTGGGCGGCTGGGCTAGGGTTTCCGAACAGGAGTCAGCTCGGAGCAGGAAGTGGCTGTGGTGGGCATCGCAGGAGCCGCCCGAGCCGGGCTGGAAGAAGTGTGTGGTCCTGGTAGGGTTGTGGCGGCGGGTGGCGGGCGGGAGATCACTAGCTTGAGCATGGAGAGAAACGCCCCGAGAGACGCAGTAGCCGGGAGGTCAAGCGGCTCGGGTTGATCTCGCTCGACATCGTGGAAGGGTCCGGTCACGGTGAGGATAGCTTGTCCTTGATTGGATTAGAGCTGGGTAGCGGTGAGGTTTCACGCGAAGCCACACACGACGCCAGGTGATCACCACGTCATTTCAAGTCCGATCCACAAGGGGTGTGAACAAAAGCGGAAGGCGTGACGGCGAGGGACTTCAAGAAGAAGACAACGGGAAATTTTCTAAGAAGGCCCAATAGATGTGGAGTGTAGGTGTTGTTTGTTGACTTGCAACTAGAGTTGGAGTGTAGATGTCAATTTTGAAAGACTGTCCCTTGAAAAAAATGCCAAGCCTAAAACACCTAAGGACTAGACTGGTGGATCTAGCCCATGAAAGGTTACACACATATGTGTATGTAGTGAATTGGAGGATGCACGCCAAGCCTAAGGTTTTGACAGTTGATTTAGCTGATTGTTGAAAGAGGATTGCTGGATGTTGAGTGGTCAGGACCTACCTGGTAGACATGTATGTGTCTATGATGAATCGGAAGACGACGGCCTAGGTGTTTCTGTGCACTAATCGATTGTTGAACGAGGACTGGTGGATGAGGTAGTTGTCGGGACTTGCTTGGTAGGCAAGTTCATGGATAAAATTGGCATGTGAAGTTTTAGGGGTTGCTAAGTACAGAGTGGTATCCAGATGCTCAATTCACAATGAATTTATCAGGTATCTCTCCTTCGTTGTGGGACGAGATAGCTGAGATTGTGCAGGACGCTCGTCGAAGATCGACCGACTCTGGGACTCCCATCTCCTGTATGCCGAGAAGTTCACCAATATTCTACTCCCATTGCAGCCAAGGTGCCCACCGTACCTCCATACTGCTTTTTATTTCCTTTGGCTCTTGTTACGCTGCAATTCTATGGTGCTGATGCTCTGCAATTCTATGGTCGATGCTGCAATTCTATCGATGCTGCAATTCTATGGTCGATGCTGCAATTCTATGGTCTCGCAATTCTTGTTATGCTCCGATGGCAACATAGCGGGTGTAATTCGAGTTACATCTTTGGTAGGGCGTGAAGAGATAGAAGCGCAAGGCACTTAGGCTATTGTTGAGAGGGCCTCGTGCTTGTCCCGCTCTTGTTGCCCGAATTTAGAAGCGATGAGTACCGTGTGAGCATTGGTGTAGGGATGTGGATGATGCCCGATGGAGACTTTGCTTTTGCAACCGGATGCACTCAATGATTGTTGAAAGAGGACTGGATGAAATGTTTGTCCCAGTGATTTTGATGCTATCAAGTATCTATACCTCCTGCTAAAATTTGTATTCGTTTGGCTTGAAATTTTGCAACTTTGTAATAATGGATCAAGGATTTTGCTCTTGGAGAAGGTTGAGGAATCTAGCTAAGGCTTTGGGGCACACATTTTGGTGGAAGGTGTGCTCTAGACCCGACTTTTCTTTACCATTTTGGTGGGGCTGCTTGTGGCGTGTCAAGTTCTTTACCATTTTGGTGGGCTTGTGGTGCATCAAGTTGTTTACCATTTTGGTGTGCTTGTGGTGTGTCAAGTTCTTTACCATTTTGGTGGGCTGCTTGTGGTGTGTCAAGTCCGGTGTCATGTAAGCTAATCTCGCTTTGGCTCTATTGGATTTTTGACTTGCATCTTATATTCCTCTTCACATGCATGCATGTTGTCTGACCCGCACATATGATGGCCTTCAAATCCAGGAGAATATCTAGTAGGAGGATCATCACAACCTTCAAGTGCAAGCGATTCTATGCACCGCCTTGTAAAGATCGCGAACTTACAAGGCGTCGGATTATGTTACAATATATATTGCCTTCATTTATCCTAATTTTAAGATATTATGTATGCATTATTTTATGTAAATCTGGTCCCTAATTAGGGGCCAAATTTAGTTAAAATAATATGTATATATACTGCCCAAAAATTAGGATTTAAATGGAATGGATATAATGTAATTACATTATTAAATTCATAGATTTATAATCTTAATTAGATACCTATTTATTTTAATTCAATAATTATTTTGTCAATATTATCATATATTGTATAAAGACTCGTATATTGTATGATATACGTGTATAATTTGATCTTCGTATATGATACCATATAGTATACCTTATGTCCATACCCGTATGTATGAAAAAGAGATGTATACTATTTTATAGAATACATATATATTTTAATGTATAAACAACGTTGTAAATCATTGAGACGTGAATTTTCCAAGTTGTAATCTACCTTGTAGATTCTGTTGTAAAACTAGCGATTCGTGAATTTTTGAGGTTGTAAATGAGGTTGTAAATGAGGTTGTAAATGAGGTTGTAAATGAGGTTGTAAATGAGGTTGTAAATGAGGTTGTAAATGAGGTTGTAAATGAGGTTGTAAATGAGGTTGCAAATCAGGTTGTAAACGACGTTGTAAATGATGTTGTAAAGTAAGGGTGTTTGAAGGTTGTAAACGAGGTTGTAACGTATATTGTAAAATACGTTGTAAATAGACCCACTTTACAACCTAGTTAAGCTGTCAGACTACAACCTCCTAATAACAACCTATTTTACAACCTAGATTACAAGGCAACCACGCTAAATGGCGTTGTCATTTAGGTTGTAAACGAACGTTGTAAATGACGTAAATGGCTACCCGGACACCTTACCCGTCCGGTTAGGTGACGTGGCGGCCACGTCGCAACTTGATGACGTGGCAACCTTGCACCACGCCGTCAGATTTTTACAACCTAGTTGTCGCCGCCATAAACGTAAAATGCCCGTTTTTACAACGTGAGGTTGTAAATTACGTTGTAAAATGCGTTGTAAAACACCTGCGATTCTTGTAGTGTGACTGCCCGGCGGTGTTTGTTGGCTGATTTGTAGGATTTGTCCCGGGCAGCGAGGAGTTTCTCCTTCGCCAACTTGACCTCATGCCAGATATCCTCCGCAACCTCAGCTGCACTGCGCCACTTCTCCTGGCTGCTGGGCCACAAGCCTGGTGGTGGCGGAGTTTCTCCATAGAGGAGCTTGAACGAGGCCACCCCTGTAGCCGCATGCTTCGACGAGTTGTAGGCATACTCCAGCACAGGGAGGAGTTCTTCCCACCTAGTCTGTTTCTCATGAGTGAAGTGACGAAGCATGTCTTCTAGGACCTGGATCTGTTTCTCAATTTGCCCGTCTGTTTCTGGATGATATGCTGACGACATGTTTTGCTTGATGCCCAGGGTTTCCATGAATGTCCTCCAGAACCCTGAGGTGAACTTAGCATCCCGGTCAGAGACGATGTCTTCTGGGGCGCCATGCAACCTGAAGATCTCCCGGACGAATACTCCAGCTAGCTTGGATGCTGTGATGGTGGAGGTCACAGGAACAAAATGGCAGACCTTGGAGAACTTGTCAGTGACCACCCAGATACTGTCCTTTCCAGAACGGGTACGTGGCAGGTGAGTGATGAAGTCCATGGCAATTGACCTGAATCGTCCACTTGGAATTTGTAGGGCAGTGCACTGGCGTCTTGATGGTGGGCTTGGCTTGTCGCGTGGATCGGGTGAGCGCACCCATTCGATCGATCATGATCTCTTCCCAATGGAAGTGCTCCTTGACTTTGGCATATGTCTTGTCAATGCCCAGGTGACCCGAAATGGGTGAATCATGCATGCGGGATGGCTGCTTTCACCTCGTAGCCGTGTGAAGGGATGACTAGTCTCCCCTTTCGATACACACAAGCGTCCTGGAGGGAATACACTGGTAAGGCTGGGACCCTGTTTGTGCATCACAATAGTCGATAGCAGTAACAAGATCGGGTCACGGGAATTTCATCCCTGACTAACTAGATTGTTTGGGACTGCGTTCTCATGAGGGTGCAGGCACGCCGACTCAAGGCATCTGCAACCACATTAGTTGAGCCTGACACATACTGTATCTCCAGGTGGTAGTCTGCCAGAGTTTCAGCCCATCGTCGCTGTCTAGCATTCAAGTTGGGCTGAGAGAAGAAATGCTGCAAGGAGTGGTGATCTGTGTGGCACACCACTTTCTGTCCCAGGAGGTAATGTCGCCATACTTTCAGGGCATGTGTAATGGCCAGCATTTCCTTATCATGTACTGGATAGTTTAGCTGTGCTCCTTGCAACTTCCTGCTTTCGTAGGCGATTGCCCTATCTTGCTGGGACAAAACTGCCCCTATGGCATAGTCTGACGCATCTGTATGGATGGTGTATGGCATGTGAGGATCTGCCACGGCCAGTACTGGAGCCGAGCCAAGGGCCTGCTTCAACTACTCAAAAGCTGCGACGGCCTCGGCTCCTAGCTGGATGGGCTTGTTTGTGGAATGCCTAAGGGCATCCGCTGTACGCTGATCCAATCCTTGATAAAGCGTAGAAGCCGGCCATACCTGTGAACCCTCGAGTGGGTTATGTCCCGTGGTATGGGGCCCATCATCCTACCGACCACGTGTGTCAACCTGGATGCCCTCTACACTGATCACATGGCCCAGGTATTCACATCTTTCTCTCATGAAGACGCACTTGCTTCTCTTGGCTAACAGTTTGTTGGCCCGCAGCAAGTCCAAAGACTGGCCCCAACTAGAGATGTTTTGTGGTCAGGGGTGTAGATGAGAATGTCATCTAGGAAGACTTCAACGCCATGTCCCAGCAAGGGCCGCAGCACGTCCTGCATGAGACACTGGAAGGTGGCAGGAGCATTGGTAAGACCAAACGGCATTACCCTGAATTCAAAATGTCCATGTCGAGTTCGGAAGGCTGTCTTGTGTTCATCTCCTGACCTAATTCGGATCTGGTGGAAACCAGATCTGAGACCAATCTTGGTGAACAGCTTGGCTCCATGCAGCTGGTCGAGGATCTCGTCAATCCTTGGCATCTGGTAGACATTCCTCACGGTGGCTCGATTGAGCCCTCGATAATCTATGCACGCCATCCTCCATCCTTGGCACGACTAAGAGGACTGAGCACCAAAGGGGACAGAGGTTGTACAAAACCTTTTGTAAGAACTCATCGACTGCTTGATCTCCTCGTTTCCATTGTGGATGTCTCAGAAAGGATACTAACTTTGTGGCACGGTAGCACTCAATGGCATGGTCCACGGGTCTTTGAGGGGGGAGCTCCGTGGGATCAGCAAACACGTCCTGGTACTCCCGAAGCAGGTCCTTCATAGACTTTGGTAACTGGTCCTCGTGGGCCTTGGCTTCTGCAGCCCTTGACTCCGCAGTGCCTTCTAAGGGAAGCACCTTCTTGAGCTTTGCTATGTACAAAAATCTGCCCATGGCAGTTGCTTTATTGAAAGCGCAGACAGCAAACAGTTGCTTGTCAGGGAGGTATTGCTCCCCCTGCATGACGTAGGTCTGGTGGTCCTGCAGGAGATGGACGATGTTCTTCTTCCAGTCTACCTCCAGCTGATCCGAGTGAGTGGCTAACCAAGGCTTGCCTATGATCAGGTCATGGCAGAGCGAGGGCATCACGGTCAGCTTGAGAACCTCCTTGAACCCACCTGGGAAGGTAAGCTCTGCTTCCGTCCACTGTTCTCTACTTGTCTCCTTCTCGCCTAGGGGTCATGATCGTGGAGACCGACTGTCCTTGATCGAGCCAGCTCTTTCTACCGCTTTGACACATAATGATGATCGCCCGAGTCAAGCAACCTGCGGCCGACCTAATGACACCTCAAGTTTGATAGGTATGTGAGCTAGCTGGCATGCAGCAACCGATCCGGGTTTACATGCAGGATCAAGGATGGCAGCAGCTAGAGCGGGTTCACTAACCTCAGTGAGGGTTATGGCGTGTCCGTTCTTGATAGGCCGGGAGGCGCCGCTCAGTGGACTTGCTGTCTCCTTGACTTATGAAGTCCCTCCTGAAAGGGCAGGATTTCGAGCCATGACCGGACGCTGAGCAGGTAAAGCATTTCCTGGCCTTCTTGTAGTCCTCCTTCTCTTCCTCCGTGAGGATTCTGAAGGTTGGCTTCTTCTCCGTGGCGTTGGCAAACTTGCTCCACTTGGGCTTGGGAGGGACTGTTGAGGAGAGATGTTTGTACTTGTTGGTGCCATAGTTGATGGCCGCCTTCATGGCCTCCACCAGGGTTGTGGGATTCGTCTGGTTTACGTCTGCCCTCATCTCGAACTTCAACCCATCTATGAACTTCTCGATTTTCTGCTCCTCATCCAACCTGGGCATGTCAAGTGTAAGTTGTAAGAACTTGTCACAGTACTCTTGAATTGTGCCTTGTTGGAAAATCTTCCTGAACTGCTGATACAGGTCCTTGCGGTGGTTCACTGGCAGGAACTGTTCCAGGAAGATCTGTCGGAAGGCTGGCCAAGAGTAGACTGGGGACTCCATGCCGAGGTCGACTTGCTTCTCCCGCTAGCGCCACCATCGGTAAGCATACCCCTCCAGTGACATGACGCAGAACTGGATCTTCTGCAAATCATCTTTGTCAGAAGCAGCAAGATACTTGTCAATCTTGTCTAACCAGTCGTGGACGCTCTGGGCATCCTTGGCTCCTCCATCGAAGGTAGTTGTCTTGATTTTTCGGTGGAGCTCCTTGTCCAGCTGGGGCCTAGGTTTGAACTAGTATTCCTCACCTTCTTGGGCTTCGCTGTGTGACTTTCCCCGTTGGTTCTCCCAGTGCTCGTACCTCATCAACTGCAGGCGCCTGACCATGGCCTTGAGATCTTTGTTGTCCTTCTCCCCAGGTAAGAGTTCCACGACCAGCCTTTTCAGTTCTTCGTCTATTGTGCTCAAGTCACGTTCGCTAGGAATTGTTGGCGTGGCCTCGGCCTTCCTACCCTCCGGCCCCGACCTGTGGGTGCCAAGGGGTCGAATGGTGCGTGACCTCCGACTGTGGGCCTGGATGTCTTGTGGCGGTGAGGGAGGTAAAGGCCACAGGGGTGATGATCGCTCGATCCGGAGCACACCTCCACCTGCCTTTCCAACGCGCATGCCCTCCCCACTTGGGCTTCGAGCTTGATGGATTCCTCGACCTTTCCGAGTTGCTGGCGATGGCCGGAGAGGGAGTTGCGCAACTCCTCACAGGTGAGTTCTACCCGTGGGTTCTTCCTCCACCGCCGCAGAGCCGATTCTCGCTAACTCCTCCTCCGGGTCCCGCCTCCGTGGACGCAGTGGTTGGGGCCCGCCAGCCGATTCCACCTGCTTCGGTCGCCTCGCCATTCTGTGTTCGGAGCAAGATTTCCAGTGTGCTTGCGTTCATCCGATTGCCCTACCATCGGCGGAACTTCCGCCTCCAGGGCTTGGAGAAGTTGCAAGAGTTCCGCTGCCTCGCCTTCCGCCTCCGTGGGCTCTCGACTCGCGCTGCGTGGAAGTGAGGCGCCCATCCGGAATTCGGAAGGGTAGCGCCTGCGGACCCGATCTCCGATTCCTCGTGCTCCTCCTCGCCCACCGGAAATCACGGCCCACCTCGGCCAAGAGGTAATCGCTCATCCGGCCGTATGCGTGATTTTCTCCTGGTTCTCCCAAAGGCTCGCACTCATCAACCGCAGCGCCTCGACCATGGCCTTGAGATCTTTGTTGTCCTTCTCTGTGGTAAGAGTTCCACGACCAGCCTTTTCGCCTTCGTCTATTGTGCTCAAGTCACGTTCGCTAGGAATTGTTGGCGTGGCCTCGCTTCCTTCCTACCTCAAGCTGACCCGGGGTGCCAAGGGGTCGAATGGTGCGTGACCTCCGACTGTGGGCTGGATGTCTTGTGGCGGGGTGAGGGAGGTAAAGGCCACAGGGGATGATGGCCGCCCCACGGAGCACACCCTCCACCTGCCTTTCCGATCGCGCATGCCCTCCCCACTTGGGCTTCGAGCTTGATGGATTCCTCGACCTTCCGAGTTCTTTGGCGATGGCGAGAGGAGTTGCGCAACTCCTCACGAGTGAGTTCTACCCGTGGGTTCTTCCCTCCACTGTCAGCCGATTCTCCGCTAACTCCTCCTCCGGGTCCGGCCTCCGGTGGGCAGGTGGTTGGGGCCCGCCAGCCGATTCCACCCGTTCCGGTCGCCCTCCGTTCGAGTTGGGCGATTACTCGGCGGCGGGCTTGCGGTTCCGGTCCGATTGCCCCTACCATCGGCGGAACTTCCGCCTCCAGCTGGGCTTGGAGAAGTTGCAAGAGTTCCCGGCGTCGTCTCCTCGCCCCTTCCGTCTCCGTGGGCTCCTCGACTCGCGCCTGCGTGGAAGTGAGGCGCCCATCCTGGGAATTTCGGGAAGGGTAGCGCGCCCGTTGGCGGACCCGATCTCCGATTCCCTCAAGTGGGTGCTCCTCCTCGCTTCCACTGGAAATCTGCCGGTCCACCTCTGAAGCCAAGAGGTAATCGCTCATGCTGCTGGCTGGTCTGTGCGTGATTTTCAGGTGTCCTATCCTTTGGGGACGTCGCTAACCACCTGATTGGGCGTTGTCTCAGGTTTCCTCAACCGCTGACGTCTCCGATCCTGCCCAGCACGGTTGGTCAGCCACGCCCGTGGACGCGCTTGCCTCCCTGCACACAATTAGCCGGGCCGCCGGCCTGATTGCTTCTTGGCGACCCGATCTTGATCGGGATTGGTCCTCTCACGCCGCTCTCACAGATCGTGGGAGCCCTTCCGTTATGAGCCTAGCCTCGGCGGTCCACGATCCGCATCCGGTCCGGTGCAGGGCACAGGAATCGTTGGATGCTGGCTCGATACCATAGATGCTACGACCGTACAAGCTAGCTTAGTGGAGATAGGACGTTTTTCATTGCTACGAATTCAGATACATATACAGGAGACGGGGACAGACCAAGAAGTTGGTGTCCCCTGTCCAACAACCTGGGTTGTTGGGCCGTTAGCTGTCCGTTGAAGTTAAAGTTAGTTCCTAAACTAGACACTTATCCCTGTCTAGTTACTTGTTAATCTAGGTTTAGAATTATCTAATAACGTTTCGTCTAACGGCTATCTAATTACGTTTTATCTAACAGCCATCTTCTACCTGGCTATCTGTCATGTTACAAAGTTGCTCTAAATTACTTCTGGCTTTCATTGTCTCGTCTTATGGTCGGAGGCGGCTTCGTTCCCGGTGGCTTCACACGTGGACTGGCCATTGTTGCGCGTGTGTCAGCCTTGTTGGTAGGCTTTCCAATCAAACTATGGCAAATGGCTATTACAGGGTAAAATGGCTAGATTCAATCTTATAGACTTTTGGAAAATTCCTTTACCAAATTAGGATCAAATTTCAAATACTAAGATTATTTTACCAAATTAGGATCAAATTCAAATACGAAGTATATCTATCATCAATGTCTTTTAACCGCTTTCCCACACACACTGCTTGGCATAAAATTGCAATATCTTCAAAATCCTGCACAACAAAATTAAAACTGAAAAAAAGATGGAAATTAAAAAAAATAATTGTGCATATTTAAAACTTGCAAAAGACTCACCTTAGTATAACATGACGCTATGGAATCGTCAAGAGCTTTGATTGCTACCCTTGCCACCATCGGTGAGGAACGATCATGCAAAAGCGCTTGGCCCAGGCCATTTTGTACCCTTTTTTTGATAGAGAACCTTGAATTGATTACAAAGACTCTTGATTGTACTTGGCTCCTTAGAATCCAGCAACTTGTATAATGCGTCATGCTGCTTAGAACTTAAGCTTTGCTGCTTAAGCTCTATTTCAAGAGCATCTCCAACAAGCGACAAGAACGTAGAGAAAAAATCCATCAACCATTTCTTGGCTGCGGGATGTGCATCGTAAACAACAAAGGAGGCACACACGACATTGAAAAACTCTTCCATCCGGGTAATTTTCATACCATGCTGCACACATAAACAAAAATACTATTACAAATATTTATATCATACATATTGACAAAACTTTTCACCTTAATAAACTTTGATAAACGTACCTTTTCCATGATTGGATTCTTGAGATACCTAAGGCTTCTGCTTACGTAATTTCAAAATACGCTCTAGTTCCTGAACAACTGGCAAATATATAGGTCTTCTAGAGACAAGACAACAAGCTTTCTTTGAGAATTGGGTAAAGAGCCTCAAATGCTGAGTGCCATGCTGATGCATAGTACTTATCCACTATATCTTTAAGTACCTTGTCCATGTTACTAAAATGCCTTTCTTTGAGAATCAAGTGAAAAGCCTCAAATGGTGAGTGCCTTGCTGATGCATCGTACTCAACCAACATACTATCAAGAATCCTATCCATGTACTCAAGCGACATACTATCAAGCAACTTGTCCATGTACTCAAACGATATACTGTCAAGCATCCTACCCATGTCATGGAAACGCCTTTCTTTGGGAATCGGGTGAACATCCTCGAATGCTGAGTGCCCTACTGATTTGTCATACTCAACCAACATACTTTGAAGTATCTCGTCCAAGTCACTTAACCCATTGTCTAGGGCTTCGTCGTGAACACCAGAGAGTTTTTCGTTGTGAAGAGAGGATTCCATAGCATTCTCCTCCATATTACAAAACAAAACAAAGGCTTTATAGAACAAGCGAACAGAATACAAGATCCACAATTAAGTACAAGATCACACACCTAGAACAAAAGCCCTATAAAGAAGTATAGAGCACTTCCATAGTTCTAATATAGTAACCTACTTCTATGGTAATCATGTACCTTATGGACCTAATATGATAATCGTAATATGGTATTGAATAACATACATAATAACCAAGGAGCTACACCACAAAACACAGATAGTATTTTATTATAACATCCTTTCCCAGGAAACTACCTTAGTATATCCTCTACTTCCACTAAAACCCGCGGCGGGAATCTCGTGTGCGTCCACAGTAACGGAAATGCCCGATCAAGTTCGTATCGAGAATGGTCGTTACGTGCCGGGAAAGACAACCGCGAGGTCCCGGTCGCACCGAGCCTTGCCCGTTGCCGGCATTCTTTCCGCTTGGGTTGTCCTTTCTGTTTCTTTGTTGTTGGGAGTGGCTTGCTCTGTGAGTGCTTCTTGATAAAGGGCTTCCAAGAAGTTCAAAGCCCTTCGAGAGAAAGGGCTACCTAGGATCCTTTGAAGAAAAAGGGTTCCCGCCTTTGAAGAAAACGGGCTTCCTGCCGTCGAAGAAAACGGGATTCCTGTCTTTGAAGAAAAGGGGATTCCTGCCTTTGAAGAAAAGGGCTTCCTGGCTTCGAAGTTCGCAAAATCACCATGGCCATCTTCTCCCCCGGCTCACCATGTACGGGATGAACATGTTTCCTACAAAGCAATCGAGGAACGAGGCGTGTGGCCAGCAACACAGCTACACGCTGCAACAATGTGAGAAGTGTTTTGCCTGGTGCAAAATGTGCACATTTGGGAAGCCATGCGTTGCAGAACGGCAAACAGCGATCCTGCTCATATCATGAGACCAGGGATTTCTATCTGAGGTGCTTTGTCGCTGGCAATGTGGCAGTGTATTAAATATGTATTTGTGGCAGCCGCATACCGGCTGCGGCTGCCAGGCAGCCTAGAGCATGCTCGTGCCGTATGCAATGATGGCAGCGATCCCCAGTATGGAACGGGCTGGAAGCCCTTATTAGTTTGTACAACATTATGCAAGAAGGCATTGTTGTATTTGGTTCTGTGACATTTGTATACCTCCTGCGCAAGTGTGGGCAAAGGGATTTGGAGAAGCGGAATTCGCAGCTTCATGGACAGATGAGAGAACTCGCACATGAAACCGATGTGTTTCTAGCCAGCCTGGTAGACATGTATGGAAAGTGTGGCAGCTCAGAAGATGCTGAACAGCGTTTGATAGCCCTTGGTGTAAAAGATGTGGTGATGAGGACTTCTCCTCATAGCAGGCAGGGCATGGGTAGGAAGCCCTTGATCTTCGAAGGCCAGGAAGCCCTTTTACCTTCATAGGTCAGGAAGTTATTCATTCAGTGCGTGCATAGATTCAGGGAGTGCTCCTGTTTTCCATGGCTGCCTGTGAGGATAACACGGAAGCCCTTCTTAATTTGGACAACATTATGCAAGCAGAAGGCATTGTTGCATTTGATTCTGGGGCATTTGTATGCCTGCTGCAGGCTTGTACAATGTGTGGGCCAAAGGATTTGGAGAAGGGAATTTCCGCCGCTTCATGCACAGATGCGGGAACTAGGACATGAAACCGACGTGTATTTCTAGCCAGCTGCGGCCCGGTAAACATGTCTGGAAAGTGTGGCAGCTTCCCCGGGGGCCATCGGTCAGGAAGCCATCTATCGTCAAATCTCAGGAAGCCCTTTATCTTCACGAAGCCCTATACATACCTACACATGTATGCAAAGTGTGGCAGCTTGGAAGATGCTCAAAGAGGTTTGACGGGCATGATCAGAAGGAGATGGTGATCTGGACTTCTCTTATAGACCAGGTTTTGTTACAGCAGGCGAGTCGTTGTCCAGGCGTTTCGTGTCTGGAGGACCTTGTACGCAATGCAATAACTACCAACCTGTACTGCGTCAATTACCATTGCGTGGGGAAACAAGAAAGGGTTACAAACGCGACTCCAATTGACTGGAGCCGGCCGGCCCTCACTTTGGCGCATTCACACGGCGGCAGTTGGAGCGGATTTCGCCTTGGTCTCCTGTGAGCACTTCCACACGACCGAGCTTGATCATGGCGGCCACAAACTTGGCGAAGAAGACATTCTGGTCCCGGGCCAGCGCAGTCACACAGCTATGCGCGTCTGTGCTGCTGATGAGAGTCTGGTCGGAGGTGAGGACGCCCTTGCCCTGAATCAAATTGGTGAAGTACGAGGTGTCGAATCTCTTGGGCGTATCCACATCCAGGTTCACCAGCGTCTCATTGTTGGGCGTCGGGCAGCTGGATCTCAAGATCGCCCGCAATCCCTCGTTCAGCGATGGGTCGGCGGTTCTGTTCGGGGCGAAGCCCAGCCGGTTGAAGAAGGTGTTGCAACGGGCCCCCCCGATCGTGTGTGCTCCTGCATTCGTGCACATACAAAAGGGAATCTCAGAAACGCGGACGCCTGTGGAAATTCAGGGCATGGATTCGAGCTTGCATTGTATGAGGAGTTTGCAATTGGGCTGTACCGGAAAGAATGATCATCTCCTCCTGAGAGAAGCCCTTCCCAGCGAAGATCTGGATGAGCTGCGTCAGATTAAAGAAGGCGACCGGCAAGTTCGGAGGACCCACTTCGGTGGCGAGCGACACGCTGCCGTCCCGCCTTCCGGCTTCCACCTTCCAGTACGGCCCACCACTCTGCACGTAACCCAACCACCCTGTGAGCACTACACCTCGTCGGCCGGCCCAGATCTGCCGGCTCCCGAACGCCGAAACGGAATAAAACCACTCACAATATGAACGCTGTCTCGGGCGGCGAAGATGATGACGTCTGCGCAAGATACCACCCCCGGACAAACCTTCTCTATCGCTGCCTTGGCTTCGTCGATCACATCCAGGCCCCGCAGAATCACTCCGGTTCCATTCTTCTCCGGGAGCACGCCGTCCACTTCATCCAGCAGCACAGACGCATCGCACCCCTGGAATTTCATCACCCACCGAGCCCCTTCAGCACGGATGAACAATGCAGGACTGGGCAGTCTTGCCATATCCCCAAACTGCTAATCCCGCCCCAGGCTTACTCTGACGAAGCAGTCGTGGAAGACGGTCCTCAGCAGGCCTGCAGCAATGAAGTGCCGTTGGAAGTAATTCTTAGCCACCACGGCCTTCACGATCCTCTCCGCCTGCGGACAAGTGGCCCGGTAGAAGCCCACCTTGAGACCCTCCGCCCCCGATCCCTCCACCAGTACTCTCCGGAACATCAGCAGAGACGCCAGCAGGAGCATCGTCGCCAACCTCACGCTTCTCGCCATGATGCCCACAAACTTCAAGTACCACTCCGGATCGTAGTGCCCAGCAAAGAAGGGGCAGGTGTGGTGCTACCGGACTCCGGAAGAACAGAAAAGCTTGAGCCTCGGAATTTCGGGCTCCCAGCGCGAGGATGCTGTGGTCCAAATGGATTGCGAATGCGAGTACGGTTACGAGACTGATCAGTTCTCACGAATGGCATGGAAGCGAGGCGGGAACGCATGCGAATTGAAACGGGATGCGAGGTGTAGGCGGGATTTGTGGTGTGTGAGGACGGGAATTGCTGGAAGCCGATTTGAGGCAGCGCGGGAGTGTTGATATACTACCCGGACCACGCGACTGTGTCGGCCGGCAGGGCGACTGAAACAGCTCAGTCCCGGGCTTGACTGTGAAATAGTTGACCCTGGTCCACAACGTGTTGCTTAATTCGAATTAGCCGGCCCGCGTATCCTCACTTCCAGGGCCGGCATGAAGTCCGCTTTTTACACAAACGGAGTCATTATCCGGGACCACTTATGTCTACCCACGCGTTGTTTGATAGCGCTCGATTCTCCTGATGCTGCCTTTCTTCCTTGCTAATGCCGACAAACTTCCTTTTGCCTTCCTTCCTGATGCCGTGTCTCGTTTTTGATGCTCGCGTTCCTCTGGCTCCACCTGTCACTAACCTAGTGCTACGACCTTTACCTTTACCTTTACAAGAGATTGATTCCCGCACTTCCCGCGCTTTCGAGCTCACTGTAGGGAGCCCCGGGCCGCCATAGGAAGGGACGAGAACGAAAAAGGGGTATGAAAGTGTTTGGGTAATTGCTAGGTCTCAAAGTGTTTGGTAAATTGGTGGCTCTTATTGCATCACGGAAGCCTCTCAACTCACATCGTAGAAAGTTGAGATTTGTATTGAAACCTCTTGAACGGGATGTGGATGTGGAAGAGATCCCCGGGAAGGGAAGTTAAATATGTAAGGAGTGAATTCAATTTGGTCTTTTCTAGCTTGACCCACACGTACAAAATCTTCATAGCTATGACCAATAACTTAAGTCTTGAGGACCTGTTGATATTGGTGAGATGATTCCTATGTGGGCGAGTGACACGAGGATGGCAGGTTGCTAACGAACTGGTGTTAGGTGAATCAACATCTTTTATCGCAGTTCTTTCTTGCACTATAAGATGAATTTTGTTAGGATGAGCATCTCATTTTCTTCTCAAATGAGCTCAAAGGTGGAGGCTATATAATTGCCCATGTCCCATATGGTTTGCTGTGGACTTCGGGAGGACAGTAGTAAAGGAAGACCTCAGCTTGGCACAAGAGGATAAGAGTTCGGAGTGAAGTCGAGGATGATCCTAAGTGGATTGTATGTACATTCATAAATGTTGTAGTCAAAATGACTCGTGCACTTGGAGGACCTCGTATTTGTGAATTGTTTATATCAGGGCACGGGGTTCACAAAGCTGCAGTTGAGGCGGATTTGTCCTTGTCAAACTAGGCGAGGACCTCGAGAAGGATTTCAAACTTGATCGAGGCGGCAACCAATTTGCGAAAAGAAAAAGAATCGTCAGCCGCATTTTCTTGGTGCTCTCTCAGCCGGAATTCCGGTCGTGCAGGACACTTTTTGTTGCCTCGAGGTTGGAGAAGTGAAGGTGACGTCGATGTGGGTGAGTCCCGGGAAGACCCAAGAGCATAGTGTTGCAACCTGTTAGCTCAGCTACAGACCTGCGTCAACCGGTCGTCGAATTCAGGGTTCAGTCTAGAGTATGATCTTTCTGAACGATGGCGATTGGTAGCGGGTTGGTGAAGGTGGGGCACCGGGCTTGCACCATGGTATGGCCTCCTGTGCATGCACAGACAGCCCATGGCCATGCATGGCCCGTGCCCAGTCTCAGTGCAGGATCACCACATGTGCCAGGATCATGGATGGTGTCAGAATACTGCAGGGACGATATCGATGACTGTTTGATGATGAGTCGGCCAGCCGTAAGATTTCTGGAAGGCAGGCCGGCAGCCTGCAGGGCAGTTATACTAACGACTGTCAGTGTACAGTGTACGATGTTGGGAATTATGGGTGACGTTCTAACTGCAAAGGCTGGTCAAATCATGGTGCACGGCAGCGCTGGCAGGAGCGGCGGCAGGTGAGACGGGAAGCCTGAATCGGAAGGAAGGACCTTGGACGAAATTAGGAGGATTCATGTGTTCGGGGATGAAATGCGCAATCGCCAGAGAGCGCTGGCACATTTCGTCTTCCGTGAAGATCGGCCCTGGCCTGCGAAGATGTGCGCGTTGGTAGCCTGGTCGATCGAAGAAGGCGATGGGCAGGCTGGGAGGGCCTGCTCCGGTGAATCCATCTGTGAAGGTTGCAGTTCGATCGGCTAGCCTGCTCCCAACAAGCTGTCAAACAGTACTGACGAATCGCACCCCTTCCCACATTTCCAGTCATGCCAATGTCGATATCATCAGCAGTCAAGACAAGTCTGTGTACAAGAACAACCTGCAGCAAACAGCAAGCACAGCAGCGGTAGCAGCTGTGAGCTGATGATTTTCGAACAGCTTCTCTGACACAGCAATCGTGAAGCACGCCTTCCGGGATGAAGCTATTCCTCCTCAACAGTAATCCTGCGCCACAACCCACAATGCGCGATTCGCTCAACCATGAACGCAGGGCACGCAAAATCATTGGCTGAACCCTAACCTGTGGCCTGGGAGTCCACCAGGTCTGCTACCCTCAACTCCTTGGGCCGTCATTCGGATCAGCACCCTCCTGCCCGCAATAATTAATGAGTCTCCACAACCTTGCCATTATTCCACCGTGCTCTCGCTGCTCCAGATCGATCTTCACCACCTGTTTAGACGGGAGAGAACGTGTTGCTCCAGGGAGAAGATGTCTTGCTCTAGAATGCCATCCGAGCAACTGAAGTCTTTGCCACTTCAATCTATCCTACATAGATCTATACAAAAACATGCTTTTTCTTCAAACCGAAGTCATTCTAACTAATACAACATCAAGCCCTGTGTGCGTGCCAACTTTGCCCACACCCCTCATCCACGTGAAGGCCTGCCAGGTTTCTTCCATATACATAGAGTACAACCATATTCAAGATCGTTATGCATAACGCCTTTGCAGTTTTGCCATATGTAATGGTGTTGACCACAGGTAGCATCCATGGCTGGATGGACGTTGGAAGGTAGGCCGCTAGATCCTTGTGCAGATGAAGGTTGGGTGATAGATATATACATACATATGTCCATAGCCAGCCTCTTATGGAAGACACGAGCAATGCATCCAAAAGAAGATGAACAAAATTAGAACATCCTGGTGTTGCCGATTTTGGCATAGGACCCAATTACCCTATGCGCCATCGCCCCTCAGCTGTATCGATAGAAATCGAAAATTCATACGGTTCGAAATCCATTTCGAAATGGAGGAAATTCCATTTCAAAGTGGAAATAGAACACGCGATCGGACCCGAAAGCAGACATAAGATCTTATGCTAATGGTGCTTCATGATCCGGCCCTCTAAATGAGTCGGTGATCGAAACGGTTTTTTGCAGGAATCGATGCTGCGAAACGGCCCTTTGAATGAGTAAGCTTCGAAACGGCCCATTGAGGGAGTCGAAGATTCGAAACGGCCCTTGTCCTTTGAATGAATCGAGGTTCTGGATACGATATGGACGGCCATCGCTCCCAGCTGTCCTTGACAGTTTTGGCCAAACGACGATCGCTCCACCCCCGGAATTGTTTGATTCTGAAATTTGCGGGACACGACACGTGGATACTGGTTTTATACCCGGACAAAATATGTACAGGATGTGTGTCTGTAGGGTTGCAACTTGCAGTCAGAAGCTGGGTACTTGTGTCGGATTCGCAGGAAGGGAATTTCCTAGGCAGTACTGAAATTTCCCCCTACAGCTTGCAGCCCATCACTGGTGAGGAAAGCAGGGAATGAAACATCACCCGAGGAAAGCTGGGAATGAAACATCACCCGAGGAAAGCTGGGAATGTCTGTGGAACGCGTGTTGGCTTTGTCACTGCTTCCCGTTGACTTACTAAGCTGAGGTGAGGTTCTCAATCTCAATCCTGGTCTTCACAGCAAAAGGTAGAATTGGCATGTAGTGTGAAGGTGAAGTTTCCAGGATGTAGTTAACCTCGGGGCATTCGCAAGGTCCTGCCTTCTCCCAGTTCGGAAAAAGAAAGATCCCTCTTTCTGATTCCGGTGCAGAGTTTTTGTACGTGTGTCGGAGCTGAGAATGGAGCACCATTTGCGGGCATGGTGAGGAGAAATTGTGCTTCAAGTCATGGACGAGGGTACTTACTGGGCGAGAGTTCAGAGGATCTTCAACATGATGGATATAAGGACAGCGCTTGTGACTGATAAGCAGGTGGACGCTGCTGTAGAGCTTCTCAAGTCACACGACCCGTCCATTCCTCCAGAGAGGCTGGAAAGGGCCCGGAAGATCAAGGATGCCGTGGTGCACCCTGATACTGGAGAGAAGATTCTGCTGCCACTACGGCTTTCCTTCATCATTCCTTGCAACCTTGTGCTGGACACCCTGATGCTGTCGGCGAAGGGGCTCACCCAGAACGTGGCTGCTCAGTGGCTCAACCAGACGTACAACTGTCTGCATTACTATGCGAATAGGAATGCTTCAAACAATGAGAGTCTTCGAAAAGTGGGTGAGGCCTATGTTGGAGCTACAGCCAGTTCTGTCGGGGCTGCTGTCGGGCTGAACGCCCTCCTGGACAAAATGCCTCCTGGGGGTCGCTGGTAATGTTCAAGACCTAAACTCCAGTCTCAAAACGTCACGTGCTAGGATCCACTGAGCTTGCCTGCACCCCCATGCTGCTGTGAGTCTGTTGAAAAGGTCCTACCCAAGCTCACTGAGTCACCACCTTCCTTGCTGTCTCTATGGTTCTTCTTCCAGGACACCCATAGCCCGAAGGTTAGTACCCTTCGCAGCAGTGGTAGCAGCGGATGTGCTCAACCTTGGGATCACTCGCAGGGATGAACTTCTGCAAGGCGTCAAAGTTTATGACAGCAATGGTGATGAAATCGGTCGGAGCAAGGCTGCTGGACTGCGAGCTGTGGGTGCTTGCATAGGTGGCCGAGTCTTTGCTGCTGCTCCAATACTTGTTATTCCTCCTCTCATCATGCACAGGTGAGATGGAGGAGTCGCCTTCCTCACCAAACTCGTATCTCTTCATCCTCAAGTTGTTTCTCTTCATCCTAACGCCGAATCCTGCTTGGTTTCTTTGTGCAGGTTGGAGTCCAGCAGCCTGTTTGTCCGTAGGCCATACCTTAAGACACCAACTCTCATGGCCCTAATAGGCATCTCAATCCAAGCTGCCGTGCCTCTTGTGTTTGGCATATTCAAGCAGCAGGCAAGTGTGGATGTCCGGAAGCTGGAACAGGAGTTCCACCACAGGGTTGACAGACACGGACAAGCTGTAAGGCATGTCCACTACAACAAAGGCGTATGACATGGAAGCCTGTCAGCCAATTGCAGTGGAGAATCATCCTCTCACATTTTTTTTCTGCACCTGCGCACTAGCTGGTATATCGGTGTTGTACAGATTCTTTAGCACTCATATTGATTGCATTGGTTTCTTAAGCCTCCATGGACCATGTACACCCAGTGGAAGTGCAAAGTGATTTCCAAGGTGGAAGAACACTGTAAGCTTATGCCCCAGTTCAGAGAACCTTCGGCGTGACCTAGTGACGCAGGTGCTGAACAGCTGGAGATATTTGTAGAGAGAAGCCTGAAATTTTAAAGGTCGAGGAGATAGGAAGATAGGCACACTGCAGCAGGAGTGATGATACCTTTCGAATGCCGAGAGGAAGGAGGAAGATAAGCCGTACTGTGAGACACTCTCTTCGCACCACACAAGAACAATCCGAGCCGTAAAACCTGGACTGGTCGTCATATGCACCCTTCATAGCCAACAGCCCTACACATGGTACCAGGACGGAAAGATTATAATAATGCTGGGCTTTGGTTCCGTATCGAGGAACAACTCCAGGTGTCTTCGTCGTGTGCAACCAAGTCAACTTCTGAACACACGATCTCTAATACGGCTAACGGTGTTTCAGGGCTAGACGAGGTGCATTCAAACTCGAAGGCTTGCGGAAGGAGCAACGGAGACGACTTAGGTGTGAAGTGAGATGATTGCGAAGATGTCAAGGGCTCAGCTTGCAACAAGGCCGAGTGCGTTTTCCCACAAACATCACATTGATTTCAACCTCAGATCGTGGCAGATCTCTCAAACAAATTCACAAATTCCAGAACTAAGAACACTGGAATGGCTGCAATCTAAGAAGCAAAAAACTAGTTTGCGGAACCAGCAAGCTCGTCCAGGGCCTGCAACAGAGAATCTTTGATCCGCCAACGCCGATGGCTCGAAGATGGGAGGATCGCCCGCGGTGCACATCCTGAGATAAAAGCGGTGGCCGACAAGCAGCGATGGCGCCTGAAGCTGTGGATCTGTCATTCCACAAGACCCAAAACCCCGGAGTAGCCAGATTGCAGGTCCACAACTCGGTTTCAGACCTTGTGAAATGACAGACTCATAGCTGTAGATCTGCTTCCAGAGATCCTTGGCAACCATCGGCGTCCAGTGATCCACCGCCTTGTCAGTCCTGAAGCATACCGGACGCCTGTACAAGTGTCCCCCACCACCGCCATACAAGCTGGGAAGAAGAAACAAACACCGTCCAGATGGCATCCAGACGAACGCAGGATATCCTACTATAGCAATGAAAGGCACACAAACAAGCCAAGATCGCAGCCAGAGAGACGAAGCAGAACCACTACCTTCCACAACATAGACCATGAAAGTGAGTCACCTTTGAGACACAATCTTGAAGAGAAACAAGTGCAAGGCAATCTGGCACAGGAAATCCAGGAGCACAATCGACCCTGGCGTGGCTCTGCGCTTGAGCTCAGAGCTGGACACATCAAATGTGATGTGAGGACGGAGGGACGGAAGAGTCACCAGCAGGAGGTAACGACTCCGCACCGGCCAAGAAACCCACCTTCCTCCAAACGCACACAAGAACGCTCTCGGGGATCTGAGGTTTTAGAATGATAGCTGCTCTCTTGGAACGAAGCTTGGCCGGGCTCCGTAACTGTCAGCTGCGCAGTCCGGGGCGACCCCGGTGCAGGCCGAGTTGGACCCCGTCTTGGCGCTGTCCACGGGTAAGCGTAAACCCTAACCTAACCGGACATAACCTGACCTGACGTAGCCTGACCCGACCTAACCTGACCTCACATGACCTGATCTGACCTGACCTGACCTGATCTGACCTGATCTGACCTGACCCGACCTGACCTGACCTGATCTGACCTGATCTGACCTGACCTGCGTCTACCTGTGGTTACTTCAACCATGGTGCACATGCATGCATGCACGAACGACGGGAGGGTCGCTCCAGAGGCTTGACACGTTGCCGTCTGTGTCACGTGGGAAGGGTTGGGAGATGGCACGTAGCTTTATGGCCTCTTCGGGTGGCAGACGTTGCGGTGCCCATCCCCTGCGCTGTGCGTGGCAGGTGCGGGATGGCCGATTGCGAGCTGCAGGTAGTGGACAATGTACCAGGAGCGGAAGATTAGCGGAGAAATTTGAGCCGTTTTGGTGCAGAAACAGGGAAATTTGGTGCAGAAACCAGAATGTTTGGCTCGATCTTGGGGCTTGCTCACCGTGCCGATGCGGTCCCGGCAGATGGAGGCACCTGAGTGGGGGAGCATCTGAGCAGGGAGTGGCGGTACGCGTGGAATCAGGAGGTGTAGTCTGGTTGCTAGGGATGGCTGCAGAGCTGAATCCTGCTCGTGGTATAAAACATGGCAAGCTGCCCTGTTGCTGGTCATCATCGAAGTCGCTGACATTTGTCCTTCGCCTTCGAGCTCCTCATCCTTCTCCTGTGCTGCTCTTCAGCTCAGTGCCGCGGTTTATCGCAATTCAGTCTTCCAGATTCAGCTTCTTTCTTCCCCTTCATCAGCAGGATGGCAGCTTCCGCGACCATGGCTGGGGTTGTGTCGGTGTCCGGAGCTCAGCTGCAAGGCGGCGTGAGCAGCAGCTCCTTTGTGAATGGAGGAAGCAAGGTGGTGATGCCTGTCTCTGCTCCTAGGTCGTTGAAGTGCAGGATGGTGGCTAGGGCCAGCAGCCAGTCCGAGTCCCGGGAGGAGATGAGGGCGGCCCGGAGGGAGGTTTTGGCGGGATTGATGGCAGCCGGCGCGTTCCTGGTCGGGGACAGTGCAGCCCGCGCTGTGGCTGGGCCAGGGAATGACGGTGCAGGCCAGACTGCCAAGGGTGCCGATGACCTGCTCAAGGCCGCCGACAAGCTGAATGTGGAGGATGCTCCTTCCCGTTTTGGCCCCTCGCAATTGGCGAACTCCGGAAATGGGCAGCTTGGGGATGCTGGCAAAGTTGCACAACAGTGAGACTTCGTCACTCTTGGGAGTTTCTGTTTGCAAGCGTGCGCATACAGTAGTACTTGTTTGGCTTTGTGTGTTTGTGGAGAAGCTGGAAGGAAGGTTGGACTTAGTCGTGCTCCGGTGATTGGTTGCTCAGGGCTGGAAGCGGTGCAATTGAGGGTCTGCAGAGCTCTGCCGGTGATATTGGTGAGGCCGCCAAGAGCAACTTGGAGGAAGCCAAGAGGAGGACTGAGGGCATCCTAGGGTCCTCTCAGGTGTGTTGCCATTCTTGGCACCTGCAGTCTCTGCGGTTTTGCAGTGGGCACATAAAAACGCAATGCAATGCTGAAAATGTCTTCTGTACCGGTGCAGGATATCACTGGCTCGCTGGCAGACAAGGCTGAAGAAGCAAAGCAGGGCGTAGAGGGACTCTTCGGACAGACGCAGAGCTCAGGAAACGATGCCCAGAAGACCGCCAAGAACATTTTCGGCCAGGTGCAGGGCAAGGTCTCCAGCGACACAGACTCCGTGAGCAAGCTTGCTCAAGGAGCATCCAATGATGCTCAGAACCTGGTAGGCCAAGCTCAGAGCAAGGTCTCCGGGGAAGCAGACTCGGCCAAGAAGGATGCAGGAGGCTTTTTCGGAAGCCTGCAGGACACCCTCAAGGTACCACCTCCCGGGTTTGGTTTCCTGTCCTGTTACCAATATGTTCAGTTTGCCTGTTGTCTTACGCTGCTTGGAAAATGTGTTGTCGCAGGGCCTGACCGACACTGTCGCATCCAAGGGCGATGAGGCTAAGAATGCCGCCGGGCAAGCATCCGGCAACTTGCAGAAGTCTCTCCAGTAGACCAGCTGATGTATCTAGTCTTCAAGTGAGGCTTTGAGTGTACAGGACGTGAGGTTTGGGCATGAAAGACTGTCCATGCCCTGTGTAACATTACCAGCTCCTACGATTTTGAGGCCAGCTGGCCCTGTTGATGCTAAGTGTTTGTGTGCGATTTGTTAAGACAAAGATTTGCCCCACAAGAGATCATAAACATAAGACAGACCAAACATGAGATTTGAGCTTAAACATGAGATTCTAAAACGGCAAACTAAACATGGGCTTCATACATGGAAGGCATAATCAGCAGGCTACATGTGACATTCAAGCAGCAGCTTCAAACTTGTGTTTCAGACCAGCAAACAGCTCAGAACATTGTCATATCCTCTTCAAACAACATTCTACACAAACACAATTCAAACCATTTGCATCGTCATCTAACAATTCTAGACAACTGCCGTTGTTACTCAAAACCATCTGCGCTGACCGGCAAATGTGTGTCACTACATCCATTGTTCATATAACTGCCATCATCGTTGGCCGTCACAGCAGGAAGAAGGCGAGCTTAGGCAAACGACTCACGAGCAGAGTAGCTAAGGGATAGAAGAGAAGAAGAGTGGTGGTAGTCCGTACACGAGTGAAGTCCAGTCCAATCCTGTGTTGATTTATGGGCATTGAAGGGAAATGTACAACGGACAGGAGCACCATCTCGAGTGGTCACAATGAGACGCAAACAAGGAAGGGCACACATCCAACAAAAGAGGGGCAAGCATTCGCAGCTGCGGAATCCGGACGTTGTCGTCTAGGAAGCGTCTGAAAAGCGTCTAGAACTGGGGCTCGTAGCCGTTGGAGGCGGTGGCCAGGATGAAAAAGGCGACGGCGTGGCCGAGGGCGCCCCAGGCTAGGACATCGACGACGGTGAAGCCGGCGGGGTCGTTGGTTTTGAGCAGGCTCACCACCTCCTGGGCGCGGCCATCGCCAGCCTCGTAGTGGGTGACGCCGTTTTGCACGGGCAGGCCGGCCTTGGCCACCTGCGCTCTCTGGAAGGGCAGGAACACGAATCTGCCCAGGAAGAGCAGCGCCCCGGTGCTGACGCTCACGATCACGGAGGTGTCGGCGCACGTGGTCCTCGCCCGCGACTTAACGCCCTGCAGGGCAGTCGACGGCTTCCGCGCCCCAAGCATGTGCACCGATGTGCTGGTCCGCAGCCCCGCGCTGCTCGCCGCCACCTTCAGCGTCGGCAGGCCGGCGGCGGCCACGCAAGTGCTTGCTGCTGTGTAGGCGGCCATGGCTGCTGCTGCTTGCTGATCGTCGAGCGAGTGCCGAGGAAGCGAGACGGAGCGTGAAGACGGATGCGAGTGCTGGTCTCCCCGGGCGAGAGCGAGGAAAGGGCATCCGTCATGGCGTCCTCCCGCCACTGGATCCCTGCACAATCGCCTTGTCCGCCAATCAGCTGCTGCAGTATCCTATCCGTTGGGGCATTTTGTTGGGCTCAAAACATTTTACAAAAGATGAAATTTAATGTACACCTCTTCATGGACCCTGGGCATCTGGTCTAGTATGGTACTTACTTAAAGTACTAGGGACCGTGAGTTCGATCCTCGTGATGTCCCCTCAGGATACCTCACAATAAGCGAATATTTTCAGCTCGCGCACCTTATTGTAACTTGAACTATGACTTTTGCGCTTATTGTAACTTGAACTATGACTTTTGCGACATCAACAAAATATTTCCATAAGACATTGGAAATCACACCCATAATAGAATTTTCCATCGTGATGTTGTGGACCTCCATCTATCTCTAAGGTAGACTCCCTACTAGGATCTTCAACAACCCACACATGAAAAAGAAAAAGAAGTATGTTAAAGTCCACTAAGGTGGGTGGAATTTTCGTCACGAGGAGAAGACAGAGATACAATGAATTTGACCTAAATAGGAGTAGTGTGAAGCATAGTCAAATATCTAGCAGGTTGAAAAGCTAGATATACTCTGTTTCGAACTCCCATATTTGTTTCAAGCATACTCCTGCAATAATAAGTTAGAAAAAGAGAAGAAACCTTGGATTGAGGATCAAGATGCTGTAAATAAATTGGCAAAAGCAATCCTGATATGTTCGTAGATGGGGCAAAGAAAAGCAAAGTGTTCCTCAAACTCAACTTCCAGAAGAGAGTGAAGATCAAGCTACTGTAAATAAATTGGCAAAAGCATTCCTGATATCTTCATAGACGGGGCAGAGGAAAACAAAGTGTTCTTCATACTTAACTTCCCTATTGTGTAATATGTATATCTTGGTCTCCTTAGGTGGCCTTGGATGCAGCCATCTATCAGTCTCAATCCTAAAACGGTGAAACCCCACACGAAGATGACCTATAATCATGAAACCCCACATGAAGATGACCTATAATCATCCTAAGCTTGAAAGACAAATGGTTGCAAAGATAGAACAGAAAATTTATTTGTAAGTCTGGAGTTTAGTGGGTAAGGATCCATAGACGAGAGACCAAGTGTAGAAGAAATAGATGGATTGCAATTCATTGCGAATCGATCTGTTGGAAGGAGGAGGAAAAAATTGGAAGAGAGGGTGGGCTGGGAGACTTTTGGAACAAAAGAAAAGCTTCTCAAGCCAAGCAGAAGACTAGACATACCAGCACGTCTTGCTACCTAACGAGCCTAACTTTTGAGAGGACTGGAAAGCAAGGAGGAGGAAACATGACCAGCCCCACCTTTGACTGAAACTTGTGACTTTGTCGGACTCTTCTATGGACGCAAGTAAGTTGTCAAAAGTAAACGAAACGCCACAGACTCTTGCACTCCAAGCTCCGTAACATGTTTATTAGGCAAGGGTTGTTGCGGATGCGGTGGGCATGGACGGGTTTATAAAGCTTGAAGCCATCATGAATCCGGAAGAGGATGTAAGCAAGGCAATTTTGTGGCATAGTGAAACCTCGTTTGACTCAAAGGGCCAAATGCTTACCATTCCCAGAGAAATCGAGGATCTAGAGTGGAAAGTCTTGATTTTTGCAAGTTATGCTACCTCTTCGGTGCAATTGGCAAAACTATTAAAATGGTACATTTTTACTGCTGCCGTTGCTACCTTTGTAGCATAGCTTGTGTTGGGTCTTGTTGTTTCGTAATGTAGGTCTGTAACGCAGCCCACTGTGTGATGACACACTTGTAAATTAAGAATCCGACTAGTGGGTCGAATAAAAAAGCATTTCAGTTTAGAAAAGAAGCTTAGAGAAGAATAAAAAGTCCTTCAACTTAGAGCCCTAACGCACTCATGGTTGGGGCATAATAGAGAAGGATTTTGGGTAAAAAGAAAAGTGAACTATACCAATTCTATTCCAGATTGGTTCCTCCACCAAACTATGGTTGGCCACATGGTATGTATGAGCTACAATTATATACAATCACGGCCTTGAACCAAAAACTTGTTTTTCTATTGGTTTTAAAATGGAACTGATCTAAGACCAAAACTTGTGCATAATAAAAGCAAAATTTTAACCCTCCGAATGAAAAGGTAAACAAAGTAAAGAGAACATTTTCCAACTTGCGTAGCTCATTGGAGATGGTGCGCCATGGTAGGTAGTGTCATGAGCTCTCGCGAGGTGAGGATGAGATCGCCTGGTGAACTTGTATTTGCTACAAGTCCAGGAGGTGATGGCCGCATACATCGCAATGCTTAAAAAACAAAAGCCAGGTGTTGCTAATCAAGGCTGCATCAAGCTGGACTGTATGTTGCGGGGAACAATGCGCTCCAATGCAAGGGGACAAAAGAAGCTCAACATTTGGTCACCTTAACTTTCTTCCAGCTAAATATCATTTTTAGTGGGTTTAATTTGATTTGGTTGCGGTAGCTACAGTATTATAATTCAGAGACTGTGTTTAAAAAGCTTTAGGTTTTTTTGTGGAAATTCAATAGGCTTTAGTTGAAATAGTTGAGAATCCTAGTTTTTGGGCATGAACCTGTGAGGAAAGGGCGCCTCACAAACGTAGGAGGAGATGGCCAGCCATCTTTAGCGCTCTCCTCCCGAAACAACAAGTGCCCCTCAGCAAACGGGATAATTTGGGAAGATAGGATTGGGATCAACCCGATGATCGAAGTAAGCCGTGATCCCTTCTACCCGAGTTGTGACTTAAAGCGAGGAACTGCATATGTTTGCTCAAGCGGAGAGTATCAACCAGCTCCTCTTCCTCACGTTGGTCTGAGTGGAAGCTATCCTACCAACTGATTGTGGATGGTCCTCGTTACATCCTACCAGTGTGTGTAGTCATCTCACCTCCACTGCTTCCTATCCGCCTGCCCATGTGCTCGTTAGAAAGAGTGCTTGGTTGATTAGTGGTCTTGTGAGATGAGCACATGTGTGGGCTTTAATCGCAGGTTGGGTAGCTGCATTCTCATGCACCTCTTCTTCTTGGTGCTCCATGTGGCTGGAGAATTAGATTGAAGGAGAGTTCTTGCTAGCAGCCCATATGTATCATCACTACAAATTACAAGCTTATGTATTGTAAATGTATTTTGCAAAGTAATGGAAGGATGTTAATTAAAAGCCTAGCAAGTGTTGTCAGGCCGCACTTGAATTTCAGTGATGTATGAGTGAAGGGCTGTCCGTGCTTTGCCCTTTTAAGTGAGAACGACATCTTACAAACCGGACTAAAATAATTGAAAACTGCCGTTGAATTGCAGGGAATTCTCAATTGCGTGAATTCTCAATTGCAATCTACCGTTAAACACCCTTGAGTCGGATCAGTGCTGGGATGGGGTGTTATCCCCTGGTGTAAAAAGTCCTACGCAGCCGCCCGTTATAAAAGCCCTACGGGGCTACTTTGAATTAAATGCACTATAAATCGAATGTTCACTATAAATCGAATCAACTGGGTCTTGAATAGGGATGTGTATGCCGAGTTCGGCCGAACTTTTCCAGCGGGGAAAAATCCCATACCCGCAGGAAGCAGTCAGGGATCATCCAGGAGATACCAGAGGGAGAGAGATCGCAGATCAGTTACCCCTGCCGAAAATGGAAAAAGTTCAGGGAAGGGGGAGCGGGAGTGGCCTTTATGGTGCAGGTTGGTAGGGTATGGGGATAGAGCGAACAATGTGAGGAGGGACTGCCTGGTGAAGCTGTCAAACCGAGAGGTCCTAAAGGGGTGTACCACAAAGAAGAAGTTGGATGTTGGAAGAAAAATCCATGGTCTTGTCGTTTCAGGTGGGTATGAGTTTTAGCGGGCCACACCATCGGCACGTATGCTTCTCATGGTAGGCTGACTGAAGCGTTGGAGGTATTCGCCAAACTGGTCTCTCCAGATGCATGCATGTGGTCATCCTTGATTTTAGCGCATGCCGAACACGGAGAACCTATGCAGGCAATAAAACTGTACTGGCAGATGCGTCAGTTAAGAATTACACCAGACGCTCATATATTTGTAGCTGTCCTTAAAGCATGTTAAACGCAGCAGATTTGGCATCAGGCAGGGAGGTCCCTGCTGATTTTCTGCGGACTGAACCTGAGCCAAAAGTTTATGTTGGCAGCTGCCTGGTTGACATGTATGCAAAATGCGGGAGCGTAGATAATGCACGCAGAGTTTTTGACGACTTGGCCACAAAGAATGTGGTGACGTGGACTGCAATGCTTGCAGGATATGCTCAGCATGGGCTTGGGGAAGAAGGTCTTGCTCTTTATGCAAGTATACAACAGGAAGGCATCACACCAGCTGACCAGGTTAAGGTTGTTTGCCTCCTGAAAGCATGTGCCAGCATCAGAGCGTTAGACCTTGGAAAGCAGCTTCATTCCCAAGTTCAGGATAGAGGACTGGACGGTGATGTAGTGGTTGGTAGCTGCCTGGTGGACATGTATACAAAATGTGGGAGCATAGCGGATGCCTGCAGGGTGTTTGACAATTTGCCCTCGAGAAATGTGGTGGCGTGGACTGCTACGCTAGCAGGATATGCTCAGCATGGGCTTGGTAAGGAAGCCCTTGCTTTATGCAGTTATGGAGCAGGAAAGGATGTTTCCAGCTGATTACGTTGTGCCAGCGCTGGTGCTCTACACCAGGGGAAGCAGCTCCATTCTCAGATTCAGGCAAGAGGACTGGAATCTAACGTGCTTGTCAGTAACTGTCTGGTGGGCATGTATGCAAGATGCGAAAGCTTGGACGAGGCCCGCAGGGTGTTTGACAATATGCTGACTAAATATGGGGTGACATGGACCTCGATGCTTTGTGGGTATGCTCAGCATGGTCTTGGTCAGGAAGTGCTGTCTCTTTATGCAGTCATGCAAAAAGAGGGCATCAATCCAACCGATAATGTTGCATTTGTTTGCCTCCTCAAGGCATGTGCCAGCGTTGGTGCATTGCACCAGGGTAAGCAGCTTCACTGTCAGATCCAGACAAGAGGGCTTGGAGCTGACCTTGTTGTCAACAACTGCCTGGTGGCCATCTATGCGAAGTGTGGGAGTCTAGACGATGCCCGCAAGGTGTTTGATAGTATGAGCACAAGAGATGTGGTGACACTGGCAGGAATTCATCCAGATGCGGTTACATTTGTGTCCCTTCTCACAGCTTGCAGTCATGCTGGCCTGGCCGAGAAAGGTTTGGAGTACTTTGAATCCATGAGCAAAGACTTTGGCGTGACTCCGGAGATTGAGCATTGTGTGAGCATGGTAGACCTCTTCGGCCGCGCAGGAAACTTTTCAAAGGTAGAGCAGCTCTTGTGAGTGATGCAAATGCAGCCTGTTGGCTTTGCGTCCTGGGTGTCTGTCGGACGCACGGCAACATAGCCCTGGCAGAACGTGTTTTTGATTGGGCCTTGCGTCTGCAGCCCAAGGATGCTGCAGTATATGTTGTGATGTCACACGTCTATGCCGATGCTGGCCTTTTTGACCGAGCAAGAGCACTCACTATTCAAGTGCAGAAGGAGGGAAGGTGCCTAGAAGGAACCTGGCTGGAGCTGGTTTGAGGTCGAGCAGGAAGCGCTCACACTCTTCGTAGGAGACCGTAAGCGGCCTGAACATGAGGAAGTACATCGCCTTTTAGATAAGGTAACCTTACTGCGGAGGCAAACTGGGAATATATCATGGACTCGTTATAATCCGCTCGCGAAGAATTTTTCCATTCAACAGACTTCTCCTCGAATTACCTCTAAGTTTCCCGGACGCACCTGAAGAATTCCAACTTGCTGTCCATGCCCATTGCTGCACTCTTGTTGGAACTCAAGCAATGGGCTCTCTGTCGGCACCCCATCTCGCTGCAGTCCTATGTCCTTCGCCGAAATTCTAAGTTCGGCCGAAGCCATCCTTTGCTGCCTTCATTTGCGGGTATCCTTTTCCACAAACGGGAATCAAATCGACGTCTTGCTGCCTTCATACCACCCTCGTGCCGACGATGCGAGATACTAGAAAACGCAGCCGAAGCGGCCAGCCAGCGATTCGTTACCGGTACCCGGTTGTCGGCCGCGTAGCTGCGGGGAGGGGACGACCGCCGGGGGAGGAGGTGGGGACCTCCAGGTGGCGGTTCCCGGCGGGACGCGACTGTCGGGAGCCAGGGGTTGTAGGAATTACGCCGGTTGGGGACTTACTGCGATTAACCGTCGGCACAGCGTCGGGGGATCGACTTGCCTTGCCTTGCCTTCCGTGCCTCGCCTTCTCGGAGAAAGCCCGGGCTTGCTCGTCGCGCACACACAAACTCATGCTCCCGTCGCCGCAAGCCTGCGAGAGTGGCGGATAAGTCGAAATCCGGGCCCCCCAGGCGCGCGTCGGTGCCGTGTAGAGGGCATGGCTACCACAAGCCCGACAAATACGGCGTGACGGTGCAGGGGAGTTGGAACAAGACGAAGCAAGGCGGGCCGACGATCCCTCACATACACGGCATCGCCGCGCTGCTGCGCGCCGTCTTCCCGGGCCAGAAGGACGAGGATCGGAGAGTTCCGACCAAGAATTTGCAGCACGTTGTGTTGAACTATAGCAACGAGATTCTGCCCCCGTTCAATCTTGATACGCTTTATCCCGACCCCAAGGTCCGATCGTTCAAGCTGCGGGACGTGGTGAGTGTTCCTGGCCCTGTTTCTGTCGCTTCTAGGGCCGAGGGAATGCGCGGTTTCTTCTCGCTTTTGTGTCAGCTACCGGAAGGTTGCTGCTTGCTGGTGTGAGATTCCACCAGGCGTGTCTTCTTGTAACTGTGGCGCCTTTCCTCTTTTGCAGGACCCGGAACTGATCGTCTTTCCGCAAAGGCCTATCAAGAAGCTCACGCCCGGCAAGATCCCTCATATTCGCCATATTGCGCACGTGCACCGAGCTGTGTTCCCACCGGAAGTGAAGTCGGACGCTGTGCCTTTGGAGCCGGTTGACGAGTACCAGAGCGTTGTGGTAACCTACGGCAAGGAGATCATCTACCCCTTCACCGACAACGAGTTCCACACACAGGAGATCACGGACGTTCTTGTAAGTTCCATCACACCCTCTCGAAATGGAGCTCGTGAAATTCGAGAGAGTGTGGGAGAGAGCTGTGTAGACAATAATCCTTGTGGCAGAGTCTGTGATATTTGGATTGCTTCTGCCCTGCATTCTACACATTCACATGTGTTGGACAGAATAGCAGGATTGGTAGGGTCTTGGACCGTCGTGACCCTCCCTTCTCTTGTCTGTGCTGGTGTTCCAGCCCCCTGTTCCAAGGAAACCCCCGAGGCTGCTTGATACTTGGAGGCTGAAGCCGTACTACTTTGATCTCACTCCGGTTTACGGTTAATTCGACTCTTGTACGTTCTTATCTGCTGCTCACAATTCTCCATTGCTGCTGCATCTGCATGATGCAAGACAATGAATCGAGGAAAGTGAGCACTGATGGAAATGGAAATCTGTATATACAGGACAGAGATAACTTTCTTCTTGAAACATGGCTACTACTGCAGTGGACGTGAAAGAGCTGCCAAACTCTTATATTTTTGTTGCCGACATGCCTGGCCTCAAGTACACCGATATCAAGGTGCAGAAAAGTCTCATAAATCGTCCTCCTTTTCTACTACCCCATTAGTGGTCCTTGCTTGTCCGGGACTTTGTCTCTAACTTTCCGGCGCCAGCCAGCGACCTTTCGGGTCTGATCCATCGGCAACACCCTCGCCCATCTTCACCAACAAGGTCCCCCCACCCCATTGGTTCGCTGGGTTTAACCATTCCGATTCTGACAAGCGGACTAGTTTCTGCAGGTCAGCATAGAGAACGATTCTATGCTTAAAATATACGGGGAACGTAAGCGCGAGGTGGGAAAGGGGTTGTCCAGTCCAGAAAGAGAAATCCAGTCCATGTCGGGATGTCTACTAACAGTCTTCGTTGCACACACAGTCCCATTTCAACCCGCTCTGTCTATAAAGCATCCACTAATGCCGTGTGCCAAGTTCCCTGCAGGTGCAAATTGAGAATGACAGTACACTCAAGATTAGTGGAGAGCGGAAACGTGATGAATTTCTAACTGATACTGAAATTAAGTACGTAAGAGTAGAGCGAGCAGCAGGCAAGTTCATGCGAAAGTTTAACCTTCCTAGCAATGCAAATCTGGAAGGAATTTCCGCAGCTTGCCAAGATGGTCTCCTTACGGTGATTGTGCCCAAGATTCCTCCACCGGAGCCTCACAGGCCAAAGACCTTCGATATCAAAGTTGGATCATGCACGTTTCATGGAGGACCTTAGAGCTGATTTTTTTGCTGACTTGATGGACCACAGATCTTCGGGAGATGCCCCTCCAACTTGCCAGTTTGGCGAGTCAGCTGGGATGCATTTGGTCTTCTTTGTCTGCACGGACTTCCATCACAAGAAGCTCGATTGCGTCCTCCAATTACAGGTTCTTCCTGTTGTATTATAGGCCCATCCGGGCAGCCCTGTGGATGCACATGCTTGCAAACAATGTGAAGCTATTCTTTTGTCCTCAACCAAACAGCTAAGGGTTTCTCTGAATTTGCTTGCAACATCAGCCATAACAGCTAACACATCACATAGACATAGTTGAGCCCGTCTCTCTGTTGGGTCATTTAGGGAAACACGTATGTTCTTTGTGAAAAACAAATTGCTTTTTCCTGCAAATTGTTTAAAAACGTGAGAGGGGGCCAGTAAGAAGGATCGTTCAGTGGTGCCACGACGTTTCAAGCCTGATATGATAAATAATGACACAGCAACTTCAAGCTTGACCTGAGCACTACCTCATGACGCGTCAGGAACCATAAACTGGAATGGCCTCCCTTCCTGCACACAAGCAGTATATATGACAGCAGAGTCAGAGAAAGGATCACAAAACAATCATAGCACACTGCATTTCTCAGTTGGACCAGCATGCCTACCTCTGCTACCACATGCACCCACTAAGATTCTGGATCTCAGAAACACAAGTTCCTGCAAAACATAAGCAGAACCGTCCTCAAAGCAGGCACGTGCATTTCCAGTACCCAGTCATTTTGGAGCCTGCTTCGGCTTGCTCTTCAGCCTAAGTCCACTAGTTTTGTGGGGCTTCTTCGTTTTCCAAAACTCTTTCTTACCACCTGGTTTGGGGGCAGCTTTCCCGCTCAAGAGCAACTCTTTGGCAGCTATCTGACCTAGCACAGCCTTTCTATCACTCTCTTGCTGAATTTGCCGCTTTTTCTTCACAAGATCTGCCAGCTTCCTGTAGGTTTCAGGGTCTGGCTTCTGCTTGCGCTGTAACATTTTATCAAACCATCTAAAGACATTCTTGAAGTCGCGCACACGTAGGAAAGCATAGACTATGGTACAATAGGTGTAGGAATCAGGTCTCAAGCCCAGTTTCAGCATCTCCTTGACGAGGTCGGGAATCTTCTCATGGTTTCCACCTCTGCCATAGGCATTGATGAGCATGTTGTATGTCATATTATCAGGCCTGTAACCAAGAACTGCATACTCAGACACCACATCTCTAGCCTCCTGGTAGCGGCCCTGCTTTGCAAAAGCATCTACCAGAGTGTTGAAAGTGATCCTTGTGCCTTTGCATCCTACAGCTTTCATCTCCCTCCAAATCCTTATGACCTGTTCAATTTCCCCTGCTACCCTGTAGCCTTCCAGTAAGGCAGTATAAGTCTGTACCGTAGGGGAAATTCCCTCTCTTTGCATGTTTTCAAAGGCCATAGCAGCTTTTGTATGCCATCCGTCCTCAGAATAAGCGTGGATTAAAGCTGTGTACGCATTGACATTTGGAAAAATGCCAGCCTTCCGCATTTTGGCAAACACGTTGGCAGCCTTTTCACTCATCTTCCTCTTAGCATAAGCATTAATCAATGTGGTATACGTAACTATATCTGGCTTCAGGCGTGCATCCTGCATTTCAGTAAACAGATCCTCTGCTACTTCAAAACGTCCTTGCCTTCCATACACATTCATGAGAGCATTGTATGTAGACACATGCAGCCGAAGCCCTCGCCTCTTCACCTCTGACAGTAGCCACTCTGCCACATCTAGCATACTGGCCTTCCCAAAGGCGTCAATGAGAGTATTGTAGACAATGATATTTGGCAGCATCCCTGATGTTTCCATCTCATTTACGAAGACGAGAGCATCATCCAAACGTCCCTCATCACAGAAGGCTTTCACAACAGAGCCAAACACTGCAGTATTTGGAAGTACTTGATTCTGTGTCATTGTATTATAAATCCTCAATACTTCTTTAAGGCCTCTCTTTTTCTTCACAGCATAATTGATGAAGAGACTGAATGTTACAGCGTCTTTTTTTATGCCCCTGCTCTCCATGTCTGTGAGCACAGGTTGTAGGTCGTCTTCCCTGTTCAAGGAAGAACTCAGGGTTAGCTATGAGATCATACAGCGACAAATTGTTCAGGCTCATCTCATCTAATGAAAGTGGCCATACTTCTTACCTTCCACAGCTCAACAGCAGTCCAATATAGGAGTTATAGGTTTGTATGCTTCGAAAATCAGCCTTCATGTTCTGAAAGATGAGGATGGCCTGCTTCATCATGCCTGCGGTACCTAGGAGGGGCAGAATAAGCGAATAGCTCCTTGAGTTTACAAGGGTAGGATCCTGGGATCTCATCCATTCAAACACAGCAAAAGCTTGACGAAAATGCCTCACATCCGCCAGCCTTTCAATAACATTGTTTGCATCCATGGTGCTCAGCTTGCCCAAATAGGATTCCATGACGTCATACACACTGTTCGTTACATCCTTCCCAACACTTACCAGCTCTTGTACCAGCTCCTCAACAATAGACGATGCAGCAGGAGCAGTAGGCTTAATGTTTATCAAGCGAAGGCGCTCACTAACGGAAAGTGGAGGTCCTTCCAGTGGGACGGCACCGTCACTGTCCTTATGTGATACATGCTGCTGGCCATCATGATTATCCATTTTATACTTCTCTGAACTGCCACGATCCACCTCTCTTGGCATGTCCATGTCATGTATAATACTCCAGGGCTCATTTTGTGACAGGTCAGCCAACTGCTGGTTTGCAATCCTAGGCTCTGTCACTCCGTAATCACCCAACGCAATAGGCAGACGGGCAATCTCCTCCACCTCATGTAAAGCAGTCTCACTTATGTCAACCGGTACTAACCCATAAAAAATTTCATCCTCCAACGTCTCATCTTCCAAATCAGATGCCTCGTTCTCCAGATCAGAACCCTCATCCTCAAGCATAAAATCAGATTCAAGCACACTGCCCTCTGGTTGCTGCTCATCGGAGATCCGGCTCGTCTCATGCAGCGACTGAAAACTTTGTCTGCCCACAGAGAAAACTTTACGTCCAGTCAGCAGACCTCGGCTAGCTGGAAACAGCTCCTCCAGGAAATCAACCTCTAGGTCAACAGCATTGCCTATATCAAGCTCGATCTCATTTTTGAGAGAAGAAAAATCCTCCAGTGCGTCTTCTGATAAGCCTTCGTCCAGACCTCGCAATGACTGCGTATACTTGAAAAACACGTCTTGGGACGGTATCTCCTCCTGTTCCGCACCATGAAAACCTGAACCGTCTTCATGACCGCTAATAGATTCAGAAGGCCGCTCCTCGTCTTCCAGACGAAGGTCGTCCGAGAGATCCTCAATGTCGTCAAGTTGCCTAAGCGGCACATCGCTATGATCTACAGGATCTCCTTTTTCAACTTCGAACTGGATGCATCTAGGCAGCGCGTCGTGCCCCGTCCCGACAGTCTCAGACCTCTTCCCTTTGGCACAATCCGGTCGAGTGGGCTCCAAATACTGAATGAACAACGGACTAGCCCCCCAATCCTGGGCACTGGCCCTGCTTCCTTCAGACACACCAGCATTACGAGCATTTCCCTGGACGGAGTATTCTCTCGACCCTAGCCGAGCACGGGTTAACACAACGCGAAAATGGTGTCCGGCTCGGTAGTAGCTGGATGAAGTGCAAGACGGCACATGCGGGCCGGCCATCCAAACACCGCAAAACCGAGAACACATTGCTCAACCAGAAAGCACCCAAATCCGGACAAATTTATTCAATTCTGATTGTCGTCTGCTGGGACCTCAGCTATTACCAGGCTAGGGAGAAGAACATAAAACTGTACACCAATCTCACTGCGGTGCCACTTATTGCTCCACCCTTGATGCGTCAGGCCGGCCATCGAAACACCGCAAAACCGAGAACACATTGCTCAGGCAGAAAGCACCCAAATCCGGACAATTTTTTTCAATCCTGATTGTCGTCTGCTGGGACCTCAGCTATTACCAGGCTAGGGAGAAAAACATAAAACTGTACACCAATCTCACTGCGGTGCCACTCATTGCTGCACCCTTGATGCGTCAAGACAACTATTTCCCATGGAGCTGAGAAATTCCGCTGGGGACAATTGCAACCACTCCTGGCTTTCCTGTTCCACACATCCCAAACGATGATCAGGAGAACTTCATTCACGACTGTCAAAGAATCCACTGTTCGGAATGCCGCATACCACTGAGACTGGCGACCTCATCAGGGCTCAACTTCGCTGAGAAGCCGTAAACAGTGTGACTGTAACTGTACAGAATTGCGCCCTTAGCAGCCTCCTCACTGCACAGAAGTGGATTCACAGCAAGGTTAGTTCCCTAGCCAGCTACACTAGCTCTTTTGCTGCATCTCACTTGATGTCTGCAGATCCGCAGCCAAGTAATTGAGCTGGAACGAAGACATGTCACTTGTCTCAAAGATATACTTGTACCGTGGTGCTCGTACCGAAGCTGCAAACTATGAACAGCGCTAGTCGATGGGAGGTAAGAAGTAGAGGAAAGGTAACACAGGAAGCAACCAAAAGAGCTGAAAATCACAGCACCTGCCAACCACAGATGAGAGAATTTCGACATGCTTGGCTTGGGCGTCAGCTGGCAGGTCCGTGCTAGGCCTTTCAAGGTGCACTATGTAGACCTTCTTGTCAGACTGAGAGGGAACCTCGTTCTGATGACACAGACAGTGAGGGACGGCAACCCGAACGATTGACCTGATCTATGGAACACACACACACAACAGATGCAAGAGCCAAAGAGGAGACAACAGACACAAACATCCAGCACCTAGAACAGCACTCTCCTGCCTCATCACATCCAGCATCAAGGTACCCAACCGTTGCTTACGGGCGCCATGTACTCACCGTGGCCATGGCTGCAGATGGACCAGAGAATGCAATCCCACAGCATAACGCGATGGACATAAGAAGGAGGACTGTAAAGGATCGCATTGCTGGCGGACGTTCGTCGCTTCCGACGACAAGTGGTGAACCGGTTATCCGCCCTCTGGCCCCTTCTTCCTCAAGCAAGAAAGCGCGTATCGTGCGAACCTATTCACACGGCCTTTCCCTTAGGGCTGAAGGGAGGTTGGAGGAGGGGATTGGCAGAACGCAACGATGTTGAGATGCCGGAGTGGCATCAGGCGGCTTGCTTCTTGCTCTTCCACCTCCCCGTCTCCCTCCATCCCCTCCAATGGCGCAGAAGTTGGAGAATTCGGTGTGACATCCTCACCGGAATGCATCAGCAACTTTGTTCGGAGACTCTCGGGTGTGGCTGCATTGCTCTCTCGTGCTGGACCGGCTTTCAGTTGCGGCCAATCCATCGATTCCGCTGCTTTGTCTCGTGCGTTTTTGGCTGAGAGCGGGAGATCTGGTTCTGGCATACAGTTCTTTGCTAGGCAGTATGCGAGAGAGGCGAGCAAGGAGGATTACAGGGAAGAAGTTGATGACATCAATTCGAAGTTTGCGGAAGCCAGAGATGACATAGAGATGGCTCTGGAGTCCAAGGAGACCGTCTACTTCAACACTGAGATGGAGGCTGCCAAAGCTAGTGTGAAGGAAGTTCTGGATAAGTACCAGGCGTTGCTGGCGAGGTTGCCTGAAGCTGACAAGGGAGTGATTCAGAGATCCATGGGGCTTAAGATGGAGCAGCTGAAAGCTGAGCTCCAACAGCTGCTGGAGGACTGAGCCCCAGGGCGGACCAGGGCATGTGGAGTGGAGTCACTTGATTCGTGCTCCAGGCACTTCCGTTCAATGCCATTAGGTTTGCCTTCTGGGTGATCTGTTGTGCTAGCGGCCTCCGAGAGAGATGAGACACATGCACGGGCAGCTTCCGTTGATGTTAGCGATTGTGTATCCAGTAAACACCTTGTTGCTCATGGTACTTTAGATTTTAGGCTAGCATTTCTTACTGGCCATAAAGCTTTGAATCCCAAAGGCTCTCTGTTGTTCCATTAACTCGATGGACGACAAAAAATAGAGATGGAGAATTTCGAGCTGGCAGACATTGCAGAACAAGTCCCATCGTGATTGAAGCAAGCATGGGAAACTCTGTGCCAGTATGTAGTAAGCCTCGGTAATTGGCCCCGCCCACCTGCTACAAGGCCGCATATCCAGCGCTTGAAGCTAGCATTGTGGGCGCTTAAGGCTTAGAGACGCATGATGTGTTATTCATGCGAGCAATCGTTTCGTCCGTCAGAAAGGGGACTAGGACCTAGGAAGGAGCAGCTGCAGACACACCTGGTTGACCACCACTGTTTCACTGACTATGTACGAGATGCATGAGCACTGAGGCACTTTGGTTGTCCACGTCTCTGCACACTTTTCATGGTTGGAGGAAAAGCTCACACTCTGAAGCCAGATCCAGTCTTTCTTGGCACTGGTCCAGGATCATTGTTTCAAAAATCAATCTGACCTTCACTAGGTTACGAAGGCATGAGTCTCACTTCAGCTTTGTACAGAATTTAGGGAGATCAATGAGGTGAATTCTAGGAACATCCTCTGCTGCCTTTCTCTCGCTTTCTGTATTATAACCCCACGTCCCTAGAAGAAAATGAAACTGTCAGTTTAAGCACAAGTACACAGTCTTCAAACTTGGGGCGGGGGCACAGCTCTCTACCTAAATACAGATTCCACTTGTCTAGATCATGTTCCTTGATAACGTTACGCAAAGTTGCAAGTCGGTCCTCCACAAAACTGCTTTACCATGGTACAACGACAGTCCCGTAGTCCAATTTGTCAGGCATGGAACACTGTGGAAGGAACCGCCACAGAAAGCAAATTCGGGAAACAACAGAACCACTCACTGCAGTGTCAATCCTTGATGTTCAGGTTGACTTTGGAGCTGCTTCAAAACCTCAACCTTAGGTCTGGGAGCACAGCAAGAAGAAAGTATCTCATGAGCACAATTTGAAAGAGAAACAACAGGAGAGACTAACAGAGTAAAGTTGGTTACCCGGATCCCAGTCCATAAATCCTTTCAGTTGGAAACTCCACGGCAGCCAATTCTTTAAGCAAAGCAGCAGCAAACCGAGTCTGGACATGGGGCATCAACCTGTTTAGCCGGCAGTAATGGAGCAGGGCAGCTCCTAAGAAGGAAAGAGGGCAGCCACCTGCTTGGTCGTGACAATGTACAGCTCAGACGTTGAGAACTTCAGGGAGTCTGCAACACCAGGATAGAACCTGCCGGCCTTACAAGGCGTTACACCACCTTCTGAAAAAGGCCGTGCGATGTGCAACCTGTGATTTGAAGAGCAAGATGTGTCACCTGTTGGCAGCAATCCACCCGTGCAAGTCTTCCGCTATCCACTGGTCTCTGACATTGCCAAACAGTTCCACCAGCTCCTTCATATCATTCTCGTTCCAGTCCTCCATGACGGACGCTTTCAAAATCTCCCATTTTTCCAAGATATCTTCCACTCTGAGCCCTTCTGCCACCTTCCCCACAACCCACATGAGAAGCACTGGTGGAGACAACCGCAAACAACTTCGAATGAAGAAAAGACTAGGCAGTCGATCTAGATGCACGCATTACTTTCGACCGCCGAATCTGTGGACGTCGCAACTCCAACAACAACCTCACAAGCAAGAGGTTCTCATACCCAGTCTCCACCACGGGCCGCACCTGAACATGTGCAAGCACACTTGAGCAACCCAACACAAACGGGATCGTGACGCAGCGAGTTCTTCAAAATCCACAGCTTACGGTTCGCATGTTATCCAACAGCCATGCCTCCAGCTCCTCATCAACGTCTTTGAAGATCTCTGGCCACCTTACTTTCGCTGCCTGCAAACAACCCACAAGAAGGAAGCATTGGGAATCCCAAATTGAGTGTGAGCTGGAGCACAGCCATGCAATGCGATGCAATACTGGGCTGAGGTGAAACCTTAATGGCGGACAAGGACGATTCCCCGCAGCTGTCACATAGCACTCCATCGAAATCCAGTGCATAGAGATGCCCCATGCCTGATGTGTCCTGCAGACGAGAAATCTCGGCGAGTTTCACTGAAACGAGTACATAGGCATACATAAAAGGAAATAACATCAACCGTTGTTTAGGAGCAAACCTACCAAAGAGAGGCCAGCAGTACAAGGACCTCTAATAGAAGAGCTGTGTTACGTTATTCCCGTTGTTGGTGGCGAGGGTACCATGTCGAGCAGCAGCGCGGTTCCGCCATGGCGTCAGCCCAAGCCTCCGGAAAAGAAGGACCAGTACAAGCATCTGAACATGAAGGCTGTGAAGGAGCCCGGGCAGGCAGCCGTTATGTACGCCCCACCTGCGAGCAAGAAGGGCGCGCAGAAAGCCACGACAGAGACCGACGAGACCATGTTCGATTTTGATCCGGAGCTCAAACTTGCTTTCCAGAGGAATTTCCAGGTTTGAGCCAAACGCTGGGGGCTTTCATGTGCTTGCAGAAGCGCCTTCTGTTTCGGAGGGGCTTGGCAGATGCTTCTTCTCATGGCTGCAGTTGGATAGCTTCATTTCGAGGCTTGAAATCCTCCAGTTCGGCTAACCGGTGTCTTTCTAGCTGTTGCAGTTCTTGAGGAGAGCTATTAGTGTTGACACGCTGGTCAGCCCGCTACCAGCACCCCTAGCGCAGAGCATAGCCAGGAACCTGGGCTTCTTCACTCGCATTTTCACACAGTTTTTCGGTAAGTAGGGTTTGGACTTGGAATGCTGCGTTGTGGTAGTGTCAGCAGGCCTGATTCTGGTTTCCCTTCTTCTGCTTCGCAGATCCCAAGGGCATTCAGAATGTGAGGAAGACTATTGGGATCGGCCAAGACGATGTAAGGACAAATGTTAGCAGCGAGGAGGAGTGACCAGGGCGGGATTGAGACTGAAAGCAGAAGACCCCGGAAACGGGACCAACTTTTCCGTGTATTATTCCACCTAACTGTACTGCCTCACTGCTTTCAAGGCAGTCATCTCCTGCCCTATTTGATTGCTGTTCTACGCTCCTTTGAAGTGGCAGTATGTATCTCGGACGAACTGGAGAGCTGTTTCGGGCCCCTTGCACTGCCGAGGGGCTGTCAGTTTTTCGGTGGCACTGTACAGTGATGGATGGACTGCATACCTAGATTGCAAAACTTGTGTCAATGGTGGACAGATTGAGATCTTCCCTTACAATTACATGCTCATCCTGCTACGTTGAGTCCGTTATTGATCATGTTACCTACATGATCCGAGGTCTTGAAAACTCGATAAGGGAACCCCAGGCAAGACCTCTTATCCCTTTTCGTATGGTGACAAGCAAACTTTGCCTGCGTGTCTTGTTCCATGTCGGCCTCCCTCATAAAGCCTTTTGTTGATGTATCGTTCATTTATCCCCTTGCTGTGTGGCCAATGAGAGATCGAGATCTCCACCCGGAATTCCGTAGCCCCTATGATGACATGGCCGAGAGTGGATGAGAGGTTTCCGGTCCGGCCAATGCGGTTGAGCCTAGCCTGCTTCCATCCACATGCCTGCGGTCGCAGATTTGGACGTCGCGACGAGCCGGTGGTCGGCGGCCAGCGGTCGCGGGTACGGCAGCGATGGAGAATGCGCGCTCTCGCTGCTAGTAATCAGTTGTCATTCTTCCGCTGACGCCTCCCGATCGTCCACTCTCGTCTGGTGCGCAATCCTGTCCTGTCAGAAAACTTGTGAATGTGAGAGGGAGCCTGCGGATTCCTCAGCAACGCAGCTGATCGTTTGCGAGAAACTTTTTGCTGCCTTTGTGGTGAAGGCGTTGAGCCGCCGAGATTCTGCTCCTGGCGTTGTTGGAGAAGCGTGGAAGATAGTCGTTTGTTTTCTAGCTTCTGCGGAAGCGGGGAGAACCTTGAAGGCGCTGGTGTCTGCTGTCTAGAGGGAGAGATTTCTGCGCATTGGTGAGATGCAAGGCTATGCGGTAGCTGCGTGCCGCAGCCCAGCCGCCTTGGTGAATGTAGGGGGCAGCTGTAGCGGGAGCGGGGGGAGCAAGGGCTTGTCGCGCAGCCCGAGCTTGAGCCCGGTGCAACAGCAGCTGCAATGGAGGTGCGGGGCGGACGGCATGGCAGCCGCTGCGCCAATGCAGCAGCAGCAGAATCAACAGCAGCAGCGGTGGAGCGCGGCAGCGCAGGCCTTCTCGGGCTCGGCCTCGGTGCAGAGCTCGCAAAACGGGGCTATGGCGGAGGAGGAGGACGCGCGCGGGGTGTCTTACGCGCCGCTGCAGCGCATGCTGCAGGCCGGGGAGTGGGAGGCAGCGGACGGGGAGACCCGGCGCCTGCTCATCGTGCTGGCCGGGGAGAGCGCCGTGAAGCGGAAATGGGTGTACTATACCGAGGTGCAGTTCATTCCGGAGCAGGACCTCAAGACCATCGACAGCCTGTGGCGGCAACACAGCAACGGTAAATTCGGGTACAGCGTGCAGCGCAGGATCTGGAACAGCGTGGACCGGAACTACACCCGGTTCTTCAAGAAGGTGGCCTGGACCAGGCCGCTCAACGACAAAGTGGAGGCGTACAAGAAGTTCCCCATGGAATTCAGCTGGGATGTGAATGATCCTACTCCGCCAGGCCACCTCCCTCTCACCAACTGCTTGAGAGGCACGCAGCTGCTGAAGAACGTGCTGGATCACCCTGCCTTTACCGAGGCGGATGAGGAGGAGGCCAGCCTCGTCCCCAAGTCCACCGCTGACCTCAAGTCCTTGATGGGAGCTTCCAGCTTGAAGGGCTTGTTTTAGTCCCTGTTGTAAAGTATGTCCGAGCAGATTCTATGCATGCTATTTCTTGTGTAGGACATGAGCTCTGGGTAGGGCAAGGGTCTCACTCTTTCCAGCTATGGCATGTAATGTAGGAACGTTCGTGCTCACTTGTGATGGGGAAGCAAAAGCATGCGCAGGCAAACGTTCTCCTTAACTTTAACAATTCAAGATGTCACGGTGCATTCTGTTTTGAAACCCCCTTCCCTGTTCCGTCTACCAGTCCCATGGAAGTTGTTGTCACTCACCAGGCATTCTGCTCTTGAACTCTTCAGAGTGAAGAAAATGTGTAGGTTCGTGAACCGGGAAATGTACGACATTGCAATCTGCAATTCTCGTGGTGCATAGTGTTTCCAAATGGCGAGTTTGCCTGAACCTGATGAACCTCAACCTTGACGACAGATGTCCTACGCGGGCCGAAGCACCAGCAACCGAGACGATAAAATCGCACGACGCTGTTCTGGCCCTTCCTATTACGGTACTGTTCTTTTATTTACCTTGTTCATTTGATTTTAAAAATCTCTAGAGAAGGGGGCTGGGTAGTGGAAGATACTAAAGACGGCACTTTGTAGGACGAACAGTCCACGGCCACGTGGGACAGGAGCCTACGTAGTAAGGTTACGGTACGGTGCGAATTTCTACATACCGTTATCAGTGCTTGGGTCGACAAACATGGCCAACAGCTAGCGATCCATGTAGCCTGCAATCGGTGTTACTTCGACCTTTAGCCTTTTGAAGTGTGTTGTTAGGGCATGGGCGTTCTGCACAAGTCAAGATGGGATACAGATTCTTCCTCCTTCACTTTCGAAAGTAGTTGGTTCAGTCTTGCTTGGCTTGTGGGATGCGTCTCATCCCCAGCCACGAAACTATGCACCACTCCGTCCATGTCTGCCCACCAGCTTTGACCCGGCTGCTTCCATGCCCTGATCCCTTTCCTCATAGCCTGCACCTTTTGTGCCTGCTCCCACATCCGGGCACCGGTGTATATGTTGGACATCAACACATATGCTGCAGCATCTGTCTTGTCTAGTTTGAGTGCTTGGTCAAAAGCATGGCGTCCCACCTCCACGTTGTTCCACTTTTGACAAGCACCCAACAGAGTGTGCCAAACGGCAGCATTAGGCGGTGTAGGCATTGTCCTTACCACAGCCAGCGCCTCATCCAGATGGCCTGCACGGCCTAGGAGGTCTACCATGCATGTGTAGTGCTCTGCCGTGGGTGAGATGCCGTAGTCTCTGCTCATTGCATCGAAGTACTCTCGCCCCTTGTTTACTAAACTCGCATGACTGCAGGCTGTTAGAATACTGAGGAATGTGATGCCAACTGGCTGTAAGCCAGACTCTCTCATTCGCCGGAGCAGGTCAAAGACCACTTCACTGTCTCCTTGAGAGGCGTAGCCAGCAATCAGTGCACTCCAGGTGACGACATCCTTTTCAGGCAAGGCATTAAAAACCTCCCTTGCATCAACCATGCTCCCAGACTTTCCATACATGTTTATCAAACTGCCAGCTACAAACAGGTCATCTTGAAGGCCTTGTTCTTTGATCTGGGCATGTAGCTGCCTTCCCAGATGCACAGCTGCCACAGTTGCACATGCCTGTAAGAGGCACACAAATGTCACAGGATCAGGTCTAGCAAGGCCTTCTTCCTGCATGGCAATGAAAAGAGCCAGGGCTTCCTGCACCATTCCCTGCTGGGCATATGCTGCAATAATGGCGTTCCATGTCACCACATCTTTTCGACCAAGTCCGTCAAAGATGATCTGGGCATCTTCCAAGCTCCCACACTTGGCATACATGTTCACCAAACTGTTGGCTACAAACACATCAGCTTCATGCCCTAGTTCTGTAATCTGCATATGAAGCTGCTTCCCCGTCTCCAAAGCTGGGGAGCCCACGGTTGCACATGCCTGGAGAAGGCACGAAAAAGCGATGGGATCGAGCGCAACCATGGCCTCTTGTTGCATGGCTTTGTAAAGTTGAAGGGCTTCCTGCCCCATGCCCTGCTGGGAATATCCTGCAATCATGGCAATCCACGTCACAATGTCTTTCAGACCAAGTCCATCAAACACTCTCTGAGCGTCTTCCAAGCTGCCACACTTTGCATACATGTTCACCAAACTGTTGGCTACAAGCACATCAGCTTGATGTCCTCGTTCTCTAATTTGAGTGTGGAGCAGCCTCCCCTTCTCCAAAGCTCGGGCACCCACACTGGCACATGCCTGCAGGAGGCACACAAATGTCACGGAATCAGGTACAGCAATGCCTTCTTCCTGCATAGCACTGTAGAGACCAAGAGCTTCCTGCCCCATGCCCTGCTGGGAATATCCTGCTATCATGGCAGTCCATGTCACCACATCTTTCGACCAAGTCCGTCAAAGATGATCTGGGCATCTTCCAAGCTCCCACACTTGGCATACATGTTCACCAAACTGTTGGCTACAAACACATCAGCTTCATGCCCTAGTTCTGTAATCTGCATATGAAGCTGCTTCCCCGTCTCCAAAGCTGGGGAGCCCACGGTTGCACATGCCTGGAGAAGGCACGAAAAAGCGATGGGATCGAGCGCAACCATGGCCTCTTGTTGCATGGCTTTGTAAAGTTGAAGGGCTTCCTGCCCCATGCCCTGCTGGGAATATCCTGCAATCATGGCAATCCACGTCACAATGTCTTTCAGACCAAGTCCATCAAACACTCTCTGAGCGTCTTCCAAGCTGCCACACTTTGCATACATGTTCACCAAACTGTTGGCTACAAGCACATCAGCTTGATGTCCTCGTTCTCTAATTTGAGTGTGGAGCAGCCTCCCCTTCTCCAAAGCTCGGGCACCCACACTGGCACATGCCTGCAGGAGGCACACAAATGTCACGGAATCAGGTACAGCAATGCCTTCTTCCTGCATAGCACTGTAGAGACCAAGAGCTTCCTGCCCCATCCCCTGCTGGGAATATCCTGCTATCATGGCAGTCCACATTACCACGTCCTTTTGACCAAGTCCGTCAAACACTCTCTGGGCGTCTTCCAAGCTCCCGCACTTTGCGTACATGTTCACCAAACTGGTGCCGATAAATTCATCAGCTCCGTGTCCCCGTTCTCTAATGTGAGCATGGAGCTGCTTTCCTTTCTCCAAACCTTGGGTGCCCACACTCGCACATGCCTGCAGAAGGCACACAAATGTAACAGAATTAGGTACAGCAATGCCTTCTTCTTGCATAGCACTGTAAAGCTGAAGCGCTTTGTGGCCCATGCCCTGCAGTGAATATCCTGCAATCATGGCATTCCACGTTGCCACATCTTTTTTAACAAGCCCGTCAAACAAGGCCTGAGCATACTCCAAGCTGCCACACTTCGCATACATGTTCACCAGACTGCTGGCTACAAACGAATCAGCTTCATTGCCTCGTTCTCTAATCTGCGCATGCAGCTGCTTTCCTTTCTCCAAAGCTGGGGCGCCCATGCTTGCACATGCCTGCAGTAGGCACACAAATGTCACTGTATCAGGCATAATCAGGCCTTCTTCTTGCATAGCGGTGTAAAGACCAAAGGCCTCATGCCCCATGCCCTGCTGGGAATAACCTGCCAACATGGCATTCCAAGTCACCACATCTTTTCGACCAAGTCCATCAAACACTTTTTTCGCGGCTTCCAAGCTGCCACACTTCGAATACATATCGACCAAGCAATTACAGACAAACAAATCAGACTCAGCCCCACTGCCCAACAAATCTGCATGCAGCTCCTGTCCAGTTTTCAAGTTCCCTCCCCTTGCGCAAGCCTGAAGGGCAGCCACAAAGACATGCCCATCTGGCTTCACGCTTGATCTACGCATGCGATGATATAGTTGTACAGCCTGCTTGTTTTGCCCTTGTTTAACATAAGCAGAAATTATGGAGGACCACATGAAGGCATCTGGTTCAACGACGGCTTCAAACACATCCATCGCGTCCTGCAACTTGCCATGAGAAGCATACATCCGCAAGATGTGGTTGCACAGGAACGTGTCGGACTCATACCCCTTTCTCACCGTCAAAGCATGGACGCGGCGACCAAGAGTTAGATCCTTCTTGACTACACATTCCTTCAGGACAGCGTAAAAGCGAGATCTCGGAACACGAGAGTCTGTCTTCACCAGAACTCCCAAAGCCTCAATCGCCTGAGCTAGATGGCCTTGATGACACAGGGTGCTCACGGTTTCAGCAGTTACGCTGCTTTCAAATCCTGTACGCCTGCCAGACTCAGAATCGTCCAGCAAGCTCCGACTGGATTTGGAGGCCCCACGACTCGTCTCCATATTCAAAGAAACAAGCTGCCCATCCAGGCAGTCCAGCTTGTAGAATTTTTCCGCCCAGAGAACCTCCTGGAACTCCTCCTGCTGGAAATCGGGTCGACGCGTGCGCGTCATACTTTGCCTGTAATCCCGCCGAAGTATGCTCGAAAATCCATTCCCACCAAGATATCCTCTTGGCCGGGCTGTGTTACTGGCGAATCTGCTGCACCTCACAGTTTGCTCCCTTGAAGTCAGGCGAGCATGAGCTCTCCGTCGCTGATCTGCTAATCCGCCAACTCGCTGGGTCCACGAAAACTGTGCCCACAACGGATTCTGTTGCCCGTCAAGTGACTCAATTGCAACAGCCATGGCTCGCAGATGGATGCATAAGGCACCCAGCCTTCCACCCTCCCGGCTCAGCACCGGTGACCTTCACTACGAAGCATTTTCCAAGGCGCCACTGTTTGCATATCCTGCTATCATGGCAGTCCATGTCACCACATCTTTTCGACCAAGTCCGTCAAAGATGATCTGGGCATCTTCCAAGCTGCCACACTTTGCGTACATGTTCACCAAACTGTTGGCTACAAACACATCAGCTTGATGTCCTCGTTCTCTAATCTGCATGAAGCTGCTTCCCGTCTCCAAAGCTCAGGCACCCACACTGGCACATGCCTGCAGGAGGCACACAAATGTAACAGAATTAGGTACAGCAATGCCTTCTTCCTGCATAGCACTGTAGAGACCAAGAGCTTCCTGCCCCATGCCCTGCAGTGAATATCCTGCTATCATGGCAGTCCACATTACCACGTCCTTTTGACCAAGTCCATCAAACACTCTCTGAGCGTCTTCCAAGCTGCCACACTTTGCATACATGTTCACCAAACTGTTGGCTACAAACACATCAGCTTGATGTCCTCGTTCTCTAATCTGCGCATGCAGCTGCTTTCCTTCTCCAAACCTTGGGTGCCCACACTCGCACATGCCTGCAGGAGGCACACAAATGTAACAGAATTAGGTACAGCAATGCCTTCTTCTTGCATAGCACTGTAGAGACCAAGAGCTTCCTGCCCCATGCCCTGCTGGGAATATCCTGCAATCATGGCATTCCAAGTCACCACATCTTTTCGACCAAGTCCGTCAAACACTCTCTGGGCGTCTTCCAAGCTGCCACACTTTGCATACATGTTCACCAAACTGTTGGCTACAAACACATCAGCTTGATGTCCTCGTTCTCTAATCTGCATGAAGCTGCTTCCCGTCTCCAAAGCTCAGGTGCCCACACTAGCACATGCCTGTAGGAGGCACACAAATGTCACGGAATCAGGTACAGCAATGCCTTCTTCTTGCATAGCACTGTATAGACGAAGGGCTTCCTGCCCCATGCCCTGCTGGGAATATCCTGCTATCATGGCATTCCACGTTGCCACATCTTTTCGACCAAGTCCGTCAAACACTCTCTGAGCGTCTTCCAAGCTGCCACACTTCGAATACATATCGACCAAGCAATTACAGACAAACAAATCAGACTCAGCCCCACTGCCCAACAAATCTGCATGCAGCTCCTGTCCAGTTTTCAAGTTCCTCCTTGCGCAAGCCTGAAGGCAGCCACAAAGACATGCCCATCTGGCTTCACGCTTGATCTACGCATGCGATGATATAGTTGTACAGCCTGCTTGTTTTGCCCTTGTTTAACATAAGCAGAAATTATGGAGGACCACATGAAGGCATCTGGTTCAACGACGGCTTCAAACACATCCATCGCGTCCTGCAACTTGCCATGAGAAGCATACATCCGCAAGATGTGGTTGCACAGGAACGTGTCGGACTCATACCCCTTTCTCACCGTCAAAGCATGGACGCGGCGACCAAGAGTTAGATCCTTCTTGACTACACATTCCTTCAGGACAGCGTAAAAGCGAGATCTCGGAACACGAGAGTCTGTCTTCACCAGAACTCCCAAAGCCTCAATCGCCTGAGCTAGATGGCCTTGATGACACAGGGTGCTCACGGTTTCAGCAGTTACGCTGCTTTCAAATCCTGTACGCCTGCCAGACTCAGAATCGTCCAGCAAGCTCCGACTGGATTTGGAGGCCCCACGACTCGTCTCCATATTCAAAGAAACAAGCTGCCCATCCAGGCAGTCCAGCTTGTAGAATTTTTCCGCCCAGAGAACCTCCTGGAACTCCTCCTGCTGGAAATCGGGTCGACGCGTGCGCGTCATACTTGCCTGTAATCCCGCCGAAGTATGCTCGAAAATCCATTCCCACCAAGATATCCTCTTGGCCGGGCTGTGTTACTGGCGAATCTGCTGCACCTCACAGTTTGCTCCCTTGAAGTCAGGCGAGCATGAGCTCTCCGTCGCTGATCTGCTAATCCGCCAACTCGCTGGGTCCACGAAAACTGTGCCCACAACGGATTCTGTTGCCCGTCAAGTGACTCAATTGCAACAGCCATGGCTCGCAGATGGATGCATAAGGCACCCAGCCTTCCACCCTCCCGGCTCAGCACCGGTGACCTTCACTACGAAGCATTTTTCATGACGCTAAGGGCTTAGTCCTCGATCCCAGCAGAAATCCAGGGATTTGCGACCTGTCTCAACTTAAGATCTTGTAGACAAGATGTTCCACCTTTCGATTGTACTTGTTGTGATGATCAACACAGAGCAGCAGATTTTGATCAGTCGTTATTGGGGTGAACTCCGATTTGCTGGTCAAGGCATACGCGATAGCCAGCTTCCCGCTATGTCCGCACAAATGTCCCTTTCCATCATCGGATAGGTCTGTCCGCGACTGACTCCAATGTGGGACACATCGTTGTCTCTCCAGTTTGCAAAGAACTTGCTTAAGCCCTGCCTGACTCTGGGGACGCTTCCATCCCCAACCAGGAAACTATGGACCAGTCCGTCCTCGTCTGTCCACCAGCTCTGACCTGGCTGCTTCCATGCCCTGGTTGTTTTCCTCCTCACTTGCATCTTCTGTGCCTGCTCCCACATTTGGGCACCGGTGTATATGCTTGACATTAACACATATGCTGCAGCATCTTTCTCGTCTAGCTTCACTGCTTCGTTGAAAGCATGGCATCCCACCTCCACGTTACTCCACTTTCCGCAAGCACCCAACAGAGTGTGCCAAACTGCAGCATTAGGCAGTGTGGGCATCATCCTAACTAACCCTAGTGCCTCATCCAGCTGTCCTGAACGACCCAGAAGATCCACCATGCATGTGCAGTGCTCCACTGTGGGAGTGATGCCGTAGTATCGGCTCATAAGCTCAAAGTACTCCCGCCCCTTGTTCAATAAACCCGCATGACTGCACACTGTTAGTACACTGACGAATGTGATGCGGTCTGGCCATATGCCGTGCTCTTTCATTCTCTGCACCAAGGCAAAAACCACTTCACTGTCTCCTTGCGAGGTGTAGCCTGCAATCAGTGCATTCCAGGTGGGCACCTCTCTTTCAGGCAACGCATCAAACACCTGCTGTGCATCACCCATGCTTCCAGACTTTCCGTACATGTTAATTAAACTGACGACTACTAGGAGATCAGCTTCAAGCCCTTGTTCTAGAATCTGTGCATGTAGCTGCTTTCCCAGATTCAAAGCTGCCACATTTGCACATGCCTGTAGGAGGCACACAAATGTCAGGACATCGGGTTCAACAATGCCTTCTCCTTGCATAGCACTGTATAGACGAAGGGCTTCCTGCCCCATACCCTGATGGGAGTACCCTGCTATCATGGCATTCCACATCACCACGTTTGCTTCACCATGTCTCTCAAACACTCTCACAGCGTCCTTCAAGCTGCCGCACTTTGCATACATGTTTACCAAACTGCTGGCTACAAACACATCAGCGTCATGTCCTTGTTCTCTGATCTGCGTATGAAGCTGCTTCCCTTTCTCCAAAGCAGGGGTGCCCACACTAGCACATGCCTGGAGGAGGCACACATATGTCACAGAGTCGGGTCCTACCATGCCTTCTTCTTGCATAGCCCTGTACAGAAGAAGAGCTTCCTGTCCCATGCCTTGCTGGGAATATCCTGCTAGCAGTGCAGTCCAAGTCACCAAATTCTTCTCACCAAGTCCGTCAAACACTCTCTGAGCGTCTTCTAAGCTGCCACACTTTGCATACATGTTCACCAAGCTGCTGGCTACAAACACATCAGCTGCATCTCCTCGTTCTGTGATCTGCTTGTGAATCTGCTTGCCCATTTCCAATGCCAGGGTGCCCGCACTTGCACACGCCTGCAGTAGATACACAAATGTAATGGAATCTGGTACAGAGATGCCTTCATCTTGCATAGCACTGTAGAGACGAAGGGCTTCCTGCCCCATACCCCGCTGGGAATACCCTGCTATCATGGCAGTCCATGTCACCACATTCCTTTTACCAAGTCCATCAAAAACTCTCTGAGCATGTTCCAAGCTGCCACACTTTACATACATGTGCACCAAGCTGTTGGCTACAACCACATCTGTCTGATGCCCTCCTTCTTTAATTTCCGCATGCAACTGCTTACCCTTCTCAAATGCTGGGGTGCCAACACTTGCACATGCCTGCAGGAGGGACACGAATGTCACTGAATTGGGTACAACTATGCCTTCATCATGCATTGCGTTGTAGAGACGAAGGGCTTCCCACCCCATATCTTGATGGGAATACCCTGCTATCATGGCATTCCATGTCACTACATCTTTTTGACCGAGTCCGTCAAACACGCCTTGTGCATCCTCCAAGCTGCCACACTTCACATACATGTTCACCAAACTGCTGGCTACAAACACGTCAGCTTCTAGCCCTCGTTCTCTAATCTGCGAGTGGAGCTGCTTCCCTGTCTCCAAAGCCAGGGGGCCCAAGCTTATACATGCCTGCAGAAGAAACACAACAGTCAAGGAATTAGGCACAGCAATGCCTTCTTCTTGCATAGCACTGTAAAGACAAAGGGCTTTCTGCCCCATACCCTGCTGGGAATATCCTCCTATCAGAGCAGTCCACGTCACCACATCCTTGTAACCAAGTCCGTCAAAGACTCTCTGAGCATCTTCCAAGCTGCCACACTTGGCATACATATTTACCAAACTGTTGGCCACAAACAAATCAGCTTGATGTCCTCCTTCCTTTATTTGTGCATGAAGCTGCCGCCCACTTTCCAAAGCCGGGGTGCCCATACTTGCAAAAGCCTGCAAGAGGCACACAAATGTCACAGAATTGGGTCCAGAAATGCCTTCTTTTGCCATAGCAGTGTAGAGACGGAGGGCTTCCTGCCCCATACCCCGCTTGGAATACCCTGCTATCATGGCATTCCATGTTAATACATCTTTCTGACCAAGTGTGGCAAAAACTTCTTCAGCCTCCTCCAAGCTGCCACACTTTGTATACATGTTCAGCAAACAGTTACAGACAAACAAATCGGGCTCAACTCCGGTGGCCAACACATCAGCATGCACCTGCTGCCCGGCTTTCAAGTCTAACCCCCTTGCACAAGCCTGAAGAGCTGCCACAAATACATGCCCATCTGGCTTCACATTGGACTTACGCATTCGATAATACAGTTGTATTGCCTGCTTGTCCTCTCCCCGTTTGACATGCGCAGAAATTACAGAAGACCACATGAAGGCATCTGGTTGGGCCACGCCTTCAAACACATCCATCGCGTCTTGCAACCTGCCATGAGAAGCATACATACGCAGGATGTGGTTGCACAGGAACGTGTCCGACTCATACCCCTTTTTCACCGTGAAAGCATGGACGCGGCTACCCAGCACAAGATCCTTCTTCACCACACATTGCTTCAGTACAGTATAAAAGAGAGATCTGGAAATAAAACGCTCGGTGTGCACCAGAAGATCCAGAGCCTTAACAGCCTCAGTGAGATGGCCCTCATGACAAAGCTTGCGCACGGTTTCAGACGTCACGCCCCTGTCGTTCTTAGCAGCAAGCTGCGCATGCATCCGAGCTGCCTTGTAGAACTCGTTAAACCAGAGGAACTCGTGGGCCTCCCTTTGCCCGAAGCTATTCTGTCTCCTATCCCCAGCCAGGCATCCTCTTGAATTCAAGACAGCCTCAATTGCGAGGCTCCCCACGGCCATGGCCATCCTCAGGCATGTGCATTGTGCAATCCTTCCATCAAAATCTGGTTGTTAGATTATTTATCAGTAAAAGTGTACCACATGTACATACATTCTCTTTCACAAAGAGACTCCCTTGGTTGGACTCGACGGCTAAACCCTTGTTTCCGAGAGGACTCCTCGGTTGCTGAAGGCCGACTCGGCATCTCTCTCTCTAGCCCCCCTCTCTCTGTCGTCCTCTAATCTCCCTCTCTCCTCGGCTTCCTGATGCATGCTTCTGTCCGGACTCATTAGACATTAGACTACATATGTACGTAGCTCGGATTGGCAGACGTTTACAAACTACCGATACTGGGGTGCGACCTCCCCATCCGGCTTGACAATGTAATCCTTTGCAAGAAATTCCTGGCCAGTAAACCAGCGGTGCAAAATGTCCTTGGCGCCGGCAGCGAAGCGAGCCTGCATCACACAACCAAACCGATTGAATTGAGCACATTCTTGCAGCGGGAAGGAAAATTGGCCAAGTACAGAGGGGAAAGGATGCATGCCTGCCCGTCCAGCGAGGAGCCGGAGATGTGGGGCGTGAGCGCCAGACGATCGTATCCCTTGAAGAGACGCCACGGGTGGTCGCTCGGAGGAGGCTGCTGCGACCACACGTCCCCGCTGTAGCCTGCCAGATGCCCTGACTTGATCAATTCCACCACGGCGTCGGCGTCCACCAGCGCTCCTCGCGCGTTGTTCACGACCACGGCTCCTTTCTTCAGCTTGCTTAGCTTCTCCTTGTTGAACAGTCCTCTACAACAGCGTGGATCCGTGAGCATCCAGAACCTTCTCTGCCCTAGGACTAAGCCAAGTGCCGGGGTTACTGATCGGAGGCAGCAGAGGCAGAGGCTGTGCTTACTTGGTCAGCGCTGTGAGAGGAACATTGAGCACAAGCACGTCCGACTTTGCAAGCAGGGCGTCGAGATCGGTCTCACGAACTGCTCCCGTGAGCTCCTCCTTCTCCTTGTCCCACGCGTTGCGGTCGTAGTAGATGAGGTTGGCGTTGAAAGGCTGGAATATGAATCAATCGACACTACCCGTTAGGCAATCCACATGCTTGGCAGCCGCAGATTTGCAAGCGTTGCGATATCGACGGAATACCCTTACCTTGAGACGCTTCAGCAGCTCAAAGCCTATTCTTCCAGCCCCGACCGTGCTTATGGTCTTCCCTTCCACGTCGTGGGCACGGTGCACAGCAGCCGCGACATTCCACTCCCCGCGCGTGATTTGCTGCCAAGCCGGCAGGAAATTGCGGACCAAGAGCAGGATGCGCAGCAGCTCGTCCTCCGCCACCGACACCACATTGCTTCCTGCCCGATCCAGGTGCCAGCACAGTCGGATGAGCTGAAATTCGGAATGCAATGGCTGGAACTGACAGTCCACAAATTCACACCGTTCCAAGTTCGAACCTGTGACTTCCGCTACAACGATTCCCGCGTCGGTAGCAGCTTTGATGTCCACATGATCGGATCCCACTCCAGCCGTGAGCAGTAGCTTGAGCTTCTTCGCCTTCTTGATGCGCTCTGCCGTGATGTAGGCCGGGTGGAAGGGAGTGGTGATGATGACGTCTGCATCCTCCAAATGCTTCTCCAGTTCTGTGATTCAGGCGGGATGGGATCAAGCATGTGTCAGACGAAACATACTATCAATCAGGTCGCCTTGCCAATTCTATCTGAATCTGCGAAGAAGAAGAAGATATCGCTAAGTTCTTTGACAAAGAATGTCCATGACCGGAATTCTCGCCGTCCTTGTCGTGAGTGAGAATGTACTGGTGCCCCAGCCCTTGAAGCCACTCCTTCAAGTCAAGCCCGCGCTCAACGTTGCCAACAAATTTAGGATCGGCGTGCGCCAGGTCGTGAGCCTGGTAGAAGACTCCCACGATCTTCAGGCCCTGTCACAATTTCACAATCACAATCAATGGCCCCTGTGTTTCACATCCCGAAAATCCTCCCATCCTCTGCCAAATCCAGAGACTCCAACCCCGGGCCACATGCATGCAGAGGAGCCGGACGCACATGCTTAGGCTGGGACGCATACGAGCTCTGCCCCCGGCAAAGCAATTTGCTGAACGCCGTCTCCTGTATGGCCTGCGACCCGACGGTGGGAGCAAGATCGGGAGCAAGACGGGGCCCGTTCAGTAGGTGCGGCACCCGCGGAGCAACGGCAGTCGCACGTGAGGAGAAGCTCTGCACATGGCCAGAGCCTCGGCACCGGTGTCCCAGGAGCGCCCGAACTGCCTGCCTCGCCGCAGTAGTACTCCCACTTGCCATGCTTGCTTGCTTCCTTGCTTGCTTGCCTCCTTGCTTGCTTGCTTGCTTGCTTGCTTCCTTCCTTGCTTGCTTCAGACTTCAGTGCAGGGCCTCAAAGCAGGCCTTTCGGAGTCCAACTTATGGAAGGAAATTGGGACACCTGGCAACCTGGTTCAGGAGAGCACAGCCGAGGAGAAGCTACATAAATAATTCATGTCAGGGGATTGGTACAGCAGTCGCAGAGGCAGCTTCTGCAAGCATCTCGTGGCCGTCTCGTGATGTACAAACGGAAACGGATGGATTAGAAACAAACTTGCTGGCAGGCTTGCAGAATGAAATGTACAACATGATAAGTGAAAGCACCGATGAAGTTGCAAACGTCCGGATTTCCAGTTCGGACATTGCAGAAGGGGAGGCAGGTTTCGAGGACGGGCTGGCTGGCCGAATGTTTGTGCCGCTCCTGTCTGGTGACTGCCAGGTGCATCCCCCCTGTCACATTGCTAAGATAGATGCAGCGAAAAAACTATCCTTAGTTGAACTCAATGAAATCTTTCAACTAAGTATGTGCGTACTACATGCTTATTCAACACATTTAGCTCACTGTTTCAGTTATGAATTATGAAATCGGAACGATTCAGAGCCATCGCACATTTCATGTCCTCTTAGCTTGCTTTCTCTTCTTTCTGTCGTCCTCGCTACTATCACTACTGGTGTCACCAGAGCTACTGGAGGCAGTATCGTCCTCACTGGGTCCTCCACTGGAACTGCTGCCGTCGGTGCTGCTTGATGATTGACTTCCACTGTCCTCGGATTCACTGTCTAGCGGTTTCTGCTGCTGCATTATCAATCTTGGCATGTTCTTCAGATGCTCTCTGAGGGCATCGGTCAGCCCTCCCAGACCAATGGAAGTGAAGAAGTTGATAGCAAACCGGGTGTTCTTGGGATTGTCCTTGGGGAAGATGCCGTCAAATGAGTCTTGCATGAGAGGATCTGTGAGTCTTTCGTTTAGTTTCCGCAGTCCCAAGTGCTCTGACAGCTCCTGCACAGCGAAACACGAGGTGAGTCAAAGAACGTGGGGGTGAAGGTGCTTACACCAAAGTCACCATAGACAGACAAGAGACTCCATCTCACCTGGAAAAGGATTTTGATGAAAATTCGTGAAGAAGACGTCGTGTCCTCCTCTGTGAGGCGGATATAGGCCAGGGCTTGCCAAGGGAGAGCATCTGTTCCTAGAAGATGGGCAAAAAACTTTGCCACATTCCTAAGCTTGTTGGTCTCAAGTCTGTGGATCATGGAATACTGCTTCACAAAGCACTGATCAAAATTCTCCTGGTAAACCCTGTTAATCATGCAGAATCTCTGCCCTAGCAGTCCATAGTAGCGCAAATAGGTCCTCTCCTGACTGCAACACTCCAGGAGCATTACACAAAGCTCCATCTGCAGCAGGCACAAAATCAATATCAAATCTGCAAAAGTTCAAGCAGAAACCGAGAAGTAATAAGGCAGAGAGAAGAGCTTCAACAGAGCCCTGTCGAACCACAGACATCAGACAGTGTAGTGTACCTCTTGTCCTTGTTCAAGTTTGATTTTCAGCAATTTGTGTCCAGCTTCCTCAAAATCAACACTCGACATGATCGTCAAGTAGATTGTACGTCTCAAGTTCACCAGATTTGTTTCTGTCTCATCTTGGATTTCCATACGTTCTTGTTCGTCTTCTTCATCTTCAGAGTCTTCTTCAGACTCTTCATCAGAACCTTTCTCCCCATCACCATCATCTTCCTCTGCCTCATCTCCAAGAATTTCCTTCTTTATAGCCTCGTACTTTTGCTCGCTTTCAAGAAACTTGGGGTCGAGCTTAAAAACATCTACATGCACAGAGGGAGGCAAACTAGCCCAATAAAATCATAACGCTGCTATACCACCAATCCTGGCATGTAACTGGTAGCATTATGTTATCGACATCACAATTCACAGCAGGTGGTCTTGTGAGCTTACCGAGGCCTGTCTCAGGATCAAGATCATCTTCCAAAGACAGCTCATGTGTGATCTGATCCTCTTGTTCCACAAGGTCCAGCTCCTTGACAACCGCTTCAAACCCCTGCCAGTGAAGAACACATGGAATGTTCTTACAACGCTCATGCAGGAACCTACCACACACCTGGAAAGTAATGAGAAGAAAACATAATAAATGTTGAAATACCTGAAACTTTGCTTTCCTAATGGCAAAGAGTCCCTCGATCATGAATTGCACACGCTTGTCAATCTCTCCCTCATGTAGAATTCCACGGAAACGCTCAAATATACCTTTAGCAATACATACACAGAATCAGGCCCTCCGAGCTGAAATAACTCTAGACAAGACAATGAGGAAATTGCAGGGCTCCAGCATTGGAGGCCTGACAGGGAAATCAAACACGTACCATGTAGTCCCTGAGGCGATATATCCTGAAGGATAGCACCACACTCCTTGACAAAGCCAACAGCAACCTGGCGAGACAAGCAGGTGCGAAAGAAATCATTCAACCAAGGCATTCCAACGTCAGCTACAAACCCTAAACCCTAAAGAGCAAGTGAGACTCACCTCCACGCTGTCATCCGTGGGATGCTCCAGCAGTAGTGTGAGCAGCTCCAGCGCTATGATTTCGTGTGCTACTTGCTGGTTGACAAGGTGAGCAATAAACTTGGCAGCTGCGAGCAGGACCGGCTGATAAGATCACAGGAGAAAAAGTATAAGAAATGCTCCAATCTCACAACAAAGAATGTGCAAAGAGAAAGCAGGTAGCTAGGTCTAGGCTACCACACCTTATCATTCCGGCGAAAGGACCTCTTCAGCTGAAGAACAATCCTCTTCAAAACAAGCTCACCGAGCTCTGGAAACTTGGTGTTCACGACAGCGATCACTGCCGCAAAAACATGAGTGAACGCCGGAGACGCCATCTGAGATTTCATGCACGACCGGGCAAATAATCCACGGCCTCGTACCAGATTCTCAGCGAAGAGTTCTGGAATAATGTTTTTGATGTTGGAAGCATTCACTTTGTTCACCAACCCGTTGATACTCTTCCGCAATGCATCCCAGGTCATCCTCTGGTACTGAGGACTGCTCTTGTCCTCCACATCCTTCATCATCTGCGCCAGCTTGAACGGCGGGATATACACTCCCCCGCTCTTCCCCAGCGCTTTCTCGTCATCCTCGCCCCGCTCCCGCTTCTTACCCCGATCCCTTTCCTTCTCCCCTGCCCCGTTCTCCTTCCTGCCATCCCTCTCCCTGCCTGGCTCGTCCCCGTTGCTCCTTAGCTCGCCATTCCATCTGTCATCCGGGTCAATCCTCTCATCCTCCCTGTGCCCCGCCCTGTCGCTCTTCCAGTCCCTCTCCCTGTCCCGGTCTCTCTCCCTGTCCCGGTCCCTCTCCCTGTCCCGGTCCCTCTCCTTATCCCTGTATCTGCCCCTCTCCCCCTCCCTATCACTGCCGTTCTTGCTCCTGCCTTTGTCTCGGCCTCCGTCCCTGCCCCTGGCCTTCTCCCCGCCTGTTTCACGTACCCGGACGGCTTCCACCTCCATCGCCACCCCAGCTTGGGGACAGTCTTGCGACTCCCGCGTAGAAACAGGCCCGTTTCGTGTAAGCGGCCTCCTAGAATATATAACCTACGGTGCGATGACGCACTTTACCATATGCAAGTTTTCCGCACAGACGAGCCTGCCCTGCCAGCACTTTGACGGCTAAAATCCCTTTCCGCTCTGCTGTTGCTAACTTACCAGTGCTGCTATATGTCATGACCTTCCTTGAGGGCATCTGCCAAACTGGACACCAAGGATGTTGGAAATGCAGCAATCCCAGCCTTGGGAACTGCAATTCGCAACCCTGTTAATTATACTGTGCCTTGATGTCAGCCATGGAGCAACTGCGTGGTTCCACAGAGATCTGCCGGTGATAGACCGTAACTGTGTCTGTACAAGACATGGATGTGTAACTGCCCCATGAGTTTCGAGATGAGGCGGCGTTGGATTGGTACTCCCAGAGTGTCTGATACATTTGTGAGGTCCGGTAGGCAGCGGTGGAGCCTGTCTAGGCTGAGTAACTCACGGAGGTAGGCGGATTGCCCATATTGACACAATGGAGCTTGCTGGAGTGAGGAAAGTCCTGCGACCATTCTCTGTGTCCACCAGGCAGTTGGCCATCGCTACACTACGTCAGCCATCAGTCCTCTTTCGACAATCTGCGAGTGCAGCTGCCTGCCCTTCTGTAAGGCACCAAAGTGCTTGCACAGGCCCGGGTCGGCTTAGAATGTCAGAGTTAGCAGTCAAAGTAACCATGGGCACATAGGTGGGAACTAGATCTAGCCAGGGCAAGCCTATTGGCGGTTCTGTTGCAATGCCTCGTTTCGTCGCACCGCAGCTGTCTTGATACTGTGCTGCGCTTGCTTAGGGGCGGAATGTGGTCATGGAGCAAAGCTTTGGCGCCCCTCAGATAACGAACGACGGGGTTACTGTCGCAAAGAACATCGAGTTCAAGGATACGATCAAAAATCTCGGGGCCAGTTTGGTGAAGCAGGTCGCCAAACTGACGACGTTGCAGGAGATTCTATTCACTCATTGTAACATGTCCATGATTATGCAAGCAATGCTGAGGATGCATAGAGCTCTTTGTGGGGAAAGTTGGAAAAGATGGAATCATCACTGTAGCAGTAAGTCAACATTCCTAGCAGTATCTGCTTTACGATCCTTTCAGACTGAGGCACACTCACGACATTCCATTTATGGCCACCCAGGATGGGAAGACTGCACAATGAGATTGAGGTGGTTGAGGGTATGAAGCTGGATAGGGGAACATTTCTCCTTGCCTTGTGACGAATCGAAAGACACAAAAAGTTGTAAGTCCAACAGCCTTCACAGAGTTTGAAGTGCACCCTCTTATTTTGATTTTCCAGGAGAAAAATTTCTGGATTGCGGTCCGTAATTCCAGTGCCGGAGCTTTCACTTAAGGTATTGCTACAGTGAATGGTCTTGTCCAGAAACATTCCTTGATATTAAACTGCTCGACAATCTTCTGATTTTCCCGTTGTTTTACCTGCACAGGAGTAAAGGCCGCTGTTGATCATTGCTGAAGATGTTGAGGATGAAGCTCTAGCTACTCTGATTGTGAAAAAGATAAGAGCTGGCGTGAAGGTAATGCAGTTTATGACCTTTATGAGGTTTGTCCTTTGGGTCCCAATATTTTGCGAGCACCAGTCTAACAGATACCTGGTGTGGCAGGTCGGTGCAGTGAAAACTCCAGGTTTTGGTGAAAACAGGAAATGGAATCTGCAAGATCTTGCTATCCCTGTTGGTGGACAGGTTATTTACGTTCCACAAGGCCCTGTGTTCCTTTTGTTCAGTTGTTCCTAGATAGCCATTTGCTTGACTCTGAGTTCCACATCCCCTGTATGTTATTGTGCAGCTTTTTTGTGAGGACTTGTGTCTGACGCTTGAAAAGGTCACTCGGGAACAGCTTGATACCGCAAATAAGGTCCGGGCTTCGCCCACCTCTCTCTTCTTTCCCGATTCCCTTCATTCCCAAATGTTGTGCGTCGCCTCGTACTTATCTCATCGTTCTTGATGTGTGGAAAAGCAGGTGCCTATCTCTAAGGATGACACCATTATTCTGCAGTGGTGGTGATAAAAAGAAAGCAATTGAAGAGCGATATGAGTAGGTTGGTGTTTTATGGGTTTTATCCCTTGATGTGTGGATGAAAGCCACTGTTGCTAACCTCGTACTGTCAATGTCGTAACAGATTGTGGGGGCAACAAAAGAAGCTACTCCAGACTACGACAAGGAAAAATTGCAAGAGAGACAGATTGGCCAAGCTCCCTGGCGGTGCTGCTGTGCTTAAGGTTTGTGCATTTCTTTCACAGATATGAAGGTCGTGAATATTTGTTCGTGGTAGCCCCTTGTAACCACATTCTGCCGTCATTGAGCAGATTCATTTGGTTGAGCGAGTGAGGTTTAAGTTGCAGAGAACGCCTTTCGGAGCAGGCTGTAGTTGCCAGGGCGTTTGCAGAAGCCCTAGCTAGTACAGCCGCAAGAGGTCATATGAGCAAAGGTGAAGGATCAGAGGATTCAAGACCTGGAATTCGAGCTCCTCTGAGTGAAGAGCATGAATATTCTTCGAGGAAGCATGAATATTCTCTCGTCTTGGACCACGACATGAACCTTTCATTCTAAGCCGACCCGGGCCTGTGCAAGCACTTGGTGCTTTACAGAAGGGCAGGCAGCTGCACTCGCAGATTGTCGAAAGAGGACTGATGGCTGACGTAGTGTAGCGATGGCCAACTGCCTAGTGGACACAGAGAATGGTCGCAGGAGCTTACAAGAAACCTGCAGTAGCAATTGCCATTGAGGTGAAGACGCAGGTACATGGATTTCTGGTGGGAGAAAGGAGAGAGGATATTGCTTACCCCGCTTAAGGTACAGAGCGCGGTTTCACGTCTGAAGCTGGAAGGAGGCCCCGTACCTCACACAAGGTTGGTGTTGGAGCCAGTGTGTGTGAAGGAAAAAGAAGATGCGCTTTGTGGGCATCCGGAGAAGCTAGCTCTGGCGTTTGGTCTCTTGAACACTCCGAGTGGGGCACCTCTGGTGGTACGCATTGCAGTGACTGCCACAGTTCCACGGAGATCGTGTGAAGGCGGAACAGAGAGTTATTGTAAGGGTTGGGTTCCGTGTGTGCACCGATTCGCAGCTGCTTGTTGCAGTTGGGTCGGTTCAGATGAAGAACTAGCCACACTACGCCAGAGAGTATTGCTTTTGGGTGGCGAATTTCACCCCTGTCCTGTCCAAACTGAGACATGGACATGGTTGGTTAGCTCGTTTGGAGGCTTGCGATCTGGCTGGGTCACGTAGTCGGGCGAGCTCACCTGCGCTGCAAGGGACGAGCAGCTGCAGGAGATGAGGGATCGGGGGTGCAGACTTGGAATTTTGCTCAGATCCGGTGTAATCGGATCAGCCTGATTCGCCCCGGCCTAGCACGAGGAGCACGCATTCTAAGGCAGCAACCATTTTGACTCAATTGCAGTTGCAATTGAGATTGCGATTGCGGAGAGCTCCACGGATGGTGGCATGTGGGCATCCATGTGTGGAGGACGGTTGTGTGATGGGGCCCGCGTGCTTCGGGACTCGCGCGGCGGAAGTTTGTGTGGAGATTTAGCTCCTTCCGGGAACACAATTGCTCCGATGCCAGCAGGAAAATCAATGGCAGCTGGGACGCTGCCAAAGCTCTCCATTGTCTCCCCATAAAACCCCGCGGCGGACTCACAACCGACCCCAAGCCGGCAGTCAGCCAGTCAGCCAAAGGCGTTTTAAGAATTGCGCTGGGAAAGTTCAAAGAAGGTAGGTCATTGGATGGCGCCTTATTGGCAACTATCTCAACCTTTAGTAACGGGCAGCATCTACTGGTAGTAACTGCATACTCAATCGCTAAAGATATAGTAATTACCATACTTAGTAGAGTCTTGGGTATATAATCACCAAAGATATATAATAATTACTTTATTTGACTTAGTAGAGTCTGGGAGTATATGAAGGAGTGTGCTCCTAGTCTTGTACCCATCGCAGCTTATTTCTTTTATAAATAAGCTTGCCCCTTTGTCCCTTATCACAAATTTAAGGGGGGTAAAAAGTTTTTTCAACTACTTAATATAACTTCTTCTACCCCATAGTATAAAATGTCTACTCTTGTATATGGACTTCGTAAAGATATTATAAAAAATAGACATACAATATCATGTAATTATATAGCAAACAACGTTCCATTGTACATAGAGGTTCTCCAGAATCACTGTTCTCAGCCTATGCCTAATACACTAAAGGTTTCAAACTCCAAGCTGAGTAGCAATGACACAACTGCATCCCGACGGCGTCAATACAAAAACATCACAATCCAAGACCCACTCTATAAATGCATTACAGAAGATGAAACATTGAAAAAGTATTGGAGAAATAGATATAAGCTATTCTCCAAGTATGATTGGGGTATCAAATTGGACAGGGAAGCATTATATTCAGTGACCCCTGAGGTCTTAGCGAAACACCAGGCATCGAGATGTCACCCACGCTCAAAAATTATAGACGGTTTTTGGTGCCGGAAATACTATACAATTTGCATTGCAAGGACATCAAGTTACTGACAATTGACATCGACCACGAGAAGATTAATTTGCAAAACATAATGCCAAAATTTATGGAGTACAAGATCGTATTGAATTTATCGTTGGAGACTTTTTCAAACTTGCTCCCAAGCTAAAGGCGGACGTTGTTTTTCTTGCACCCCCATGGGGTGGACCAAACTACGATAGCAAATCGAGGGAGTTTGATTTGCAAACCATGTTGCAGCCAAAAGATGGCAAAACATTGTTTCGAACGGCACAACTCATTGCGCCAAACATTTTAATGTTTCTCCCTCGTAACACGTCTCTACCTCAACTTAAAACATTGCCGCCAACTTATACATCAAGTTCTAACGACATTTTGAGGCGAAACCAACTACATAGATAATGGTTGCAAAGGACTTACTGTATTATGGAGATTTCCTTGCTCCTAAAAGAACTAGATTTTAGATAGATTAATGTATATTCTAGTTGAAAAAAAATTATAGCTCTTAATTTAGATTTTATAAATACAAGTAATAAATTTATCCAATACTTAATATATTTATTTTTCTATAAATATTATTTTTTCTCTTAAATGCCTTATTTTTTCCCCTTTATGATGCGTTTTTTCCATGGATTGGAGACTATGAATCTGTATTAATGGGGGTGGTTGGGGCTAAGCTCTAGTCCAAGTCCCACATTCAANGTATTCAGGGCGAATCAGGTTAAAATGACGGTACGCGCCTACCACAAGCTGACGTTGGTGGACCTCCTCCCGGGCCGTGAACGGCCGGGAGTATGTCTCGTTGGGGTAAACGCAAGGGTGTTCCCACGGATGACAAGGAAGAAGAAACAGCTCCCCTCAATAAAGGGACTCCGACTCATGCGCCTGATTCCTCATGGTATTAAGCTCCCATTGCCAGTCTCTATCCTCGTTCATTTTACTTCTAACGTTTCTGAAAATTCTCCAAAATCTGAAAGTCCCGGCGATGGTTGTGTCCACCAGGAGAAAGGGGTCCCCAGCTGTTTCCATCAACAAGCCAGGTTTTGGGAACTTGTCCTCTTCCCAGTCAGCCATGGCAGCTTGCAGTGCATTCAAGAATGTTAAAGAGCTCTCTTCTGGGGCACGGTTTCCAGGTCCCAATTCCGGAGGATCCAATTTGGTGAGCCTTCAAGAAGGCGTGTACCTTCAGTTTCATACTTGCAGTTGTTTGACGATCAGAAGCTCCTGGACTGCCTCATTGATGATACAATGGTTCTGCTCATTTTATTCTCAGAAATCCAGTGCTCTTTATCAAAGATTTTCAACTTCCATCCAAGAGGGAAGAGGGCTTCCCTGTTCGGGGATTGTGCATCAACCTTCGGATAAGTGTCCCAGACCTAAAAGTCCCTCAAAGTTTGAAATAACCTCCTCCAAAGTGCCCCTGGACTTGAGCTTGAAGAAAACTGCTCGGGTGCTTTCACCAAGCTCGCTCCATTGGTGAGTTGGCATTTCAGTTTGCCGAGACTGCAAATTTGGCAGTGCAGCTGGTGAACAACAGTGTGGACCGGAGGACTTAACTGACTTTTGCTAGCTCCCTGGTCTTGAGCAGGTGCCACCAAATTAGTAGCACAAGTCAATGTCGCGGGTTGAAGCACTTCACAGAGCTTTCCAGCTCTTCCATCGAGCTAAAACACAGCACCTCGGCTGAGTACAGACCTGATGGTTTAAACATCCCTGAACAGGTGGCAGCTGGTTTCTGGGAGGCGCTGCACTCATGGGTTCACCCTCCATCCTCTCTACCACCTAACATCATTTCTGCTGCTCGAGGAGCAGGGCAAGGTTTATTCTTTTGGTGCTTCTTACTGGGTTTGATGATAGAGGCGCGTCGTGATTTTGCAAGGGTTTGTTTCCGGGTCTGCTGACGTTCAGGTCCTTTCTTGCAGAAACGGCCTTTTATACTGAAAGAAGCCGCATGTGGGAAGCTGCTCTGCAGTCACTGTATTATATGTTCCGTGGAAGACAGTGCAGCATCTTTTATGGTCTGAAATTTTGAAATGTGGTTTGCTGGTTATTTTAGCTCTTCATTTGGCACCTGACACCGGACGAATGTGCGTTGCAGTCTGTAGCCAGAACTTTGTGGTATTGTTTGTTGGCGGTGTGATCGGAGGAAGGTGTGAGGATGCTTGCAGTGCTTTCCTTACAAGATCAACCCGGGGTCTCCGTGCCCTGCTTAGCGGGGAGGTAATTCCACTGGGAGAGTAGTGTTGTTTCCAGGTGCGAGCTTCTGTTGTTGAACTAATAGCGGTGTGGCCTCTGTTGCAGGATGTGCAGTTCACCACGCCTCTTCTGAAGTCGGATGTGAGCCCAGCAACGGGGCAGGAGTTGCTGGATCTGATTGAATTCGAAAAAATAAGGCCAGGGCAGGTTAGCTCCAGAATTCTTCACGTTAGAGGATTTGAGCGCTGGTTGGCATGGCTCTCTATTCTTTCTTGGACAACAACACTCTGTTCGTTGGCTGTGCTAGACAAGGTTGGTGGATTCACTTGCAGCATTTGATAACAGTGTCTCCTCCATCTTGGCTTTTGATGGACCCAAGAATGTGCACAGCCTTTATGACTTCATTTTGAACCAGAGGTACTTTCAGCCTTGGCCTGTGGACGACTATGACCTGGTACCGTATTTACTCGTCGGCTAAGCTTTTTGGTGTGGACAGGTTCTTAGCAGCTTCTTCAGCTACTGGTGATGTGCCCCTGCTTCTTTCTCCCACTCCTTTCGAGCATGCCACTCTGAATAAACCGGAGGTACGATGCAATTCCTCGTCTGCTGTCCCTGCCCATTGCCTCATTCTGGCGATCTGACGGCATACTGTTCGACTTGTGATTACAGCTCAGCTGCAAACAAATGCAGCGCTCGGCCACAATGAGCCAATCAGGGCCAGCCAGCCGTGAGGGGATACGTTGGACATGGTGTATACGGTGGACGTGAAAGGAATGGTTCTGGCACCGTGGGTGATCAGCAGAATTTGTAACGTACTCGACGCTGCTCAGCCTCGTGGTTTCGAAATAAGGTAGATGAGTTGTCCCTGCAGAACGGCTTGTCCATCAAGGTTCGTAAGGATAAGGTCGCTAATTGCTGGTTGTGCGCACACCTGCGTGATGTTGGTTGCAGTTTCTCCACAGACCCGCTTACGGAAGGTCTTAATATCGCACAAGAACACGCAAGCGGCGAGAGGATTTGAGCGCTGGTTGGCATGGCTCTCTATTCTTTCTTGGACAACAACACTCTGTTCGTTGGCTGTGCTAGACAAGGTTGGTGGATTCACTTGCAGCATTTGATAACAGTGTCTCCTCCATCTTGGCTTTTGATGGACCCAAGAATGTGCACAGCCTTTATGACTTCATTTTGAACCAGAGGTACTTTCAGCCTTGGCCTGTGGACGACTATGACCTGGTACCGTATTTACTCGTCGGCTAAGCTTTTGGTGTGGACAGGTTCTTAGCAGCTTCTTCAGCTACTGGTGATGTGCCCTGCTTCTTTCTCCCACTCCTTTCGAGCATGCCACTCTGAATAAACCGGAGGTACGATGCAATTCCTCGTCTGCTGTCCCTGCCCATTGCCTCATTCTGGCGATCTGACGGCATACTGTTCGACTTGTGATTACAGCTCAGCTGCAAACAAATGCAGCGCTCGGCCACAATGAGCCAATCAGGGCCAGCCAGCCGTGAGGGGGATACGTTGGACATGGTGTATACGGTGGACGTGAAAGGAATGGTTCTGGCACCGTGGGTGATCAGCAGAATTTGTAACGTACTCGACGCTGCTCAGCCTCGTGGTTTCGAAATAAGGTAGATGAGTTGTCCCTGCAGAACGGCTTGTCCATCAAGGTTCGTAAGGATAAGGTCGCTAATTGCTGGTTGTGCGCACACCTGCGTGATGTTGGTTGCAGTTTCTCCACAGACCCGCTTACGGAAGGTCTTAATATCGCACAAGAACACGCAAGCGGCGAGAGGGATTTCCCCAACTGCGAGAAAGCTTCGTGCTACGCTGAAGAAATGCCTTACTCATCAGCTCTTGGTCGCGCGTCAGTGGCTCAGTTGAAACGTAGTGAAAACTGCTGGGTTGCCAGCGCCAGGGTGAACGAGTCACGGACTTGGAAGGCAGCCTGAGTTCGAACCAAAATGTTCTTGAAGTTACTTTACTTGATAATCCTCACGCTCTCCCTCGGTAGACTAGGGTTCTCCTAGTAGCATTTGGTGTTTGGCGCGTCGGGAGATCAAGAAATCCGAGGAGCGCGGAGCTATGGCGGGGAGTGAAGTGACGACGGCGGGGGGCACTCCCGTCACCACCTCTGCGGTGCTCATGTCCTCCTGGAAGCACATCAACGCGCGGTGCGCATCTCAGAACCGCGCGTTTTTGGAATGCAAGCGTGTTGATGCTGACCCGGAGAAGTGTCTGGCTCAGGGTCAAAAGGTTACGCGCTGCGTCGTCTCCTTGTAAGCTATCCTCCACCCTCGTTCTCTGCTATGCCGTTTCTGTTGGATCACGGATATGTCATAGCGAGTGAAGCGTAAGGTCGCTTGCTTATTACTGTCTTCGTTGGTTGCAACGTTGCCAGGCTGAAGGAGCTTCACGGCAAGTGTCCCAAAGCGATGGACGAGTTTACGAGGTGTATGGATTATTATTCCGGCGAGTTTAAGTTTTGTCGTGAGGAGCAGCAAGAGTTCGAGAGCGCTTGTTCAGTGGTGTGAGAGCATAGGTACAACTGGATTGAGGTGGAAGTGGTGGAATTTGTTGGTAGTGGTGAAACTGTTCGAAGTATGTGCATGCAGTTAGAAATATTTGACCTAGAACAGATTTCCCATCTTTTTCGGTAAGCATCAGCGGAGACGCAGCTTTACAATCCCAGGCTCCTGGCCGAAGTTGCTGCTAGCCTAGTGTTTGTTCCCGCCCGGGTTACCACCTTTGACAGAGGGAGCAGGCCAGCCAGGTCCGTTTTGGTGAGGGCCGCCCGGCGGAATAAAATCATGAGCAGGAAACTTGTCTTTGCCGTAATAGGCCACCAAGACCGCCTCTCCCAATATATGACCATCCATAGCCTCGAGGGCCTCTTCTTTCGATGGCTGCACAGTGCACACGATCGTGCGCTTACTCATGAGTGGGAAAGCTTTAGCAAGGTAGGACGTGTCCCGGCGGGCAGGGCCTGCATACCTTATGACGAGTGTGAAGAGTAGTGTCCAGGGCGTAGAGTCTGAACTCATAGCGATGAACACCCACAGGAGGATTTGGTCCGCGCCAACAGTGGAGTTTCCAATCATTCATGCCCTCCTTGATTTCAAGGTACTCCTTATCATTCTTCTCATCCAAAGCCTTGGTCGAGAACCCAGCCGGAAGCCCTGCAGAGACCAATCAGTTGCAGCGGCAGTCAATGCAGGAGAGATGGAGTAGCAGCGCAGAAAACCCTCGTCCATGACCAGCCTTATCCAACATGGCGCTAAGGGAAGGGCTACTGTATCGTTCAAATACCTTTCAGCGTTGAAGGGATATTAACCACTACCCTGTATACAATCAAGGCGGGGGTTCCTTTAGTGAAAGCAAGGAAAGGCAAGGCAAGGCCTCCAGGGATGAGTCATTCACCAATGCATACACGGTATAAGGCAAGGCAGGCAAAGCAAAGCAAAGGAAAGGCAAGGCCTCATGGATGAGTCATTCACCAATACATCCACGGTATAAGACAAGGCAGGCAAAGCAAAGGAAAGGCAAGGCAAGGCCTCCAGGGATGAGTCATTCACTAATGCATCCACGGTGTAAGGCAAGGCAGGCAAAGCAATGGCAAGGCAAGGCCTCCAGGGATGAGTCATTCTCCAATGCATCCACAGTATAAGGCAAGGCAGGCAAAGCAAAGGCAAGGCAAAGCCTCCAGGGATGAGTCATTCACCAATGCACCCACGGTGCTATAGGATCCGCAGGATCAGGCGCGTCTGGATCCTCCACAATCAGCGTCAAGCTCATGGTCCCTTCCGGCACTCCATACCACTCCAGCGGGGGAGATATATCCTTCTGCGCTCCCTGGCCTTCCTGCGTGAACTTCCTGGGGATTCTTCCACCCTGAGCAATGGCCGACGACACCAGTCTGAACTCCTGCTCCTCCCGCTGCATCTCAGAATCATATTGCGACATTGTACTCAATTTGCAATTGCAACACACTGACAGTCCCGCGATGAGGAACACAAAGCCGCTTGCAACTCATGTGACTCTATCGTGCCGCCAAGGCGGCATTATCGCCTCCAAATGACACCTGGTATGTACCTAATTGACAGCATGGGTGCCACGTTAGCCTATAAGCAACACGTGTACAGCTCAGTCAGTGACAATGTAGAAGCGGTACCGATAATGGAGGGACCTGCAAGGCTTCCAGTTCACCTTTCCCTCAACGCCTGCGTTTACTCTCTTTTGCCGTCTCTTTCTACATATATGTAGATAATGTACATATGTACAATGCCGGTCTTTTAGCTCAGCAGATTCCTCGAATGTAGAGAGTCCTATCGAATCAGACTGGCTGTACAGCGAATCCTTCGCCGATTTGCCTACTCTTCCAGGGAATCCAGAGACAGGTCGCGCTGAGAAAAGCGGAACCTGTCTGCCCTACGCATTGGCACCCCAATCCTTGAAGATTATACGTCTGTACGCTTGGGCAACCTTCCACATGCCCACATGCCTCCCGCGGTTTGCATCCATGCCATCCTTGTCTTCTCCACTGTGGAGGTCGGTGTGCACGGCCATGGGAGCTCAAGGTTTGTACGATGCCCGACTAATACCTAAGAATCTTGCCTTTCTTGTGTGCCCCTTTGTATCCTCCACTATCCCCGCTTTCCTTTCTATTTCACTTCTCGAGGGAAGCTCGTCTTGCCACCTGGTGGCCAAGTAGCCCTGGTGGTAGCCCGCTAGTGGCGTGCGCCGTCTGTGCTCCCAGGAGGTATTGCGTTCTTTTTCCTCTTGCAAGCGCCTTCTTGTCCACCTGCCTGAGCTCAACTACAGCCTCCTCCTGTGGCCGGGGTCTAGCTGTCATCAGAAACGTCTGGTACTCCGGGTGCAACTTCCTCGTGCAGGTGAACGTTGTTCGGGCGATCGCTGGCAGAGGGCCAGCGAATTTCATTGCGTGTTCTGGTGACACGGTAGAAGAATGCAGACACTGTAATTGTGTGCGAGGGGGCCGGGCCACACCGTTTTACAGGTACTCCAGAACGTTCCGCCGGTCAAGACACACTACTCACTTGACAGGGAATGCTGCTTTCATGACGACTCCGGCTTTGGGATTGGAAAACATCTAACTCTCCGCATGCTTATGTGCAGACCACTCTATGAGCAAATGCCGGCTATTTGACGAGGAATGACACCCGGCAATCCTGTAGGTGCTTCTCCCAATGTCTTGTCGGTCTCCGATGTGATTGGAGTGTTCCACTTCAGAGGCTCAAAAACTGTACTTTCCATGCTATTGGTGGTGCTGAGGCTCGCCCCATATATGATGAGTGACTGGGAGCTTCCGGATTTGCGATGGTTAGATGCAACAGCTGATAATGCAGGATCAGAGCCTGTGCTCCCTGTGCCTCTCATGTCCGATGCTCACTTCAAAGCAACCACTCATTTGTGTGAAGGTAGAGGCAACCGCTGGCAGGAGTCTCTCGGAGCTCAGTTCAACCAAGTAGTGGAATGCAGCAGAATCGGTGCGGATCGTCTGCTGCAACAGGTTCCTCGCTCGCAGATGGGTGTCAAACGTATAGCGTTTGAACCACAAGAGGAACAGCTCGGGGTTGCGGGAACTTGGTCGGATCCGATTTCACCAAATCCCCGGGAGGTTAGCAACTGCTGTATCAGGGGCCGACAAGGTGAAAGACTCTTCCTCACTTCAGCGGTCAGCCTTCTCCAGCATCGCGATAGCTGGACCGAAATGCTTGTTATCTCGTCTTCATTTTACCATCTCCCGCGCTTTCCTGACCCCATATAGCCAACTCTTTGGCAGGTGGGGACTTCCCGGACTCGCATCGGCTACCTTCTGCGCTTCTTCCCAGCGGATCCTCGACGTCCAAGAATCTAGGGGCTGTTACATGTCGTGGGGCCTTGGAACATCAACTCAAGCAGGGTACAACGAAGATGTCTGATGATAGCAGGAGAGATTTGCAGGAAAGCTCCCATGGAGCTTTTAACAACACAAGCAAGGGTGGCCACACTTCCGACCACGACACCCATATATGGACAGAGAGGGAAAGACGGAAGAAAATGAACAGCATGTTTTCTACTCTTCATTCTTTGCTTCCAAATCATAGTGCAAAGGTATTACTGACTATGCTTATGTTTGCAGAGTCCTTCTACCTGCCTTTGGGCTAGAAATGGGAATGATCACTGATTTGATTGAGGTGCATGGCCTCTATCTTGTGATTGACTTGCTCTTGAAAATACAATGGTTGCTGTTGGCCATATCCGATGGCAAACGACCTCAATATCTCGCCTACCCACGGCAAGAACCGATTCACATTCTGAGACATATGTGTGCGTTGGTGGCAGGCTGACAAGTCAACTATCGTCGATGAAGCTATTAGTTACATTCAGACTTTGAAACAAACTAGAGAGGAGCTGAACAAACGCCGGTTCGAAGCTTCAGCTGGTGCAGGTGCTCATTTGCGTGTCCGGAATTCTGTGGTTACCCGCCACGATAGGATGATGTTGGCTTCCTGCGATACACCTCTTCAGCAGGCCGCGGTACCTGTGCAACTGGCAGGGTCAGCTTCTAACCCCGTGTCGGCTGCTCCCTTAGAAGAAACCCGATGCATGCCCCGTAACTTTTCTGGCCCGGGACAGGTACAAGCTGGGCGTGGCAATCCAAGCTTTCAGACGTTGTCTTCCCCCAATGTGGTCCTTAATGTCTGTGGACATGATGCTTTCATTAGTATCTGCAGCGCCCGACAGCCATGTCTACTGTCACAGATCTTATTTGTGATGGAGAAACACAAATTATTTGTCATGAACGCACATATCAACAGCACTCACACTAGCAGCCTCTACATGATCCATGCTCAGGTCAGTGGACGCTGATTTCATGCTGAATGTCGCTAGTGTCTCCCCATTATATGTATGCGCTGCTGCCTTTGTGGTTTGCAAAGCTACGCTGACAGCAGATCGTTGGGATGTAGCCTGTGGACGAGACTTGTCAAGACCTTGGAGATGACCACCTGAAGACGACGCTCGAGGACTTGTCCAACTGTTTGCTCTCAGTACACTTGCCACATCCGATTTAAGCCCTCGAGGACTTTGTTTGTAAAGACGACAGACGGGACGTGCCTACATAGCGGTTTCCAAGCTTGCACGTTAGGAAAGCTTGCTAGCTCCAGCTTGCACTTTTGCTTGTACTAGTAGGGTGCCCGATGAAAACTCTTCCTCGACAAAGTACCTATCCATGTCCCAGCATCCACCTAAGGCCAACTGGCTTTGTCTACAGTGCTGTGTGTAGCCTCCGTCAATGACCTCCTCCAATCACACCCTTCCGATCACTTCGACCAAAGCTGACCTACAAAACGTCCCTGGTAAGCAGCTTGCTATCCGTACCTTTATCGCTCCATGGGGCCAATTTGAACAGAAGAGGCTGTGTAATTCAACAGCTTTGAATATATTTAAGGGTCCATTGGTTCATTTGCTTTAGTCGGAGAAAATTCTTAGAGAACTCGTATGCACACCAGGCTCAGTCCTCTGAGGGCTAAGCCTCATGCATTTATGCATAAATAAATACATTCGTTGATGAGACTTCTGTCCTGGACTGCGGAGCTAGCACGATATGCTCAGCAAGCGGATGGCTCTCTCAAAAGGTCTCGTACAATGACACCTAAAGCAAATGTGGAGCAAAGTGGCTGCATGTGTTTGACTCACTGCACCTTCAGAACGTGGTGTATTGGACTGAATTCATTGCTGAATTCGCACGACAAGGAGACCACACAGCAACTTTGAAAGGCTTCAAACCAATGCAACTCTTAGGCATGAAGCCGAATGAGGACACTCTTTCAGTGCTCTCATCATGCAGACTTTCTGGCATGAATTCATCTGGAGTGGGTCTTTGACGACCTCAAGGTCGTGCAGGGGCACCGAAAATCTGCTGCGAGCGATGCTGGTGCAGCCTACATGCATATACTGACCTGTGGTTGTCACTCTGCTTGCTTTGCACAAACATGAAAAAGTTGAACTCGGACGCCGAGGTTCTGATTCTATTGCAGCACTTGTGGCCATGCTGGGCATGCCCGACTGTACACAGGAAAGCAAATGGCTCTCTGGGCAAGCTGAAGCGGAACGCTTTCTTCCTCGGTAAGGGTCAGAGTTGAGGATCAAAATTGGAGGTTGGGTTCGAGGTTATGGGTAACAGGATTAGGTTTAACCAATTTCGTAGTGCTCATGTACAACTTGAGCCAAAGGAGGCACAACAACACTTCAACCAACATACATATGGAGCTAGCCAGCAGGGGCAATTAATGGGGTGTGATAGCGCGGATGTCAATACCGTGTACATCTCTAGTCAACTAGAGAGGTGGAAAGGAAACTGGAGCGCCACCAGCTCCGGGCGGAATCATACCCTGCGGTGGAGGTGGTGGCGGCATACCAGGAGGCCCACGTGAAGGAGGTATCATCCCTTGTGGAGGGGGAGGAGGGCCACCTGGATTCATCGGAGGAGGTTGCATGTTTCCAGGAGATGGGGAAGGCCGCGTTGGTCCTTGGGGAGGTGGAGGTCCTCTCGCCCAAGGAGGAGGAGTCATTCCAAGTGGGGGAGGAGGGCGCCCTCCTGGAGGAGGTCCCGGGAAACCATGTGGAGGCGGAGGGGGCATGTTTTGCGGTGGCCGAGATCCTGGTGGCCCTTGCCTGAACTGTTGCATATTGCTTTGAGGAGGCCTTGGCTGGTTCAGCCAGGGAGGTCTACCTTGCATCTGATGTGGACCACCAGGCATTGGTGGTCCAGAACCTTGCATTTGCGGAGGTCCACCATATTGACCTTGCATAGGAGTTTGAGACATTTGCCCTTGAGGAGGCATCGGTAGGCCACCAAAGTGAAGGGGAGGAGGCATGTTACCATTGCCCAAGCTTGATAGAGGGCCCATATGACCATTCCCTTGCTGGACCATCGATGGTGGCCCACCTCCAAGTTGGGGAGGACCCACTGATGATGGGGGCCCACTTGCAAAGAGGGTATGAGGCCTGTTCTTCTGAGCACTTGGATTACTGGCTGCTAGCATTCTCTCTGCACAAACAAAGATGTGGTATTCATGACCTGGCAACTTCAAAACTTGCGCAAAGAGCATATAAGAGCGTTCAATCAGAACATACCTGCGGGTGTGCCGTGTCTTTCTCCTTTTGTATCTTTCTTATAAGCGTAAGACACCGTTATTGGACGATTGCAAAGATACTGACCATTCATTGCCTGCAGGCGTCAAGAACTCCATCAGAGCTTTGGTCCTCGAAACCCGGATCACATAAGCTGGCTATTCAGCTTACAGAAGTAGCTTAGGGCACCTATACCTCAATGGCAGAATCAGATGCCTCAAACGAATCATAGCTAATAAAACCAAAACCCCGTGAATTGCCGGAGTCTGGGTCCCTCATAATCTGTACGAAGAACAGAACAACAACCACGTCTAAGAGGCTAACTGCAATAGAACTCCCAGACTTGTATCATATTGTGAAGAACTAGCATGGGGCTTACCTTGGGATTTGTCACAATCACACCAAATGCACTAAAGGTATCATAAAGCAGCTTCTCGTCGACATCCTGCAAATCGTACAAGGACTTAGTGCCATGCATTGTGGGAACTGCTGAGAAACCAATGAATTGTGATTTCCTTACCGAATCTAGATTTCCTACAAACAAGTTGGCACCCACATCCAAGCTCTTCTTATCTTGAGAGGCCTGTCGGGATCAAGCCGAAGCAAACCTTCAGCATCAAGGACAGCAGATGGATAGCAAACCTTCAGCATCAAAGACGCAGCTCAGTCCATAAATACCTTGTTAACACGAATAGGCTTCCCGTGCAGCTTTATCATGTTCAGAATCTTGATAGCCTGTGTAACATCCAGCTGGATCAGACACACCATAATGGCATAACAGTCAGAGTTGTCACTTACTAATGGTTATGCTCACATAATCAGCATCTTCTTCGCTTCGGAACTCCACAAAGCCGTATCCCTGGTGAAGATTGGACACCCTATCCTTCGGGACGTAGACATTAACTGCACAGAACGCCAGGTTCTTTCTTCCTTGAGAGCCGACGATTCCCAACTACACAATTGTCATGAAATGCCTAACAGATGACCCACCAACTGGTCCAGCTTGCACGAATAACTCCCACAAAAGCTCCTCCGACACCTAACAGCACATAAGAACGCTCGTGGTATTTCATTTCGGCAGCCGCACTGCGCAGTTATTAAGAGCAGAGCGATTGGAGACCCTAAAGGCCTCCCTCACACCAGAAGGAAACAATGAGAGGTCGAACCTGAGGATCCAGGTTTCCAACGTACGCTGTAGCATCCTGATTTCGCTCGGCTGCGTGCTGCCCCAATAAATTGGCTCCTACGCCAGGCGTGATCCTCGTTGTCATTGTTTGCCACTGTACCTGTACCGAGCTCACGGTGTCGACGACCCCATTTGAAAAGACCTTCAGCTTCAGCTGGCAGCTCATACTCAGCGAGGGTTTAGTGTTTGCTAAAAGGAGATGTTCCTAGATATCATCATTTATCAGTAAGAGTATCTGGTAGATGTACTAGCCACATATTACAATGTACGTCACATAAATTACTTTGATTATGCAGGTATGTTATATAACCTATATCTATTTAAATAATTATATTAATATAAATACTTTAAAATTATATATATATATTATATAGATTGATCCAAAATAAGTTGAGGTAGTACTTTCTTCAAAGAAAATATTTGCCTCATTTACAATTACTCTTGTGAGACGAACTTCCCATTGGATCACTACAGAAATGGGGTATACAATCCTAATCCTAGGGTGGACTTAGATAAAATTCTTCTTCTTCTTCTACGTTGATGGAATGTCCTTCGGGGTCATCCTGATATAAACTTCCACTTGGATCACTCAAAGTGTACTAAACAAGCACAATAAGGAGCATCCATGAGACAAGCATAATATCCACAAGCCAGGCACAATATGTAACTCGGATCCATGACACAGACATAAGGCATTGGTATACATAGATAGGCATAATGACTTGGGGTATAGAGATAAGGCATTGGTATACATAGATAGGCATAATGACTTGGGGTATAGAGATAGGTATGATGATGATAACCACGCGCAGCGCACAATTACAAGTATCCACAAAAAGACATTCATACATAATGAAGATGAGTATTCACAAAACATATTCGTACATATTAAGATGAGTACATATTAAGATGAGAAATATGCAGTTAGTTAAGTACCGCTAAATCCAATTAGTATTTAGGATGAGGAGAGGAAGCCCCGAGCAATGTTCACTAATTATGCTAAATCCAATTAGTGTTTGGGATGAGGAGAAGAAGCCCCCAGCAATGTTCCCTAATTAAGTGCGCCTAGCCCGAATCACACCTAGTGAAGTACGGCTAAATCCAATTAGTATTTGGAATTAGGAGAAGAACCACCCAACAATGTTCTCTAATTAAGTGCCCCTAGGCCGAATCACACCTAGTGAAGTATCGCTAAATCCAACTAGTATTTGGGGTGAGGAGAAGAAGCCCCCAGCAATGTTCACTAATTAAGTGCCCCTAGGCCGAATCACACCTAGTGAAGTAACGCTAAATCCAATGAGTATTTGGGTTGAGGAGAAGAAGCCCCCATCAATGTTCACTAATCAAGTGCCCCTAGGCTGAATCGCACCTCTAGTTTAGGCGTTTTCCACCTACCATGTTATAAAGTCAATGATAAGCTTATAATAAACCATTATCTAATCCCCAATAAGGGCTAACCTTTGGTATGGCCACCTCGGTTGGAATCATTTTCTTGTGAGTGAATCCAAAGGCACATTATCACTCATGTCAAATTCATTATATATCAACAAATCTAGAGACAAGGACCATGCACGCTCCTCTCCATCCCCTTCATATCGAACCATCAGCCTTGAATCCCATGGACTTCGCAAACCATACCATACATGTATGGTATGCCCACCGTATGGTATATCGTGTATGGTATGCATACCGAGGTGGCCATACCAAAGGTGCATACCATACATTTGGACACACATGAAAGAAGCAATCTTTCATGTGTGTCTAAATAGCTTAGGTCAAATGAACACACCTTTATAAGAACATTGTTCAGCATCATGTGCTTCAATAGGTACTTGGATGTGATAAAATAGCTTACTATTAGGGCACTCTTCACTAGGGCACCTAGGACTTAATAATTAATTTAGTCCTTATGGCACTAGGTAGTTTCTTTAGTAGTTATTTAACTGGTTAGTTGTTACAACCAAATTATTTAGTCCTTAGGGCACTAGGTAATTTCTTTAGTAGTTATTTAATTGGTTAGTTGTTACAACCACTTAACGGTTATATCATGCCGTGTGATACTAATCTCTCTGCACTTGGGTTTAGTGTTTGATTAGCATTAATTAATCTAATTACTTATCTTTAAGTAAGTAATTCGTGTTAATTAATCTAAGGTACTTATGTTAATTAAGAATTAATTAGTGTTAATTAATCTAAGGTACTTATGTTAATTAAACATTAATTAGTGTTGATTAATATAAGGTGTTTATGTTAATTAATCATTTATTAGTGTTAATTAAACATGGTTAGCAATAGCTAAGTGGATAAGCTCAAATAATATGCTTGGCATATTCCTTGCATATTATAGTATATTACGATATTTCCAGATATCGTGCGATAGGATATCTTATGAATATAGTGCGAGCTAGTGTATATAGACCCCCGGGTGAGACAGCTGGATCATGGAAGTCCTCAGATATCAATAAGGTGTTGTGAAGAGGCCAATGACTCAGAGGCGTGTGTGAGGAATTTGCGTGTTGTTCCGTGGGGAGTGTGTTTGTCTTGCGCGAGCTACTCCTCCCTTGTTAATGGTTGCATCTATATATCTAGATCGTATTAGATTTGTTTGCTTGGTTGTTGGTCGGGAAGTGCTTATATGAATTCAAGTGCCACTCGTGCGACGATAACAACCTTGCCTATATAAAGGCAACGTATGCTACTATTATGAATCAATGCAACACATATTGCTTGAGCTTGTGTATGATTCTCATCATGGTATCAGAACACACTTGCTCTTTGTTTGCTTGTGCATCCTCATGTTTGCTTATCTATGAGACACTTTCTAATCTAGCATTTGCCTAGATGGATTGTGTTTATCATAAAATTGCTATCTTTGCATGCATTCTTTTTATGCTAACATTTCTCTTCTAACAATGCTTTTATGCACTAATTCTTTGTCCTTCCTCCATGGATTTGTGTTCCCTTAGAAGGAGGAGGCATAGAGTTAAGAAGAGGTAGTAAGACAACAAGAACAAATTAGGAGCCCAACACATAGAAGCAATAGAAGACAACAAGCTATAGAGGGAGATAGAAGAAACCTCCTCTTGTATAGCAAACTTCATTGCATCTATTTAATTTCTAAACCGGATCAAGGGAAGTTTATCAAGCTAGCTAGGCGTGATTTGCTAGAAGTTTTAGCCCAATTCACGTCAAGGCATTAGAATTAGCTCTCCAACATATCCCAAATTTGAATCTGGTATTAGTACTCCTTTATCTTCTAGTCAAGACAAAATAGCATAGAAACTCTTAGATTTCAAGAAATTGATAGTCAATTAGCAACTCTTAGAATCCAATCCTTTGATCTTAAGGAGAATTATCTGAATTAAGGACAAAATTGTCTATTCTCTCTAAGGTTGATAATGCGCGAGATTGAGCATGCTATCATCATCCGAATCGATTATGATGCAAGAGAAGAGTTTCGCGTGCAATAGAAGATGAGAGGTATCTGCGAGGCCTAGTCCTCTAAATCACCTACAATGGCTGGAGTGATCAATGATGAAGAACAAAGCTGTTCCTAATTCCCCATTGGGTAATGATAATGCTAACACTTCATTGCATTATCATTATGGTAACGATTTCAAAGAAGAGATAGATTCAATGGAAGGGATTATGACATCGGTCATTGAGAATGCGAGGAGCTTTGCGGCAAAGAGACCTTTGGGGCATCGTCGATGGATCAATTCCAAGGCCACACGCCCGATTTGAGCGTGAACTTCAACCTTCTGGACGCCCGAGGGCGAAGGCACAAGATTTATTGGTCGGTGGACTTTCTCAACATATGGTGAGACATGTCGCTGCAAAGACCTCCAAGGATATGTGGACTCACCTTGCTCAATTATATTCATCTCGAGATGTAATGAGTATTGTTGCACTTCACGTAACTTCCGCAACCTCTCAATGAAGGAGTCCGAACATCATGTTAATGCATTTCGATTGGCACGATCCCATTTGGAATCTTCAATGGCGTACCTATCTCAGAGATGGAGGCTTACGGCATTCTCTTATCTTCATTGCCGCCTTCTTATAGGGCTTTCATTACAACTCAAAATGCGTGATTCGTAATGTCGAAAAAACTGGATGAAGATCCAAATGAAGAGCGACATGTTTCGAACTTATTGGAGCATTGCTACGAGGAGGCAAGCGAGCGTCATCATCACTCCAGCCAACAAGCGGCGGTGATGTATTCACAAAGGGGTAGAGGGCGAGGCGAGGCGAGGTTCTACTTTCCAACGACCCCATATCCTGCACATACTTTCCAAGATGGAGGCATCTTCTTCAACACTGCAAGAGGTAACAAGAAGGCGGGATTATATGTAATTGGTGCGAGAATCCCAAATCACATGGAAAAGGATTGTCGTAAGAAGAAGAACTGGGAACCTCGGAAGGAGGCCCCACCTGGAGCTAACGTTGCAGCGAAGAAACAATCTTCCTCAACTCCAGCAGTGCTCACTGTGTGCTTGGCTTCTTCCAAGCCCTCCAATAGGGTTATGAAGTCAAAGGCAAAGAAGATTGGGTATGCCGACTCATCAAAGGTTTGTATGGCCTTAAGCAGTCAGGCAAGAATTGGAATTTAACCATACATGTACAACTTATTGGGAGAGGATTTAAGCAAAGCCAGGGTGATGCTTGTATGTACATCCTAATATCTGGCAATGATATATTTTACCTTCTACTTTATGTTGATGATGTATTTATGGCAACAAACTCCCTTACTCTCCTAGCCGAAACTAAAGCATGGCTTAGGACTCTATTTGAGATGTCCGATCTAGGAGAAATGACATATGCACTTGGTGTTAATATTATACGAAATAGAGGTAATAAGACTCTAAGTATAGTTCAAACCAAGTATATTAAGGAGAGTTTAGCTAAATTTAGACTTGAGGATGCAAAGCCCGCACCCACACCTTTTGCAAGTGGTGTTAGGCTTACCTCGATATGAGTCCCAAAAGCAGTGAAGAAAAGCTAGAAATGTCAGTTCCATACCGACATGCGTTGGCACTCTAATATATTTATGCAATTTTACGAGACCGGATATATCTTTTGAAGTCGGCCTCGCTCACAATTCTTGGAGAACCACAGGCGTGAGCCTTTGGATGTCTAAGCGTATATTCGAGATACCTTAAAGGCACTATGTACAGGGATCGATGTTCAAGCATACACCAGCTATCAACACATTAACTCTAACGGCATATCTTGATGCCGACTATCTTTAGTGACCCGACACGAAAATCATGTCGGGGTATGTATTACTCTTGGGAGGAGCACCAATATCCTGGTCAAGTAAGAAACAACCTACTATAGCTTTGTCAATCACTGAGTGTGGTACTAACCTCGGTTCTAAAGACATAGTGTGGTCCGAGGTTAGTTTTGAGTGAACTTCACCATCCTCAACTTAAGCCTACATCTTTGTTTAGTGATAGCCGGTGCCATTGCACTTGCACGAAATCTGTTTTCATTCTAGAACTAAACATATAGCTGTTGAGTATCACTACATAAGGGAAAAGTTAGAAGATCAAACCATAAATATTAGTTATGTTCAAACTTTAGACAATGTCGATTTATTAACAAAGTCATTGGGAATTGAGTTACATAGGAAACACATGAAATGTTTGGGTATAATGGACACACTGTCCAAACCTTTAACCTAATACTCACCCTAGCAGCCTTAGGGCCGATTTAAGATAACCTTAAAATCTTAGCCCAAAAATTATTGTCTTACTATTTTCTGAACATTTTCTTCTTCTATCTCAAAATAGCTTAGGTCATCCTGCCTTCCTCTTCATAGACGGCCAACATAGAACCTGGAATATTTATATTAAAAATAAAAATAATATTTAAGCAGTATTTATGTGATTAAAACAATAAATTCCCTTAGCACCAAAGGCACCTACGGAAAATATGTTTGATATGTCCTGGAAATTCCTCACATGGGAGACTTGCTATTTTTATCATGTGGATGGTAGTTTCCTCACATATATAGGAGTCCGGGACATCTCCCTTTTCACTTAAACCTAAGGTGAGTATGTATACTTTATTTTCCTGGTCACCTTTTGGTAGAATTCCTGGCTTATAATAGCCCATGTTTTTGTCTTTAATACACTTAGGAAACAAAATGTGTTTACACCGCATCAAGCTGCAGAAAATTTATGCTAGGTTATTATAGATCCTAAAACTCATATAGAAATTAGGATGCTTAAAATCGATAACCCTTATTTAATATATTGCACCTTTCTTTTCCCTTCCTTGTCATATCCTCCCATGCCGTCTCCACCCATCTCGCCGCAAACGCCACACAAGTGTCGACCTCTTATCCATCAAGCATTAGCATCCTTGTAATCCACTTGTGTCATAGCTTCTTCTTAGAAGCATAAGATGGGCAGCAATCTTTCCTACAAACACTTTTGGCGGTGGGCATTTTGCGGAGCATCATTCATTGAGAGGGGAGGCACGTCCTCATCACCTAGGCTGCGCTTCCTCCTTTGGTGAGCACATCCGGCAATTGCTTCACAAATGAAGACATGGCAGAAATGACATGGACAATGAGGCTTTCCTCTTGCCGGAGCGCCCCAGGATCCTTAGGCATCTGTTCGCTTCATCCTCCGAGGATGAGGTCGATCAATGACAAATGCAGGAGATTTCTTTTGAAAGGTGCAGGAAGGACGAGGTCTGGAGGCGAGACTCTTCATCAGGAGCGATCATGATCAGTAGGGGCGCCCTCTCCTTTTGTTTGGGCGCCAGCGCCTGGCGTCCCTTGCCTGAACTGTTGCATATTGCTTTGAGGAGGCCTTGGCTGGTTCAGCCAGGAGGCCCACGTGAAGGAGGTATCATCCTTGTGGAGGGGAGGAGGGCCACCTGGATTCATCGGAGGAGGCATCGGTAGGCCACCAAAGTGAAGGGAGGAGGCATCGGTAGGGGCGCCTCCTCCTGTGGGCAGGATTGGGCGCGCCTTGCTGCGGGTAGCCACCCTCCGCCATCGCCATCACCGCATGTACCAACCACCAAGTTGTCGGGATCGCGTGAAGTTTGAGGAAGAAGGGTATTATCCATTATCCTTTTGATTTTCCTTTTCGGAAATTAGGTATTTTCTGGATTTTCCTCTATATATAAATCCGCTTAAATACTTTTAATTAGTTTTAATTCCACCTATTCTTGAAGTTGGGTTATTAGTTTCTCATCTCGTTCTCCTTAAGTGGGAGTTATTTTAATAGTGATTATTACTTTCAGTTTTACTTTATGCCTTTAAGTAAAGTTTAGTTAGGGACTAGTTTTACTAGACTAGTTTTCCTAGACCTCTTTTGGTCAGAAAATCACCCCTAGTTCATAGTGAGTGGGAGTGATAAAATAGCTTACTATTAGGGCACTCTTCACTAGGGCACCTAGACTTAATAATTAATTTAGTCCTTAGGGCACTAGGTAGTTTCTTTAGTAGTTCTTTATTTAGTTGTTACAACCACTTAACGGTTACAACAACCTTGCCTATATAAAGGCGTGTACTTTCTATTATGAATCAATGCAACACAGATTGCTTGAGCTTGTGTATGATTCTCATCAGGATGGGGTGCCTAGAGGCAGTGGATGATGCTAATAGCTTAGGCACACCATGATACAAGATGTCAAGGACTTAATGGACTTAAGTAAAATTCTTCTTTTTATTTTTCACATTTCTTTCGATAATCGTGATGGCCAGTAACAAGCCTTGCATGAGAAGCATGCAGCCCTGGATCTAGTTAGTAAGTTGTAAGTAGTGGTGGTAAGACTTAGCTTAGGGTTTAAGGAAGAAAGTCTGCTTTAAGCAGTTACTTTGGAAAGGATGTAAGCCTCCTATAAAAGGAGATGAAGCTAGCCCTAGAGAAGCATCTGGTGATCCTAGCATGGGGAGCTACACTCTTGAGGATAGGACTTTGGAGCCTAAAGGCCTTGGGAGCGTAGAGTGTGAGCATGTCTAGAAGGATCCTAGCACTTGGGAGCTACAGTCTTGTGAGGATAGGACTGTGGTGCCTAGAGGCCTTGGGAGCCTAGAGTGTGAGCGTGCTAGAGGAGGCGTGAGGACGAGATCGAGGGAGAGAGCTAAGCTCCTAGCTTAGGCAAAGATGGGGAGCTCTCTACGATCATCATGTATTCTTGTTGACTCTTGCTGGAATAATTAGCGCCGCGACGCGTCGATCGCGACGCCCTGGAAGGACGGGCTACTTGGAGACCTAGTGCTAGTGTCTGGTGATGTTTTTGTCGCTAACTGCGTGACTGCCCCACCTCGCTGAAAAGGGGGTGTTATTTGTGGTATCAGAGTTCAAGGTTGAAGCATCTTTTAGCTAGGGCGCTAGCTGGAGATGGCCGATCCTGAAGAGCCAGGTAGAGTAGAGAGAATACGGCGAAAGAAAGAGAAGACTCCTATGTTGGAGACTGCAGTGGATGAGCCTCAGATGGAGCCACTAATTCCTGGAACGGCAAAGGCGGATACCTCTGGGCCGAAGACCGTCACCATGCCACAAGAGGAGCTTCAAAATCTTTTGAGGCGAATGGAAGCTCTAGAGCAACAAGTACAAGGAAAAAAAAAGCTTGATGAAGCATACCTGGTGGAGAACTTATGCTCAGAGTATTGAGCAAGGTAATAGAGTGGAAACTATTTCCACATGGGCAGACGTACTGGAGGAGCATGCCAAGGGGAAATTGATTGTGAGGGCCGTCGTAGCCGAGGATTCTAAGGTTATTAGGAGTTGAGCCTCTTGACTTCAGCCTGGTGAAAGAGAATTCAAAATGTCAATCGCAAAGGCAAGAATATGTGGCTTGAACTAGATGAGCATGGCCCACTTTTCAATTTGGTAAGTCCTTTGAGGTTGCAATGTGCATTGATATCGTTCGATTCTCGGCGATGAAGTTGTGCTAGCCTTTATTTGCACCCACCACCCAACTTCTCAGGTGTATGGTCGGGGCAATCCACGTCAAAGGAGGGCAGACGGTTAAGTACAAGAGGTATTATTCGTTATTGTTTAGAGGTGACATGCAGGTATGCTTGGAGTTTGAGGACGGCCTTAGAGGTCTTGGGAAGAAGTCTGAGTTTCATTTTTTTCAAATCGGGCTCTGTGGAGCAGGGCTGTTACTGCCGACGATGATGAATTCAAAGATGCACTGCAACTTCAATTCCAGCCAACTAATGCATCTATGTTGGCAAGAAGGATGCTAGAGAATGTGAAGCACACAAGAAGGTTGCGGCAGTATGTGAGTGAATTTAGCACAATTGTTTTACAATGCCCTGATATGCAGGAGGTGGATAAGCGGTTTTATAGTGGACTCAAGAGGTGAACTCAAGAGGTGGCAAATGACGAAACCTCAAATTCACATTCAGTTGGTGGCTATCACATTCAGTTGGGAATCACATTCTGATATTTTTGTCCCCACCTCGCTGAAAAGGGGGTGTTACTTGGCCAGTGATTTACTCGCTAAAGTCATACAATTGAGGGCCCCGATTCCCGTCCACTTGCGCCATCTCGGAGCGTTCATGCTCAGAAAAAACTACAAGAATCCAAACCGCGAAAAGCGGACCTAGTCCTGGACAAGATTCGCCTCACAGGCGGTGTATACCAAAAGACGGGATCCCAACCGCTTACATTGGTGCAAACTGGGTCGTCCCAAGTGCACGAAGTTGGACCCGGTTTGTCCCTGAGGCCTATTAGAAAAGGATTCTTATAGGAAAATTGGAATTCTAGTTGATGTAAGGAGCTTTGTCGCAAGAACTGAATTACATTTGAAGAACTCGTGGCACAGTTTCCAGTTTTCTTTCGTGAGCGCTGATAGCTCAAAAAGACGAACGTCTACCTCGACCAGAACGTGGTTTACAAACGCGCCCCTCCTACGGGATTTTAAAATGCTACCTCTGTGTACATGCAGAACACTGACCACAACCCGATGAAGAAAATTACTGCTTGCTGCTTCTCTACACCTAGGAGTCTTGACCGTTTCCTCAGCATGGGGCAGGTATACTTCAATCCGTCACCATTAATGTGTTGAATTCAGCTACCCTGCAGGTCCTTGCAACAGGACTATCTGAAGCAGTTCCGCAGACGCGGAAATGCCATCAGAGACTGGCCTGCAGATTCTCTGCAGTTCCCCTCAACATTTGCAGAGCACCACCTAGATAAACTTCATGCCAGCAATCCTAATACGCCGTGCAACAAGATACTGCAGCAGGGAGTAAGCCAGTCCCAGTACAGCCAACAGTCGAACAGTAGTGATATCGGTTATGATGGCAGCTGGTAAATTCAGGGGAGTAGTAGTCAATAACAAAAAGTCAGATTGCCTCACGTAGTCCCACGTAAACCGATTGAACATAACATGGTTCGGGATGACAAGTAGAAGGAGAATTCCGTTCTTCAGTACGTAGAAAAGCCCTGGACTCCCAGTTTCTAGTCCCCAGACAGCATTCTGACTGCCGTGCCATGCTTCTTGCCACAAACTAAGTGCTGCTGAGCCTCCTAGATAGACTGAAACAGCCAAAGCCACAGGGAAATACCTCTGTCTGTCTCCAAACCCAGCAAACACATTCACATCCTGGTTTAAAAGTAACAAAATTGGAGCAAGGAGAAAGATTGCCTTATCTGAGCCTCTAGTGAGATGAAAATTTAGAACCAGACAAATAACGAAACACAGTATGGTGGCCATGTTTCCAATCACCGGCATCCATGCACCCTCTGCAGGCAGTTGTCTCACAGTGACGGAACCCCCTAGAGTTCCATGATGACGCCGCTGAAGAAGACGCTTAGGCCCAAACCCAGAGCCACTAAAGGCCAACCCTTGTGCGGCAGCTTTATGAAGACCAGTTTCCCTGACCAGTAATGCCAGCCGCAACTTGATCTCCAGAGAAATTAGCATGAGAAGTGCAGCATACAGCCCAAGTATCCCAGTTTGAGCACCCTTGATAGTCATGGCACTAAGCATGTTGTCATTCTCTTCATCATCATTACCAGTAACACCAGTTTGGAGCTGACCCTCCACCACATACATGACTGGGAGGAGAGCGACAAAGGATAGAAATACCCATGGCAGATATCTTGGGCTTGAAACTGATGGAAAATGAGCGAATACCAGGAACAGTGTCGCACATAACACAGCAGCAATCAGAGGTGCATGGATGATCACAGCTTGCGAGAAGTATTCAGCACACAAGTAGCTCCCAGCACTAAGCCCCACTACAAGAGCATACAGCACGCGGAGTTCCACAATGTGCTGCACAGGTAACACAGAGGTTAATGCTGCCAGAGACAACAGCACTATCCACACCAGCAGCCAGGCTGCCCATGATGAGCTACTTAATTCTGTCTCATAGATACTCAGATCATCTGGATGATCATAGATCCGGATTCTGCTCCACCAAGAGGACAACGGTCCAGGGACTGGTGGCTGGAGAAAAATAAGGAGAACTCCCAGTGATAAAACTAGGAGCAACCATTTCTTAGCAACCTACATCCACAACAGGAAACATGTGATTTTCTCTTGCGACCAATGCATGGTTGTGGCACCGTTGAAGAACAAAAAAATAATCAAAGGGTGTACCTGCACGTGCGGAAAGTGATACATCACAATGGGTATGGTTCCGAGCCCTGATATAAGAACCAAAAATCCCACAACCACTCCATCCATGGGTTGTCGTCCTGTCCACCAGTGGATGCTTTCATAAATCATGTGTCGGCACATCCACACAGTCACAAAGACTACCCCTGCATGTCCAAGCCCCTGCCAATACTTCATCTTTGAACCACCTTTCCCTCTTCCCCTGACAGCAATTCAAAAACAAGAGGGCTCACTACTCCACAGTTAGATTGAGCTGTGCAAAGACGATACAAAAGAAACCAACAGAGCTATTGCTAAGGGAATCAATACCACATAACCCAACTGCAAATGTGATAGGCATCTGGAAAAAAACGCTTCATTGCAGCACCAGTGGCACAATCAGCCCAACAGCACAAGAAAACTGCACTGGAAGAAGCTGCTGTACCTAAGTAAGGGTGACCAAACCAAGGGGGACTATAGAGGAGCTACCTGTAAAGCAGTATTGGAGGAGAGACAGCCAAGATCAGCACAGCTGATGGCCACAAAACGTCCTTTGTTGATAGGACAAGCAGCGACAACTTGGCAAGATAAAGGGAGGTGAGCACCCAACTAGCCATTGATCCAAGCAAACCCTCCTTTGCTATTCGCCAGGTTAACAGCAGCCCAATCATAGTGGATAGGACGACCAGATAACTTGGATATACCGCATCTTCCTCAAACCCAAAATGGTAGATACTTCCAAAATTGTAGAGTCTGTTTTCAAGATGACACACCAGCACAGCATGTGCGACAAGGCCAAGTTCTAGCAGACGACGAACTTTGCGAGGCAGGCGAACAAGGCCTGGAATTACCATAGCCAGCACGGCACTTGCAATGATTATTTTACAGATAACTTTCAGCTTGAGCCCTCCTAGCCATATATTAAGAGACCAGAAGTTGTGCACCATGAACCATACAACTGAAAAGCTTGTAGAGGCAACGAATAAGAAGTATGGAAGAACAGTTTTCTTCACACAGAATTGTGAGAAAAATATCGCCGCAATAGCTGGTACGGGCACAAACTGCATAGTAGCGAAAAAAAGGTGAGAAGCCCTCATAGCAAAAGACAGCAATGACCTATGTAAGCAGAGAAACAATCGAAATGCATGAAAACATGGAGTGGGCTCGGAACATACCATGAAAGGCATACCTAGCACGAGGGAGCCGGACACAGCTGCTGTAACGGAAAGGGAGGATAGAATAAAAGGAGCGATAGCATCGCTTAGCATGCGGGTTACAAAGAGTCCAATAGCAGCTGCAGCCCCGACAATAGCGGTAGTCACCAGGAGATAGTTCCATGGTGGCGGTAGGTGGATATACTGGCCAAAGGAGTAGAAGACCACCCGGACCTCCAGACAGAGGAGTACAACTAAGAGGGAAACGGCAGCGTTGACTAATTGCAAGCGGCGTAGTTCAGCGCTGTCCTGGACAAGCCACCACAGGGCCCCACGGGTGGAGGCATAGAGTTGGAAGAGTAAGGGCACGAAGAAGAGGAGGAGGAGGTCACAGATGGCATTAGGTGAGACGAAGAGGCGGCGATGGTGTACTCCGACATGAAACAGCAGAGGCAGAAAGACAAGGAAAAGGGCGTGGAAGGCGGCCTCCAAGGGGCCAGAAATCAAAGCTTCTTGTGCAATGTGGCCACCATAGTTCCTCTCCAACTTGGTGCGGAAAGATGACGGCTGAGGCAATGAAAACATCCAGTACATGGCACATAAGATAAGCATGAGATAAAATGCGGCACTTGGCATGCCCACAGACAGCACCACGGCCCAGGTGTAGACTGCCGAAGCTGTGAAGGGGATGCAGGCGAAGAGGAGGCGCTCCAGGAGCAGCACCACAGAGGGATTCTCCAGCTGAAGCCACTTGAACTGAAGCGAGGCCCACACTCCGACGAGAAAGACGAGCTGGAACGACACAAACAGAGCAAGCAGGTACAAAGGGGTGGACGCCGTCGATAGGCTGGTACCTGAGAGCAACAGGGCCCCAACGGTAGCAAAGCAGGAGCCCCAGATGCCGAAGAACGCTCCGTGCTTGAGATGAAGCGAGTCAAGGATGTAGGAGATCATGAGACCTAGAGTGAGCGTGGCGAGAACGGGCTTGCCCCCGAGTCCCAGCAGGAAGAAGGCGCAGGGCAGGAGCGCAAGCCCGACTCTAACATTGTACTGGAAAAAGGAGCTGGGGGAGAATCGGGAGTCGGACGTTGCCGCGGTTGCGGAGGCGGCCACCGCCTCCGTCCCCGCGGCCGTGAAGCGTCTGCCACTGGATCCGCCGCCGCCGCCATCGGCAGCAGCGGCTGCTACGAGGCCGCTCGCCATGCCTCTCCCTGTTCAGGCCTGAGAGCCTGGAGGATTTCCCACGAGTCCAGATCTCAGACACTCTGATGAAATACTCCTACGACCCTACCTATGTACATATGTACATATATACAATGTGAGATTTATGCACATACATACCCTCTATGTCCGTACAGTACACACTGTACATGGAATAAATTGGTGAGGTCGATGAGCCCTACCAAGCTCATTCGTCCATGGCTGCTGCCGCACGTCTGGCCCGGCCGCAGCAGCGGCAGCAGGCTTTCTTGGAGCTGGCGCTGCAGCAAGCAGTCCTGCCTCGGTCACAGCTGGAGTCGCCTTCCCCTTCTCCGCTCGGAGTTGGCTGCGGGAGCCAGCGATTGTCGGGGCTGTGGGCGCAGGTGCGCGAGCTTGTGCACTCGCGCACGCTGCAAGCCCGCCACGTCCAAGCCTTGGCTGGTCTCGCCTCTTCCCGCCACTCCTTTCTTGTCTCAGATCCAGACGCCGTCCTTCTCCTCTCCATCATCTCCACCGAGCTGCAACTAGCTGGCCCAGACGAGGATGATGCCACGGCCCTGCTGCCGCTGCCGCTGCCTCCGCTGCTGCTGCTGCGGACGTCGGCCTTCCTGCTCCTGGCGTCCTGGCTCCGCTCGCGGGCCAGCTCCAGCTTCAGCTCCCCCACTCCCAGCGCGGCTCCCTCGCTTGACGCCCTCGTGGACGCCACCTTGGGCTCGCTCCAAGATGCCGTACCCTCGGCCCTGCTCCCCGAAGCTGCGCTCCTGCTGGGACTGGTGTGTGCCGCCCCGGATTGTCCCCCGGCTCTGGGAGGCCGCGCCCGGGAGGCCATCCTTCTCCATGTGTCCGCGCTGCCCGCGGTACCAGCATCGCCCCGCGCGGAGTACTTGCTGGCCGGTCTGGGATACGCCATGTCCGCGTCGCACGGTGGCCAGCTCGCGCTGCTGTGCAGCACCCTGCTGTCGTTGTGGTCCCGCGATGGAGCTGCTGCCGCTGCTCCTGCCCCTCCGCTCCAGGATTGCATGCGCCTCTTCCACCTCTTTCAGCACTACTCCGCGGCGCTGGATTCCCGGCCCCCCCCCGGGGCCATGGCTGACGCGGCGTCGGTTGTGCAGGAGTTGAAGGCATGCGTGGCGCAGGCTTCGTTCTCTGGCGCCTCTTGTGCGGCGCTTATGGCGGCTGCTGGATTTCTCGCCATCTGCAAGGAGCAACGGTGGCGCCCCATCAGACAGGAGTGCCACTCGCTTATTGCCTATGTGGCGCAGCAACTGCTGCCGGAGGTGGCCGTCACTGATTTACCTCACGATGATGGGAATGGGAATGGCAACGGGATTGGTAATAGCGATATAAGAGGGGACGTGCAGAATGTGGGGGAGCCATGGGCTCTTCTGCAACCCCTCACCAGCCTCCCCCCTGATGTCCGGCATTGCCTGCAGTGTTTGGCGTTGGCTGTTGCCCATTCTGGCCCCTCTCCCGCCAACCATAGTATCTTAGGCTGCCTGCTTTCCAGCCTCCTGGGGGACTTGCTTAACCTTGCAGACCTGTTCTCGGCGGTGGAGTCGGATATCTCAGCCCGCGTCTCGACGGCCTGCACTTTGGAGCTACAGCGCCTCGACGATGCAACTCACAATCCTTTGTTTGGAGTGGTGGGAGCTGTGGCACGTACTTTCTGCGGCCAGTATATCTCCTGCCCTGCCTACGTGCAGCGCTTTACGGAAACTGTCTTGTGGCGCTTTTCACGTTCTCTTTACACCACCCAGCGCGTCTTCCATGCGTTCCGGCACATGCTTCTTCCAGTCCTTGCAACAGGATCACACTTGGCCACTCAAGCCGTGGACAGGATTGCTGAGACTGCATTTGTGTTCCTCGCAGTGTTTTTTTCTCTCGCTGTTGAAGGCTCTGCGGGACGCCCGGGGGACACCCAGCCGTTGCTTGCAGCACAAGCCTTGGATGCACTGTCCTGTCTGGAATTTGCACGCAAGTCGCACATGCCTAACTACGTCGACTTGGTCAAGCGTTCCATCCAAATTGTTTCCAAAGCCGACCAAGCGTGTATTGCCCTTGTGGGTTTCATACCTATCTACGGCGAAACGCTCTGTCCTGGTCTGTACGTAGCTCTCTTCTAGAATTCTGGTGAGCTCAGGCCGAGGCCGGGTCATGGTGTGATTTAATGGTGGATCGCTTATGCAGGTCTTGGTATGGCGCCTGCTTTTTATCATTGGGATCTGGATGAAGTTCAAGCAGCACGCATTGTTTTCTATCTTCGGATATTGCCCTTCTGTCTTGCCAGCCTACCGAGACAAGTTTTCGAAGACAAAGTCGCATCTATTATGGTTCTGTATCCTTTCACCCTCCTCTGTCACTCACCTTTACCTGCACTCATGATTAGTCCAAGTGGTCAATTTTATTACGCTTTGTTGAGGATTTACATTGCCGACAAGATACCTGCAATACCCTTCAGAGGTGGTCGTAAGAGCCTGTCACGCTCTATTCATGGCATACTTACGTGGCGCCAACAGCCTTGATGGCGGAGATGGTTACAACACTAGTGAAAAGCTCCCTGCTATCTGTGTAGACGAACATCTTGTGGCCTTCTACGTCAAAACGGCCTTGGAGGCAAGTTTCTTGTCCTGCATGTGGAGGCAAACTCTCGGTGCTGCCTGCGCAGGCTTCTCAGATTGCGTTGCCTGTTTTAACTTCCAGATTTATCCTGCGCTCGCTCCTTTCGACGCCTTTGTCACCGTTATTGGGGCAGTTGTCCAGTACTTGCCTCCTGGGAATCCAGCTATTCTGCACTGCATCGATATGTTGGTGGCTAAGTGTACTGAACTGCATGAGATGGCCTCTAATCTTGAGCTCAATAGTGTAGCTGAGAAGTCTCGTACGTCTTCTGCTAAGGACGAAGATTCTGAGGTTGCAAATCTGAAGCAAGCAGCTGAACGAATACAGCAGCTTCTGGTGCACCTGATACCGTTTGTCGACCTGCAGGTACAGGCAACTCCTGTTTTTCTTACTCGCTCAATCGTCAATGCAGCGCTATAGTGGATGTTAGGTTTTCTTCGTTTCCTGAAAGTTGTGTTTTCAAGTAGTGCCTCCCACTTTTTATCAATGGAAGCTAAGCTGTGGTCATGACAGGTACTCCCAGAACTCCTGAAAGCTATTGCAAAACTTGTTCTCGGGTTGCCCTTTGTTCGCAGATTTGTAGCCCTTGAACAGGCTTTCCACGTAGTTGGTGGCATGGATGACTACACCAGAAAGCATCTTGTGAATCCATGGTTTCAATCGCTTGCCTTTTTAAGTGTGGAGAACACGTTCAGAATGAGCAACAGTGATGCCGTAGAAAGTGAGGAAAAGTCTCCATACACTGAAACGGGCACTCTCAGAATTGTGAATTCAGGATGCAGATCTAGTTTGTGAAGTCTCGAGATGCGTCCACGAAAGTTATGTAGGTAAGTTGTACGCAGGCCAGATTAAAAATGATTTTGGAAAACTATTATGTATTGGTGTGGTGGGAAGAGAACTAAGGTGGTGGAGTTAATAGACAGGTGGAAGATAGCCTTCGTAGATAGCTCACCTGTAGTAAGCTTCCGTCAGCCAAATTTGGGGAACATCTCCCCTTCTCATGGTACAATTTTCCCGATTTCAATTCACCCGCAATGACAGTTTCACGGCTCATCGTCTACTGAAAAGCTTGCTGAAGAATACTCCCACTGCGGCGTGAGGATTTTACCTGGGCCGGGAACCATTCTTGTACTGGTATAGAAACAGCGTCAACTCAGATGGGCATGAAATGTGAAACATCTAGTGGTGAAGAGTGAACTCGTCGGAAGAGCGTACAATATCCGGAAGAGCTGGCGATTCCAGACGTTACTGACTTGAATCATAGTTCGTGGGCACTATCAATGATATCTCACCTGCGTTGGTATTAAAAGCCAACCCAGTGTACCCAAGAAAAAAATCTTCCCAACCCAACCGGTAGCCCATATTCTGTCACTGTGACAAGATCACGCCTCGCTGCTTTGGCTTCCGACCAAACATAAAGTCCTCTTTCTTGCCTACTGCCAGGCACTGTGTTGTCCAAAATGAAAGCTACCAGGAAGGCCACCACCATATGAAATGAAAGTACACTATTCAGTACAAAGTTTACCTGCAGCAACCAAAGACATTTAGCCCTTGCAAACTGAAGCAGAAGTATCGACTGAACATCAGAGGTAAGCTAGAAAGGATTACCACATGATTTCCCGTTTGAATAGGACCATGGGAGGCCACAACAAACTGCTGGAAGTATGCCGGGGCTGGTGCCATGGCAACCTCATTATACTGCTGAAAGTAGGCAGGAACAGACAGAGACAAGAATAGGGAGAGACCCACTATAAGCACATTGCGGGAGCTTCCGGTTTCACTGTAGCGTAGATTTGACAACCCTAGTGCTGTCAACATTGCCCACATTACGCAGAGGAGGGCAGCAACAATAACCTCTGGAATAGATGCAATCAAAGCTCCCACTTTGCCTGCAAGTACAGGCAGGGTTAGGAACTGCAGACAATCACATGCAACTCCTCAACAACCCAGACTTGATATGTACAAAATATCCACATACCAATAATTGACAATGCTATGAGAACCAAGGCACCAAATTCGACTGCTCGACGACTTCCCATCTTTGTGACAGCTATTGTGTGCACATTTTCTGTTAAAGTGGTTGCACCAGCACCAGTACCCCATAGCCCTGCAAGAGCACTTGTTAAGCCCTCCAACCCAATCCCTCTGCTCACCACTCGAGGTGGCGGTGCTCTTGAGGCTACCAAGAGGGATGAAGCATGATATGAGCCCACCTGCATACAATGAGGCCAACCAATTTAGCAGTGCTCACCACATCAATCCGTGTTCCCAATCACAACCAAAGCTTCGACCCCCTTGCAGCTCGGTCTCAGCCCTTGAGCTCAAGCAATCCCATATATCTGGGAACTGAAGCTTTCAGATCGAAAGAAATGGAAATTCTTGCCCGACAAACCCACAACATCGCAGATAGCCACTCAACCAATTCCCCAGATACAGAACCCACAACACATACCGAATCCACCGAAGCGATTACGGAGGCCGCAATCATGACCAGACCCGTTTTCAAGCTGAATGTTGGAGCGCCCCACTGGAATGGATATGGGAATCTGATCCAATCTGCTTTCTTCAATGCTTTCGAAACATCTGTTCTACAATGTCTTGCTGTAAAGGCATGCCTCTGGCACTCTGGTGAAGGAATATCCACAGCTGACATCGGACAGCTTTTGTAGTCGTAAGCTCCAGATTCAGTAAGAAGGAAAGCATACGCCCAAGTTATCCCCAGACCTAGAGGAACCTGAACTTCAGACACACCTTTCAGGAGTAAATCCAATGATGATTTCAGAAAGAGACCTGATGCAATCATATGTAATATGCAGCCCTCTGCTGATACTGCACTAATCATTCCTGTACACTTGGATCTCACAACTGGAAGCTCCTGAAGCACAAGCTAATTCCCCCATCCCTTCCCTATCGCCCCTCCACACTCCACACTCCTCCGCCCCCTTCCTCTCCTTGTCATCTTGCTTCCTTTGGGAGTCCAAGTCCACCCATCACCTCTATCACATTCCCGCTACTCCAGGGGGTAGTAATCACTTGAATAGAAGCAAGATCATGAGCATGAGTTATACATACCGCATAGATTGGGAAAATGCGATGACCAAAAATTGAAATCTTCCGGAGGTACTGGCAAGGAAAACAAGAGCATCAACTACACATCCTGCATAACCTCAGGTCCTCTGCTGACTAAGCCTTGCCCAAGCGGAAACAATCAACATTTACCCAAAAGAATCTAAGATTCAATCAGTAACTTCAATTGAAAGGGCTCGTCACTCTTACCAGTGCAAAAATAACGACAATCAGAATCTGAGGGATCCCAATTTCTACACAGCTGCCCAATACAGGGAACCCATAGCTGAAAAACGCCAGGCCAACTGCAGCAACAGTAGGAGCCACAACCACAGGATTGATGACCCTGAAACTCCCACGGCAGCAGGCTGTTTAGTTTCACATCCTTCTGGCAGCACACACTTCATCCAAACCAGTAGAGATGAATCAACCTATTCCATCACGAACCACCTAGGACACGGAAGAGCACGTGATAAAAGGTACGCTTAGCACTCAGACCCTTTCCAGACAAGGTGTCAAACACGTGGTACATACATACAGCAGTACTTTTAATAAGCCACAGGCCCACTTTCTAAGCTTTTGTTTCACTTCACACCAACGCCATAGCAACCTAAAATTTTGCAGTTCTAACAATACACAAGTAATGAAAAGAAGGAGATTTGACACTGACCGAAGCACCCATGCCATGAGCCCACTATAACCCACGAATACTTGGAAGATTGACGAGATTATGACTGCGCCTTGCAGTTCTCTCATAATTGGTCTGAATCTCTATCAAACAACCAAGAAACCAAAGCATGAGTCTTTCCACAATTATCACATTTAGCCAACCATGCCTACATGCAGACACCTCAAGAACAAGTAAACAAGGCAGCAACAGCCTGGGAGACAGTGCACCAACAATGAACAAATTCTCCCTGGCCAACATGTGGGATAGAGCAGCATCTCAGACATAGGAGATTCCACACATGATTGACAGCAAACATATCCCACCTCAAGACACTTACTTATAAATAGATGAAGTCTGTGCACTGCTAGCTTACCTTATCGCCCGGAAAAGAAGAGATGATGACCAAAGCAGGGGCCAGGTATGCAAAAGACGCTCCCTGAATTAAAGGCAATCTAGAGCCAAATGAAGAATGTAGCAGAGTTGAGATGCCAGAGACAAGAAGCATTGTTGAGACAACCCTAGCAGTCTCTTCCTGCACCAGGAAAATGGGAGATTAGCCACAACTTAAGACCGTCACTCAAACGCAGAAAGCCGAGCCTGGCCACGGCTGCCAGTAAGCATGAAAGCAAGTTGGTCTCAAACACTTACATCATCACCGCCCATCGCTGGGACAAGGACCAGTGGAAGAAGTACAAGAGACCCCGATATCGAGAAATAATGCTGGATGCCATATAAGATGAGGGGCACTGCGAAGGCCAAGCCGAACAACATACTACATTGATTCATGCATTTCCAGTTGGAAAAAACCTTAAGTACTAGCATCACGTTCCCCCCAAATGGCAGTTTGCAGGGCAACAAACTCTGGACGAAGTGAGTAGTTTACTGAGGGCAACCAAGGAAGTAGATCGATCAGACACAATGGCACCTTGAAGCAGCGAGCAGCGGCACAAGAGCTCACCAAATCCAGGAGTATCTGTAAGCTCATACTTCATGTGTGAATGTTTGGCCAGCAGTGCATCATCTGCATCTTGCGATTGCGACATGGTGTCAATCTCAGCCTCCTTGAAGGCTTTTGTGGGTTCGCCTCTGACATGCCCACTAGTAGCACTTGCATTCTGCACTCCCTGCGGTTCCGGATACTTCCTTCCAGCACCTGAGACCACAGCAGGGCTGGCAGTGGACACAACAGAGGCAGTCTTGGTCTTGTCACCTTCTTTAACTCCATTGGAGTGAATGATGCCGTTTTCAGAATTCCGTAAGTTGTCTTCCTGAGCCGTGCTGGGTGCCTTCTGCACATTCCCATTGGCAGTCTCTGCAACATTAATCTCGATATCACTGGGAATACTTGCACTTTCACCTGACATGTTGCTCTTGAAGCCCGTGCGCCGAGCCCATGTCCCGAGTACTCGAGGATTGTGGGAGTGGTCTGGCGGAAGGGGCTCCATCCTTGGAGGCCATGGACCAGGCCTTTTGCCTAAAGAGGGGGAGTCGGGTTTATTTTCTTGAAACTGAGACGTTCTTGGAGGGGGTGAAGGCGGCATGCTCCCCACTGCAGTGACCATCTCGTTGGTGACTGTGACAGTTCGAGATCTCAGCAGTCGGTGCTGTCCTCGCGCCAGTGAATCGCGCAGATTTAGGCAACTGTATAATGTTCTGCTGGTGAGAGTCGCTGGGAAGGACTGGTCCCTAGTAGGCCAAGTAGCAATGTGTGGTGGGGTTGGGTGAGGCAATGGACACGAGAGTTGGGAAGCTAGTGCAGACTGGGCAGAAAAAGCTGTGAGAGGCTGTGGTGGGAGAAGCACGAAGAAGCTACGTCAACATGCATTTGAAAACAGGCTGAGCAGTGGAGCTAGGACCATGCAGAGATGAACAAGCTGAGATACAGAAGTGCAGTGGTAAACGCTGATGGGCCAGCTTGGCTGAGGGGAGCCGCTGGGTGACTGCGAGAGAGAAGAGCCATGTTTGCTACTTACACAAGGGACATCTGCAGTTCTGGCAGGGCAAAGCAGCCGTCTGAAGGAAACGAGGAAAGAGAGAGAGGGAGGTGTTTGAAGTTATAACATACGGAAAAGGAACATCCGGAAACGGATTGGTTTGTTACATATATTAAATACCTATATACCTAATATCTACCTATATCTTATATATCTATAATTTAATAAAATATAGAGACTTTATAAATATACACAAATGGAAGTCCCAGTTGATGGGGAACAACCCTCAAGATGCCCAAGCCAAGGAAACCTAGTCCCCCCAAACCACTACTCCGAAGTTACCCACCGCTCCCAAGAAGTCATGATCTGGAAGAAGGAAAGGGCTACTAACCACCGGAGCTGAAGATACTAAGTTCCTCACATTTGAAGCTGTCCTGAAAATTGCATTTGCCAATGCCCTTTGCAGAGCCATGGATACTCGTTGTTGGAAGAAAGCCACCGTAAAGAGACCTACCCCATTCTTGCGGATGTAGTATGCTTTAGCACAAACCTTGATAAACCTCAAGAAATCCTTGCCCATGGCCCCGTGAGTCTCATTAGTAAGGGGAATGAAAGCATGGTCTTCCTGCATGGGGGTGTACTTATGAACCATGGCTGTAGCGCAGCCCTCTGCTGCTCAACCGGAAGGGTTGATGATTACATGCTTGCAGATGGTATCATGAGTAGAGTCTATTACAGCCACATCTGCAACAGACACCTCCCCGGATCAGAAATAGGTCAAACCTGGGAGAAACGCCATTAGACAAAGTATATGAGTCCTCCTCCAAAAGAAAGAATCCGCTCTCCCTAGCAATGGAGAACATGACGTCTCGGACTACGTCATGTGTAGCAATGCACTGCCCACCAAATGGACAGCGAGCTAAGTGGGTTCCAGAGTCATCGAGAGGGGTGCCACAGCTGCAAGTCGCAAGAGAGAAGGCCAGAGGTTGGACCAAGCCCAAGCTGAACCTCATCGCGGTAGAAAAAGAAGTCGGTTTATCTAGAGCGTCCTTACATTGGGAGAGTAAGATAGATTACAATGTGTCTTGAGCAAGCCATTCCACATTCTTTTTTTTGAAGTTTAATTACCTAATGTGGATCCAAGAGATCTTTATTTATTTTCTTTTCCAACACTTCCTTTTAAGCAAATAATCCGTACCTGCTGCATTAGAGGTGCGCTGATTTCCCAAGTGTGAAACTTTGAGGTAAGAGGCCTTTTTTCGCTACTCAATAGAAGGATGATGAGTCGAGTCGAGCTGAGCATTGAGGATGAGGAGGAGTGGAATGTTGAATAGGATTAGAGTGTAGGATATAGTGGAAGGCCCAAGGCAGAGCCTACGGGACGAATCCCAAATCTGCAGCAAGAAGGCGCTCCCATTGTTGGAGGAGCTATCTTAGAGGTGAAATATATTCAGGTTCATGTGGTTGGGTGCATGATCCACAATTACACGTTTAAGGCAAGAGCTTACTTGCATTATGCGAACTTGCGGAATGATACCAATCTCATGATTACCATCATCCAGGATGTTATTCATAACTACGAAGGAGTATTGCCAAAAGTGTAATATTTGCAATTGGACAAACACCTGCAAAGAGAACAAGAATCAACTGCTTTTTGCCTATCTCAACATGCTCGTGGACATGAGGATGTTTGAAAAGGTGAAAGTAGGGTTTTTGTTGGTGGGGCATACGCATGATCAAATCGACCAAATGTTTTCATGCTTTTCAAAAAGCTTAAAACACAAGGAAGCTCACACTCTTCCTGCTTTGTCAGAGATTTTGATTAGTGCGTACACTCCTCAGCCAGAGGTGAAGATATTGACTGAAGTTCCGGACTTCCGGTCATATGTTTGGCCAATCGGGCAAGGGCAAGGTGGACACGCATACAAGGCGGCGGTGAAACAATTAAACAACCTGTCTCACCAGCACCAATTCAAAATTACGAGAGAAGCCAAAGGTGACCGTGGGTTTGTTACTGTCATCAGGAGCAAGCAATATTCTACATCAGCCCATTGGGAGACAGAGGCCGGGTTGGAGTTTTTAACATTTGTGCCTTTGGACACGATAACGGCAGCTCCCTTAACCGCCCTCCGGTCAAGGGATAGAAAAGGAAAGTTGGCAGTCTTATCACCTACCGATGGTGTGGCTCATTTGAAGGAAGGTCTTTCGGCCCTTAGGCCTTATATGACATCGGAGGAATACAAACGGTGGGAAGCTTTCTGGGTGGACCAACAAGAGATTGTTGTTATTGTTCGAACAACATTGGGCTCGTCTTCAAAGATCCTTGGAAGTGGTATTCGAGGTCCAAAGTAAAAGTAATGCCAGTGGAAGAAGGTCATGTTCATTGCCCAAATTTTGACAGACACGCTATGCACCATTTTGATTAGTGCGTACACTCCTCAGCCAGAGGTGAAGATATTGAGTGAAGTTCAGGACTTCAGGTCATATGTTTGGCCAATCGGGCAAGGGCAAGGTGGACACGCATACAAGGCGGCGGTGAAACAATTAAACAACCTGTCTCACCAGCAGCAATTCAAAATTACGAGAGAAGCCAAAGGTGACCGTGGGTTTGTTACTGTCATCAGGAGCAAGCAATATTCTACATCAGCCCATTGGGAGACAGAGGCGGGTTGGAGTTTTAACATTTGTGCCTTTGGACACAATGGCGACTCCATAGCCCCTCGGTCAAGGGATAGAAAAGGAAAGTTAAGCCTTATCACCTACCGATGGTGTGGCTCATTTGAAGGAAGGTCTTTCGGCCCTTAGGCCTTATATGACATCGGAGGAATACAAACGGTGGGAAGCTTTCTGGGTGGACCAACAAGAGATTGTTGTTATTGTTCAGAACAACATTGGGCTCGTCCTTCAGCATCCTTGGAAGTGGTATTCGAGGTCCAAAGTAAAAGTAACAGCCCACAGGGAAGAAGGTCATGTTCATTGCAGTTCCAGCCGACAGGGACACGCACAACAGACCATTTTGGATTGGGAAGGTCCCTCAACAACGCTTCCTGTAATAAAGCTTCATCAGGAAGGCGCAGAGGGGATGCGCTATAGTTCACGACCAGTTTCACCAGGACCGTGGAGGCCGGATCCTTCACAACGTCCAATGTCTGCTCGTGGATGTTGTTTTAACTGGAATGCCGGTCACTATGCGATGATCGAACCTCGGCGGTAGGCTATGTGCCCTTCGCTGTATGCAAAGAATTGGGGCACAAAGTGGGAGATCCAAGGTGCCTGTGAGTGTTACGTACTGTGCCTATACGGCCAGGAGTCAGAATCACCGAACCAGCAACGGAGACAATCCCCATCAACACGGAGACGGCCATCGCGGTAGCTAACACGCCGGTGTTGACGGTGGAGGCGGAAGAAGAAGAAGAACCACAAGAGGCTTTGCAGGTCTACTCAGGGATTGTGGAAGAAGGATATGCAGGAGAAGTAAGTGATGGAGAAGATCCCTTGGTGGCTAGGGTCACCACACGATCCGAAAGGCGAGAGAAGGAACGAAGGGTAGACCGACGGAAGGAGAAGACAGACAAGAAGAAGAGGAAGGTGCGCGAGGATTCACCTTGGCCACCTGAGACGAGACAAGGGACACCTGATCCGGTGTTGGAGGAGAATGACTGGACGAAGGAGAGTCCAGAGGTTACGAGGCGAGAGGAGGCTGAACCACTCGCGGAGGGAGGTGGAGACCCTACGTTTCCACCAGACATCAGCAAGGAAGTTGCTGTGATGTTGGAAGATGAACTGAGGAGGCTGACTCAGCGACCGAAAAGGGTCTCTTTTGCTGAATCTGCAGTGAGTGACCCGGTGGAAGACAAGAAGCAGGCGCAAGGAGAGGCGCCGAGTGAGGAACAACCAAGAGAGGGCGTTGTTGCGCCACTCGCTAGTAGTGAGACCGCAAGAGGGGTTCTAGCATCAAAGATTTCTAGCTTTGCTGATGCGCTACTTGATCAAGAGTTTGTAGTGAGCTTGAGACAGCTCTTGGCGGTGAGTCCAAGATCGAGGAAGATCGTGAAGGAGGCGATACGGGGATACCAGAGCCACTAGAGGTAAGGAGCATGCAAGTGGAAGTTAACGCGTGGAGCTGGTTGATTGTGGAGCCCCGAGATTGAGATTGAGATAGCGGGGTGTTTAGTGCCGATGTCCCTTTGGACACGGGATCTGGAGTGAATTTGATGACCAAGAGACAAAGACATCGACTTGGGTTTACGAATTCATCCCATTCGTGTCTTCACGAATGGCGGACTGCACCAAGAGAAAGCCTTTGGGGTGCCGCAGAACATCCCCACGGTGATTGGAGGTATTACCTTCAATCGACCTACATTGTGATGAGACCGATTCTGGACTTGGGGTACAAGGTACTTCTTGGGAGGCCGTGGTCAGATGGGACAGGCATCTTTGATTTTGGGAGGCGTGGAGTTACTTGTGTCGAGCTTTCATAGGGTTAGTCGGCTATTACAGGAGATTCACAAAGATTTTCTAGCTTTCGTATCGTGGAGCAGATCACCTTACGAAGGGGAGACCGAGTCTCCACGAGATACACTTCGTGAGCACGGGCAGAGTTCGTCCGGAGTAATTTGGCTTACCAAGGACCAGCCAAAGCAGTCGATATGGTGTATGGGGGACAGGGGATCCCATGTTTTCATCTTGACGTCGGAGGAAGAAGATTTTGCGGGAGGATGAGGAGCACCGAGAGGGTGCCGCCTTTTGAAGGGTCACGCCACGATCACGACTTTCCGGAGGAAGGATCAGCACGAGTGTGGGCGTGAGCCGAAGGAGTTTATGTAGACCACGCGATGGAGGACATGGAGTTGAAGCCGCAAAAGTGTGAAAGTTTCCAAGTATCTCACCGGAGCAAGAGGAGTTGAAGGCCTTACTAAGGAAGTACATAGATGTATTTGCCTTTAAGGTCACTGATATGACTGGGATTCCTGAAGAGCTAGGAATCCATCGCATTGACCTCAAGGAGGGAAGCACGCCAGTTCGAGTGAAGCAGTACCGTCTCAATCCCAAGTACTCCATGGTTGTGAAGGACCAATTGGACCAGTACTTAGAGGCGGGGTGATTTATCCGGTTCTCACCAGCGAATGGGTGGCGCCCATCGTGGTGGTTCCCAAGAAGCAACAAGGCAAGGTTCGTGTTTGTCAAGATTTCAGGAGGCTCAACGAAGCAACGAAGAAGGACCACCATCCACTACCCTTCATGGATAGCGTTTTGGACACGGTGGCGGGTCATGAAATGTACAGCTTCCTAGATGGCTATTCTGGTTACAATCAAATCACGCTACGCAAGGAGGATCAAGACAAGACCACTTTCACCACGGATTGGGGGACGTTTGCCTACGCCAAGCTTCCATTCGGACTGCAATGCCCCTGCAACTTTCCAACGAGTGGTAAACAGTATCTTTAGAGATTTTCTTCGCAAGTTCATGGAAGTGTTTCTTGACGATTTTGTGTCTTTGGGAGGCAACACTCACATTGGGAACATCCGGGCGGTGTTTTCAACGCGTGAGACCAACCTAAAACTTCACCAGGAAGTGTTTTTCGGGATGACGGAGGGATTCTCCTCGCTCATCGAAGTTTCAAAGACGAGGACTCCAAGTGGACATGGAGAAAGTCAAGGTGATCACAGAGATGGATGCACCTCAGACAGTCAGACAGGTCAGAGCTTTCATAGGGTTAGTCGGCTATTACAGGAGATTCATCAAAGATTTTGCCAAGAAGGCAGCCGTCCTAACCCAGCTCACGAAGAAGGATGTAGCATTTGAGTGGACAACGGAAAGAGGAATCATTTCAGCAACTAAAGAGGAGTTTGGTGGAGACACCCACCTTGAGACCACCAAATTGGGAGCAGCCATTTCATGTGTACGTGGATGCAGATGCGCTTGGGGCTATTCGAGCCGAAGGACTAAGAGAAGAGGGATCATCCTATCTTCTACGCGGCAGCATTGATCGACGCGAGAGAAATTACTCTACGATCGAGAGGGAGGCGTTGGGAATCATCTACGCATGCAAGAAGTTTCGCCACTACCTCTTGGCCTGCAAGGTAACCTTCCACGTTGATCATTTTGCGCTGAAGTACCTAGTGAACAAGCCGGATTTGTCGGGAAGAATTGCTCGATGGATTCTTTTGCTGCAAGAGTTTGATTTTGATGTTGAGACGCGAGCGGGTAAGAGACACATCAACGCGGATTTCATCTCGAGGTTGAGAACAACTGGAAAGGTCCGGGAGACGGACGATAGGTTTCCTGACGAGGAGTTGGTCGCGACAGTCCGACCAGAGGATGAAGAGGAAGTTCGATCGACTTTGTTGGGCCGATTCGCACCAAGATGGTAGAGGCGAGGCGACAAGGAAGGATGACTGGAGGACGTGCCATGAGTCCTCAACCAAGATCGTGAAGGCGCAGAGGAAGTTCGATCGACTTCGGTGGACAATCGGAGAGACGCCTAACGACGAGATAGCGGCAATGCGAGAATCGTGGAGGACGTGCCATGAGTCCTCAACCAAGATCGCAAGGAGCCGTGGCTCCACAAGGCGCAACGCCGCTGTTTCAAGGGATAGAGAAGGGCGACGTGCAAGGCGCTTGCTAATGGAGAAGTTCAAGATTCCGGAGTTAGGAATCATGCCCAATGGATTGAGTAGGGAAGGACGAGCTTTTTCTTCATAAGGTAGCCTCATCGCTTGAGGAATGGAATCTTGTACAAGATGGGGGCGGATGAGAAGATACGAAGGTGTCTGGAGCCTCGAGAGGCAGTTTTGGTGATTGAGGCTTTACATGCGGAGGAGGCAGGAGGTCATTACTCTGTACAGGTCACGATTAAGAAGATTTTGGATACAGACTTTTGGTGGACTACCATGCAACGTGATGTTTGGGATTCTATTAGGAGATGCAACGCATGTCAGCGTGTAGGGAGGCCGACACTGTCCACACAGAGGCCACTGACCTACATTCTGCCACTCGCTCCTTTTGAGAAGTGGGGGATCGACTTTGTTGGGCCGATTCGCCCACCTACCGTGGACTCAAGCAATACATATTGGTGGCCACCGACATCGCACCAAGATGGTAGAGGCGAGGCGACAAGGAAGGATGACGCCCGGCAGTAAAATTTTGTTTGAGAACATCATCACAGTATGGTTGTCCCTTGAGTTGGTGAGTGACCGAGGAACTCACTTCTTGAACATCCATTGAGTCGTTGACCAGCTACTTCAACATACGACACCGCAAGACAACGCCTTACAACCCAAGGCAAATGGCCTCACGAGAAGACCAACGGATTGGGTACCATTTTGACTAAGGTGATCACACATGTATGATCGACACGAAGCTTCATTCAACACTTTGGGCATATCGGACAGCTGAGAAGGTAACCACGAAACGAACGCCCTACTATCTGACCTACGGGATGTCACCAGTGTTACCAATTGAGTTTGAGATTCCAACACATCGAATCATGGAGGACGTAAGGATGACTGTGGAGGACAGTCAAACAGCGCGATTGGAGGCTTTCGCGACTTATGAGGAGGACCGAGAAGAGGCACTTGAGGAGACCTACAAGATCCAAGAACAACGGAAGCATCGACATGACGGGAAGCTTCGAAAGAGAGAAGTGATTGTGGCTGGAGATTTGGTGTTGCTGTATGACAGCCGATACTTAGATTTTCCAGGAAAGTTGAGATTGAGGTGGATGGGACCCTACAAGGTTGAGGAGGTGTATGAGAATGGGTCTGTCCAGCTGCGAGTCTTGGATGGAGACCTCCTGCCAACGCGAGTGAATGGCTGGAAGGTCAAGAAGTATTTTCAGCCTTGAGTCCTGTTGTTTGCAGGGACGCAAACAAGTGGGAAGGGGGGCATGTGGAACGCCAAATTTTGGGTCCACGGTTGGAAGAGGGGCGGATGCCTCTTAGTTTTGTTCATATTAGTTAGGTTTTATTTTTCTTTTTTTTCTTTTTCTCACCAATGTAACAAGACGGAAGACAAAGAACAAGGAGTGGCAAGTGGAGAAGCAAGGACAGATTTACCCCCGAATCGACGGATGTAAAGGAGGAAAACAGATTCAAAACGGGTCCAACGGATGTAAAGGACGGAGGTCCGGAGGTCCGGAAAGTTTACGCGAGAGGAAGGTTCGCGGAAGGCCGAACCTGCCAAGAAGGAGGGCTGGTGCCGGGCCTAGTGGCGGCGGCGCCAGGTCACGCCCCAGTTCAGACAGTCCGGACATGCAGCGGGAGTAAAGTCCTTACTCCAGCTGGAAGACGCGCGCGCGAGAAGGGTCTTCGCGAGTTGCGGACAGGCGCGCAATTTCCAGACGGTCGAGCGAGCTTGGAGGTGGTGCGCGAGCTGACAGACAGGCGCGCGAAAGGAGGAAGAGGCGCAACAGCACCAAGGAGGGAGCGCATGCATGCATATATAGAGAAATCGTCCTTGGCGCTCGGAGGAAGAAATCAGGCGCTGTCCTTGGCCTTCGGTGGTTGAGGAATTCCAAACGTCCGCTGAAAGGGAAAAGGTCCTTGGCCTTCGGACAGGGGAAATTTCGTCCTTGGCCTTTGGGGTGTGGAAAATCCTTCCTCACCCTATATATGTAAGTAGAGGGGAGGCTGAGGCAGCTCAAGCCAAGAATGAAGAACTGGAGGCCAAACTCAAGGAGCTGGAGGGAGGACAGCCACATGGAGTAAGGAGCGTGAGGAGCTCATGAAGCAAGCAGGAGGCGACCAGCGGTGGAAGGAAGAGGTAGCCCACCGGAGAAAATGATGCATCGCATGCCGGTCGTCAGAAGCAACGCCAGCTGATTATGCATGGCAACAAGGGATACCGGAGGCATGGAAGAGAGATGCCGAGAATGTCACTTTACGCCTGCTTGAGTGAGGTGGCTTGAGAGGGATGCGTTGCAGTAAGATAGCCTCGGAGAGTGGCCGAGGAATTTGATGAGATTTGTTTGAAGGGCCGGAGATGCAGTCCACTTACATGCTAGGGTCAACAAGTTCGCCAAGGAGATGCGTTCCTTGTTGACAAGGAAGTTGTTGGGTCCCCACGATGACGATGTGAAGATTTTGGAAGAATTGCGACCCTCAACTTCGGAGATTCAGGACTTGGAGAGTGAAATGGATGCAGAAGGCTCAATGTGGGAGGAGCCAATGGAAGAGGAAGAGATTTCCAGCAGTAGAGTTGGTGGGGTGTCTGCACAGATGAGCCGCACCAACACCCAACCGCCTGGAGGTAATTGCGCGCAGATGTATTACAGAGGCCAAGGCCTCTACAAGAGCGCCTGCAAGAGGGGTGGCGCCCACCGCCTCAACAACATCGCCGAGACAGTGTGGAGGTTCCCGACGACGAGTGAAGAGATCCTGACAGGGACACCCAAGCCAAGAGGAGGAAGGCGGTGGTTGGGCACAGCCATGCCAACACCCAAGAAGAAGTAGGCAAATAGTTGGTAGGGAGTGAATGGGTCATTAAGACCCCTAGGGGTTAGTGGGATTGTTAGGAGGTAGGTTAAGAACCTTTAAGAGGCCACCTACTTAAAACCGTAAGCAACCCCACCTACCCCACCGAGTTAATTAATGCTAGGGTTTGGGGGAGCTCCTATAAGAGGGGGAGGAGCTCCCATAATAAAATGTCATGCCTTGCTCTCCTGACTGTGTGTGCTTGTCTTGCTACACAAGCGTGCGTGCCGACCGTGTGAGGGTGCATGGTGTCTGGTAGGGTCTTGAGGTGCGGTGACCAGGGTGAGGGCGGGGCCCAAACCTTTCTTTCTGGAGGTAGCAGCTGGGTAGCGTTGAGGTGAGGGCGGCATTGTGGTTGCGAACGCATGGCTGATCGAAGGAAGACCCCTAGCAAAATCCAAAGACGCGGACGCCACTTGCCAAATGTCCGCCTAGGTCCGTGAGGGCAATGCCCTATGATCTGAGGCAGTTGCTGGGAGGCCAGGAGGGCGCCCAGGGCTGATAGTTAGCTAGGAAGAGTGGAAGAGGTAGATTAGAGAAGAGAGGAGAAGAGAGGAGAAAAGAGAGAAAAGAGAAAAGAAAAGAGAGAGCGAGAGAGCGAGAGAGTGAGAGCGAGAGAGGACGAGAGAGGAGCTAGAGAGGATAGGGAGCAAGAGAGGAGAAGGAAGGAGCAAGAGAGAAAAGAGAAAAAGACAAAAAGAGAAGAGAGGAGGACGAAACCTAGAAAAGAGAGGGAAGGTGGAATTTCAAGGGTCAGGATAAGAGCTTGAGGGGCGGCCCCAAATTTGTCATGAGAAGGGTCTTAGGGAGTGTAGGAGGCTGGTGGGAGGATTGCCCATCAGACGGTGATTTGGGTCCCAAGGTCGCCCTATGATGGCGGTGCCTCTCGACGTGGTCCAGGCAGTCATCGCGCGAGGGTAGTGTGACTTACCGAGGTGGGTCACCGCAAGGCGGTAGGAGGCGGTTAGTCGGTCCGGCGCTGTGCGGGAGTCGAGAGTCGAGAGAGGTCGGTCGGGGCGCACCTCCATCCAGGTGCGGGAAGGGCTCCCCACTCCTTCGTGGGAGCAGAAACCCTCACTGCAAGCGGTGGATGGCCGGTGAGGGTTCCGGGGTCCGGGAACCTCCCACCACAGGTCGGAGTCGAGAGGTCAATGAGGGCGCACCCTCCATCCGTGCGGGAAGGGCTCCCCACTCCTTGATGGGAATGAAACCCTCTTTACGAACCGGCAAGCTGGGATAAGTGTGGCCATCTGGTGAGGGTTCCGGGGTCCCGGAACCTCCCACCAGAGGTCGGTAGAGTCGGAGGTCAATCGTGAGAGGCGCACCCTCCGCTCCGCGGGAAGGGCTCCCCACTCCTTCGTGGAATGAAACCCTCATGCTGAGCGGTGGGATAAGTGTGGCCGCTACAGGGCTGAGGGTTCCGGGGGTCCCGGGAACCTCCCACCACAAGGTGCCAAACAATTGTGGTAGGACCTCAAGGATGCTGGTTACAAAGATGATAATTTGGATGTTAAGATTTTGATTTGATGTCTTTGCAAGTTTTGATTGTCCTCCCATTTGAACTCTGTTTTTTGGATTTGCCATAGGAGCCATAATACTGGCATTGGAGTGCAAGCAAGTGGACGATGACGGCTGGTTTTTGGACAATTTGGTGCCTAGATTGAAGCCCGGGTTAAGTGAGGATCTTTCTCCTCTGTAGTTCTTATAGAAGTTCTTTCAAGTCTGTTTGTGTAAAGTATGTCGTCGTAAAGTGCGTTGTACCCACACCGAGATGTCTCAAACTTAGATGTTGTAATTCGTTTTGCAACTGGGATATTGTAAATGGTTTTGTAAAACTGGTCGTTGTAAAGTGCGTTGTGGGATATTGTAAATGGTTTTGTAGAACTGGTCGTTGTAAAGTGCGTTGTACCCACACCGAGACGTCTCAAACTTAGATGTTATCATTCCTTTTGCAATTGGGATATTGTAGATGGTTTTGTAAAACTGGTCGTTGTAAAGTGCGATGTACCCACACCGAGACGTCTCAAATTTAGATGTTGTAACTCCTTTTGCAATTGGGATATTGTGAATGGTTTTGTAAAACTAGTCGTCGTAAAGTGCGTTGTATCCACACCGAGACGTCTCAAACTTAGATGTTGTAACTCCTTTTGCAATTGGGATATTGTAAATGGTTTTGTAAAAGGCGTTGTAAATAGGTGACATGGCAAGGGTTGCTGACTAGGCGCCACAATGGGCACCACATCATCACATGGTGATGTGGCGATGAGGGCCATGTCATCAAATCATGCCATGTCATCACCTGATGACGTGGCAATGAAGGGCCATGTGGCAACAACATGTCATGTCATCACTTGGTGATGTGGCGGTGATGTGGCGCCATATAACCACTTTAATGACATGGCGCTGGAACTGGCCATGTCAGCAATTTTACAATGTCATGAAGCCCTCGGTTTACAACGGCGTTGTTGCGTCGTTTTACAACGCCGCGTTGTAACACCCGTCGTAAAAACCGTTGGAAAAACCCTCATTTTCTTGTAGTGCTACCCCTTTAGGCTACCTACCTGCTTTACTACGGGGTCATTTTGAACTGTTTCTTTTCCCCTCGGTATCCTCTATGCCTACCTAACAGTTCCCTATAATTCCAGCTTCAAAAGGAACAAAAAGAATGCCGGCATATCTCCCCTAATCAATTCTCAACTAAAAGAGTTCGGACCTGTTCCGAAATGAATGAACTTGATCCAGTGGCCCAAACTTTTGCGTTCCACAATTTGACCTTGGTGATGGAGTTAGTACGCTCATTATGTCGACTGCTTCATATAGTTGCTAGAGGTTCTTCCAAGCTGCAATTGCAGCTGCATCTTCAGCCCTCGTAACATGGTGAGCTGTGCTGCTATGTAAACCAGATAGGATTGCATTACGTGCCTTTTTGTCTGTCTTAGCCCAAGCTGTCATATCTGCTGCTGATGTTGCGTTTGGGCCGGATTGTGTGGGCTTGGCATAGTTGCCGTCAACAACCATCCATAGGTCATTGTCCTCCAGAATGCCATGCATTCTCATAGCCTATATGTCGTATTCTATTCCTCAAAATCTATCACGCTCTTTATAGTCAATTTCAATTGTATGATTAATTGTTGTGCTTGTTGTGGTAGATGTACCAGCTGATCTAGATGCTGCCATGTTGACAAGTAGTGTGGTTGTCGTAATTTTTATATGTCTATAATATATATTAGGAGGTGACCACATTCAGGAGGGCTTTATGTCTTAATCAGTCAGATTCAGCACCTGAAATATTGCTGGCTATAGCAGAGTTGGTCAGCACATCTTTAACATACAAAAAGTTAGGTAAGGAGTCACCTACAGCTTTTGGTTTTTTCATTTTGCCATTGCATCTGCATTGTCCACGACCAAGTCTGTGGACAGGTGCCTGAACAGGACTTCTAGGGCGCCGGTGGCTGAAGGTTGGGAACTTATGAGTGAAATTCCCTCCCCTCCTACCACCGTGCCTTGGTATTATGCTGACATTTAAAATTGCCTATACATTGAGGTTACAAATGTTGTGGCTCTGATACCATGGCAATACATAAGAGCGGAAGCAATAGTGCATAAGAGCAAAAGAACTTAAGCAAGTGCAAAGTGTCAAAACTGAGAGACATATAAAGTAGTTTAAAAACTGAATCTAGTGTTTGTTCATATATGCGGTGGGGTACTCTAAGTTATTCTTAAGAAATAATATGTTCAAACGTGCCTTAAATATGACACCCTCTACATTGCAAGCCTTGAGTTGAGAGAGCTGTGGAGAGCCTAGGTAGTGGGTTTGTCATTGAATCGAGGGCAGTAATCAATTGAGCGTAGATAGTCATACTAAGTATTCTGGGAATAAAGTCAAACTCAAGTGTATATTCTGAGAATAAAGCCGGACTCAAGTATGTATTCTGGGAATAAAGCCATACTCAGATGTATATTCAGGAAATAAAACCATACTCAAATACGTATTCAGGAATAAAGCCAGACTATGTGTGTATTCTGGAAATAAAGAACAGAAATATGGTCTGGGAGTCATCAGTTAACGAACGGTGGACTACTTGGAGCCTAGTATTATTTGGAGTCTAGTATTACGGCGTTAAGCAAGTCTCTGTGTGGATGAATTGGCGAGGTCCTGAAAAGCACTTACCACTTCTTACTGGCTGCGAGTGAGGGGCGTTACTTATAGTATAGTCAAAAGCGCGCGCTTATCTATTCAAACCATCCGCAGCCGCCGCCTGCTTTTGTGCTTGTCTCCCTTTGTCAGAAAGTCGAGTACACCAGTCTCGTACCGTAACGTAGCTTCAACGTCGGCACTTACGCACTTTTAGGCGTTGGAGTCAGCACCAGAAACAGAGTGGTGCCCCGAAGCCACACCCACACTATTACGACTCACCTTGTCGCCGACTCACTCGCCCTTCGTTTTTCCACAGACGGGAAAGTTTGCCTAGTTGTATGCTCACGTCATAGATCTAGCAGATGGAAAGGGTAGAGCAGCATGCCTTTCATTCACTCTCGCTTCAATCTCAGCCATGTTCAGAAGAAAACTGACTGGATTTACTTCGCAGCTCCCAGAGATGTCCGTACCTGCTTTTGGTAGTCTGCACTCTTCAGGATCAAGTCGATACGCCACAAGGGGTCTGGTAGGAGGGAGCAGAATGATATTCGTCCTAGCATTATTTGGTCTTCTTTCCATTCAGTTGCAGCTCCGAGCTGGCGGAGCGCAACATACCTATCCACCACCCACCGCCATCGACATGGACCATGCTAGCCTCAAGGCATTTCTTATGAATCAAACATTGGATGTGGAGCAGGTGGCTAATCCCTGTAACTGGTCTGTGTGGGTGCAGTGTAAGTATGTCCCAAAAACGAATGGAGAGAGGAGGATTCGGAAACTTACCATATCTGGAGCCCGGCTCAATGGGAGCATCCCAGCGGGCACTATCGGCAATCTTAAGGCGCTTGAGTACCTTAACCTCTCTCACAATTCTCTGCTGGGTACGATTCCGGAGGATCTGTGGGGCCTTCCGAACCTGAGTTCCTTGGACCTTGCAGAAAATAGGTTGGTCGGTAGTCTTTCTCCTCTTGTAGGGAAAGCGTGGTCTCTTCGCACTCTTGATCTCTCAGCCAATATGTTGAATGGACCCATTCCTTTGGAGATAGGTTATCTATCAGATCTTCAGCATCTAAACGTTGGAAGAAATCCACTGGGAGGCTTTATACCTCCAGAGCTCTTCAATTGCACAAGGCTGAAGAACTTGGATTTATCGGAAGCAAACCTCCAAGGTCCAATTCCTCGTGCTCTTGGGGACCTATTTTCTCTTCGTGATGTCAACCTGTCTGGTAATTCACTGACGGGCCCGGTTCCAGATATGTCAAGACTTCAAAGGCTGACATCGTTCTCAGTGTCAAGTAATGTTCTATCTGGAGGATTGCCGACAAACGTGTCTGGTAGTTTAAGGACCCTAGATCTCAGTGCGAATGGCTTTGAGGATGTGATCTCTAACCTCCCACATAGCTGGCTTTTGCTTGAGTACCTTGATCTGTCATTTAATCCTGGTCTGGGTGCTGGCGGGTTCCCTTTGAATCTAGGAAGCCTTTCAGCTCTTAGATATCTTAGCATTTCATGGAGTAGCTTTTCTGCAGGTACTTTCCCTGCAATCTTTGAGCTTCTGAACCTGACATACCTGGACTTGGCGTCATGTAATCTTGTTGGGAATTTGCCTGCTGACCTGGATAAATTAACGAACCTTGGAGCTTTGAATCTCTCAGAGAACAATCTATCAGGTGTCATCCCTATCCAGTTGGGCAGTTTGTCACAGCTTACAAGTCTTGATCTCTCACACAATAGTCTATGTGGATCTATTCCCTCGCAACTTGCTAACTTGACTTTGCTAACCAACGTCGACCTGTCTTTTAACAACCTAAGTGGACCCATTCTTCAACAATGGACAAGGTTTGATGACTCTTCGTTTGAAGGCAATCCTTTGCTCTGCAGTGGAAGGTGTCAGAGGGGTACTGCAGGTGCTCCTACTTTTTCTGGGGAGCCTGAAAGTCTGCTTCCACCAGCTTCACACCGTAGGCACCGTGTGAAAGCAGGAATTCTTGTGGGTATTGTTGTTGGCAGTCTTGCTTCTATTGTTGTGATGTTTGCTCTTCTGTGTTGGCATAGAAGAGCATTAAACAAGGCTACCGCATCAGGCTTGGTAGTCAGTCCTGAAGTTTCAACAATCTCTGAGCGTCATCTCCCAGCTCGGGATCCATTTTCTGTTGACTCAGGATCTTGGGTGACGGCAGTGAAGGACCCGAGCGCTGTCCCTGTGACATTTTTGGAGAAACCGCTCTTGAGGTTTACCCTTGCTGATCTTTATGCGGCTACCTCTACTTTTAGCAAGGACACGCAAATATCAGAGGGGAGACATGGACCTGTGTACAAAGGGATTCTGGCAAACGGTGTCCTTGTGGCCATCAGGGTTCTATCTGACGGGGGATTCCATTCAGAGCAAGAAGCAGCTGCCCAGCTGGAAACGCTGGGCAGAGTAAGGCACACAAATTTGGTGCCCCTAGTTGGATATTGTGTGGTAGGCAAGCAGAGGCTACTAATATATGATTTCATAGTGAATGGAGATCTACATAGGCGACTGCATGACCTGCCCGAGGGGATATCCAACATCGAGGACTGGAGCATGGATACTTGGGAGCAATTGGAGGGAGATGCCTGTGGGGATACCTTTGAGTGGCATTTAAGACACAAAATTGCTCTTGGTCTGGCTAGAGCCTTGGCATTCCTGCACCATGCATGCTCGCCTCACATAATTCACTGTGCAGTCAACTGCTGCAACGTCCTGCTGGACTGCAATCATGAGCCCTATCTTGCAGATTGTGGACTTCTCAGTTTGAGGACTGCAGGAGACCGCAGTTTTTGTGCTACCCAAAGTACTCCTGGGTATATCCCACCTGAGTACGCACAAACTTCTGAACCAAGTACAAGAGGAGATGTGTACAGCTTTGGGGTCGTTTTGCTAGAACTTGTTACAGGTAGACGGCCAACTGGACTTGTCTCCTACGACAGCTGTGAAGGGAATCTGGTCGGCTGGGTGCGATCTCTGATTCGTGAAAATCAAGGATATAGGGCTTTGGATCCTAAGGTTACGCGCGCCGGACCACTGCCAGAAATGCTGGAGGCGTTGAGAATTGGTTACCTGTGCACCGCGGATGTACCATCCAAGAGGCCCTCAATGCATCAGGTGGTCAGGCTTTTGAAAGATATCCAGTGAGATGTTTCCAAGTGTCTTGGGAGTACCTAATAAGAGAAACATTTCTAACGTTTCAACGTGTGGTTATCTTGGATGACGGTGGTCTTGCCGGTATAATGTGGTGCACTCCTTCTGTTCTAACATCAGCCTAAAGCACATCATGCTTCGCTACTGCCCAGCGCATCAGCATGCGGGTTGTCCCGTCTTCAAGGATGTTCGGTTCGTCCGAAGACCCGCAAGTGGTGCAGGAACGTATACTTACAGTCCACTAGAAAATGTGTACATGCCTGGAGTGGTGGACCTAATGTAGACACTTACATATCACCAAAGTAGAACTGCAATCAATCGTGGTGCAATCAATCCGCTGTAAAACAAATCAATCAAAACTGTCCGTGCCGCCATGCTGTCAGTGTCCCCACAGCCAGGAGCCGAGGATGAATGCCTTTACTTATTTGCTCCTATGGCGGTGCAACTGATTTTAAGTCGGGAAATTTGAATTTATTTCGCGAGCAACCTGATCTTGTGTGCATGCTGTGGTGGAGAAGCTTTGCAACCTCATTGCCCGTTGTCAATCATACCTCGGCCTACGTTTCTGTGAGCCTGAGTGGCATGAGGATTGGGGCCAGGGGCCAGCTATGTAGGACGTAGAATGTTCGCTAGTGTTATGCACCAGCTACTTCCAGCAGCAGCTCAACAGCTTTCACAAACCACGGTTCCAATGACAGCTGGAATAGCAGCAGAGCATTTTGACAAACTGGTCAGATCTGGTACTGGGCCGCTGAAGCGATCACAGGAGCTTTTCCGGCACAGCGCGACAGCTACCTTCGCGTTCATCACTTTTGGGCTTTCACAGCGAGACTGTTTGCTTCCGGGCGGAAGGGCGGGCTCGTCTTTTCACTTTTCCATATTACCGTGGCCTTCGAGGAAAGAATTATGTGATTGGTAAAATGGAAATATATAAAATTGACCTCCCATTTTCCGACCGTTTCCATCGCTCTTCAAATAAAGGTCCTGGTCTCCAAGTTTGCACTACTGCGCGTAGCAGAGCGAGTCGAGGGATCCAGCTTTTCGGGTGCACCAGCAGTGGGTAGATACCGCCCTATATAGACCGTACCGAGTGTTACAGCCAAGTTCGAGCTGGAAACCGTGTATGTTGTGTGTGTTTCAGTCTCAAGGCGCCCATCCGCGGAGGGCCCCTCGTGGTGATCGTCCCCGTGCAACTAGCTCGCCCATGCTTTTTCTTGCACTAGACAGTCATTGATTGCTCAGTCTTGTTGAAATGTCGGAAGATGAGAAGATTCTCAAGGAAGCCAAGAAGTTGTCATGGGAGGATAGGCTGGGACACAAAAATTGGAAAGTTAGGAACGATGCCAACATTGATCTTGCCGCTTTGTGCGAGACCATTCTCGATCCGAAAGACCCCCGATTGAAAGAGTTTGGTGAGTGCCAGGCTTTCCACCGTCGGCGCCCTAACATGTCCTGACATCTATTGGTGAATAATACTCTGATTATCGGTTGTGGCATTCCTGCAAACTCATCCTAGCTTGCGGTGCAGGACCCTTGTTCAAGAAAGCCGTGTCAGACTCAAATGCCCCTGCGCAGGAGAAGGCTCTGGATGCAGTCATTGCATATCTCAAAGCTGCTGATGTTGATGCTGCCAGGCATGATACTCTTACAACCCTTTGCCCGAGATTGATTGCAGCTTTGTTGGAGTGACTTCCTGGAGCAAAATTGGAGGTTCTGAATTTGTTTAATGCACATTTCTTGTTGATTTCCTTCCCCACATCTTGGTGAGCTGTGGGTTTACTTCTCTCGTATATCACTTGATGTAAGGATCCTAAGCCACCGATCCGCTTGCAGGTATGCGAAGGAAATATGTGATGCCATTGTGGGGAAGTGTCTCACTGGCCGTCCTAAGACAATTGAGAAGGCACAGGCTGTCTTTTTGCTGTGGGTTGAACTGGAGGCTGCAGATATTTTTCTGGTAACTATTGTAATATTCGTGCATGTATTCTAACATCTCATCTTCCCGATTACATGGGACACCTTGCGTTCATTGCAATATGCAGAACACCAGATCCTATTGTTAATAGATATTTTGAATTGGCCTAGTGGTGGTCTTTGACCTTATATCTGGGCTATTTAACGTGAATCAGTTGCTAGTTTTGTTGCTGATCTGTTTGGGCTTGATGTTGCAGGATGCTATGGAGAAAGCTGTAAAGAACAAGGTTGCAAAAGCTGTTGTACCAGCCATTGATGCGATGTATCAGGCTATTAGGTATTGAGCACATCTTTGTGCTCTTGAGTCTTGTCAAGTATGTCCCTGGCTTGTCCAGGTTTGTGAATCTTATAGAGCCAGCTTTCTGGTTGTGGTTTAATGCTTCTCCCCCCTTGTATAACTTTCTGCTTGCACTCTTGTTCACAGTTTGTTTGGCACAAAAGTTGTTCCTCCGAAGAAAATCTTGAAGATGCTTCCAGACCTTTTCGATCATCAAGATCAAAATGTTAGAGCCTGTGCCAAGGGATTGACAATTGAGATGTGCCGCTGGATTGGCAAGGACATAGTGAAGTCAATCTTGTTTGAGAAAATGAGGGACACGATGGTATGTTCTGCATATGTGGGTTGTGTTCATCGCTCCTCTCTGCTGTCTGGTTTTAAACATACATATGGTACGAACTACATATCTGGCCGAGATGCCTGTATGTGCTTTTGAAGCTGTTCTTGTTGAACTCTGTAGAAAAAGGAGCTGGAAGCTGAGGTGGATGCAGTCACTGGAGTTTCCAAGCCTTCACGGAAGATTAGGTCAGTGAGCTGCAAATTCCAAGAGCGTATGTCTGGGCATTTTCGGTGAGATGGGATTTTTTCATATGTTGAACTGTCTCCTGCACTAGGTCAGAGCAGGAGAAGGAACTTGAACTAGAGCCTGTTGTTGAGTGTCCACAAGCCGGACACATAGATGATTCACCTATTGGGGGTATGGTCTCATCCGTATTCTTGCAGCCTGGTTGCCTCATATCACGTGGGATTCACATTATGCTCCTTATGCATCGTTTTTTGTGCCAGGCTCGCCAAATGTTGACGAGTATGAGCTTGTCGATCCTGTGGATATTTTGACACAACTGGGCAAGTCCACCTTCTGGGAAGGAGTAGTAAGTAGTGTGGTTATTGTAGTCCAAATGAAAGTTTTGTGCATGAAGCTGGGAAGCTTGTTGTATGATAGCTACAGTCCATTATTGGATGAGTATTCTGACTGGTTTGCAATACCTTCGTGGTATGCCATACTGTGAAGCCAGACCTGCCATCTAATTTCTGCTGTAATTTACGTTTCAGAAAGCCTCAAAGTGGTCTGAGCGGCGTGATGCTGTTGGGGAACTAACCAAGCTTGCCTCAGTGAAAAGGCTTGGAGCTGGTGACTATGCTGAAGTTTGTCGGACTTTGAAAAAAGTGTGTGAATTATTTTCTTTAGTATCTCAAAGAGAATTACTTTCAGTTGGAGGCTTTGACGTCTCCAGCTGTGCTTGATGGGCTTGTAGATCTTTGTGGTTTGTCATCTGCTATGTCAAAATCTTACTAATTTTGACGCAGCTGTCTGTATGTAACATGGGCACAAATGAACAATACAAGTTGACTGGAGTTGTTTGGGTTTGTCTCAGCTTATTATGGATGTGAACATAGCTGTCGCTGTGGAAGCAGTTCAAGCAGCTGGCAATTTGGCAAGGGGACTCCGCAAGGACTTCGCGAGTGGTGCAAGGCTGTTGCTTCCCCTTTTGCTGGTACTATACCCCCCCTGTATAGCTGTTTCCTTCAGGTAAGATCCGGCAATATTACATTGCTAATCTTTGTAATATTTGTATCAGGATAAGCTGAAAGAGAAGAAGCAAGTGATGGTTGATGCTCTGTCCCAAACACTTCAAGCATTGCACAAAGGCGGTTGCATACAGCTATTGGACATTGTTGAAGGTACTCACATCCTTATTGGTAGTTTAATTTCTTGGCTGGTTTCAACTCTTGCATACTGAGTGATTCTGGTCGGCATGTACTGGCAGAGATAAGGTCACTATTGATTGACAGCATTATACAGAAGCAAGTGGATTGATGTATTGATGCATCTGGCCTGATGACATGTGCAGAGGTGAAGGTTGCAACAAAGAATAAAGTGCCCTCTGTGAGGTCACTGTGTCTGACTTGGCTTACGTTCTGCATAGAAACAAGCAGCAAGGCTCTTGTGTTAAAGCTGCACAAGGACTATGTGCCTATTCTGATGGAGGTTAGCAATGCCCTCCTGGCCAAAAGATGATTTCTCTTTTCTGTGCAGGTGTAGCTGTATGCCGTGGTGTCCATATGCATATGTCACTAATTCTGTGTTGATAATGAGGGATCTTTTTGTAGTGCCTTACGGATGGGACACCTGAAGTTCGTGATGCAGCTTTTTCTGCCCTTGCTGCTGTTGCAAAGGTAAGAAGGTGAACATTATTGTAGAATGTTTGAAGGGATCCAGGGGCGGATGAGAATGGTTGTTTTCTCTTTCTTGGTTGGGAAATCCATGGGCTATAGTAGAAAGGATGTGTTTGTCCTTGTGAAGGCTTTGACCCTGTAAATCTTAACAGTCAGTAGGAATGCGACCCTTGGAGAGATCTCTGGAAAAACTTGATGAAGTACGGAGAAAAAAACTCATAGAAATGATTGGTTCAAATGAAGGAGGTGCTCCCTCCACCTCAGGTGCAGGTACCCGTCACTGATGGTTCAGCTTGTTTTCTTTGAAGCTGATTCTTACTTCTTACTGCTGCTGTTTTCACTTTTGTACACATGCAACGGACAGTGTCTGCCAGAGTTGGATCTGCCAATCCAGGGGCTTCTGATGAGGTGGATATTGTGGGGTGACCATTCTGTGCCAGTGTTGAAATACTGTAGAGTAAGCTAATTGGAGCTGTGGCAGGCTGTGGGTGCTGTGCCAAAGAAGTCGGCTGCAAGCCTACTGACGGGGAAAAAGTTGGCTTCTGGTACTGCAGCAAGTGTAAGCCTGCTATTCCTTCTATTCCTCCCAAATCCATGCTAACCTGTTGATAGACATCTGCTTCATCTCACAAGTCTCTCTTCCTTTTAATAGAGCACAAAGAGGAGTGCACCAGTCAGGCCCAGCACCGCAAAGAAATCAGATGTTGTAGGAAAACATCTTCCAGCAGCTGAGCCGCTCGAGGATCTTGAGGTATGGTTCGCAAAAGAGCCTCATAACAGAAGCTGATGATGGCTGGGGATTCTTTTGAGGTTTCTGTGCCTGGGTATCTGCTGTTCGGGTTATCCATCCATTGCATGAAATGGAACCTTGGGCGTGTGACAGCCCGGTTGCATAAGCTTAGAAGAAATTGAAGCCCGAGTGGGAAGTCTCCTGGAGATGGATGTGCTTTTGAAGTTGAAGAGTTCAAACTGGAAAGAAAGGCTGGAAGGTGAATCGGCAATATTACAAGTTTTTGTGGTTCTAATTTTGCTTCTTGGTTGCATAAGCCCGGTTGCGTAGGCCTTCTTGGTTGCACAACACTGATTCAGTGTTGTGCTGTGTAGCAATTACTGTCTTCAAGGCAATGGTGGAAGGTCTAGATGATGTACAGCAACATGCTGAATTACTTATTCGGCTCATTTGCTTGTTGCCCGGCTGGTCTGAGAAGAATGTCCAGGTCATCTTCAAATTTGTGCTGAAGCTTGAAACTTTGTAGCTGTGTTTTTATGTAGATTCTAATCTGTGGCAATGTACTCTAACTGGTTTCCTTTTGGCTCTCTCTGGGTTCATTGGTTCGCAATTCAGTTTTCAAGTTCATCAGGGTAAACTGAAGTCTTGGAAGTTTGGCAAAATTATTATGTCCTCACAGCAGTACTGTTGTTCTTGTGGGTTGCAGGTCCAGCAAAAAGCAATTGAAATCATCACACATATCGCTCAAAACTCGCTTTTTTCAAAGCGCTGCGTAGTTCTGTGCGTTGCAGGTGGGTGTATACTTAGGATTTGGTCCCCAAGGAGGTCGGCGGGCTCAAATGCTTGTCGGGCATCCTGGCGTAGTCAATAACATATCAAGCTGCCAAGATGTTGCAGGAGTGGCTGAGAGGGTCTGTGATGTGAAGACTCGGCTGCAAGCTACGAAGTGCCTGACAGTGTTTTGTGAATCTGTTGGCCCTCAATTTGTGTTTGACAGGGTATGTTAGTAATATTTCACTTCTGCTCTTATGTCTCATTTTTGTAGTGCTTTTCATAGCTTTCCTGCACCTTTTGTTGTTGTGTCTGTCATTTGCTTTACACGCTTTCCTTGCTCCTGTGTACAGTTGTTTAAAATCATCAAGGACCATAAGAATCCCAAAGTGCTCAGTGAGTGCGTGTTATGGCTGGTCAGTGCAGTCGATGACTTTGGAGTTGCACAAATCAAGCTTAAGGTCTGCATGAAGTCCTACTTTGGGATTTTTATCAGATATGAGGTAGAGAGAGTGTGCTCATAGGGTTGAAGAACATCCAGTGACTGCTACTCTATGGGTGGCAATGACCTCCTCTGAACACAATGAAATAGTGTTGAAGAGGTTGCTGTGGGAAGTTAGTTCCCGCTTATTCCTTAACTGCTTATTCCCTAACCTGTTTGTTTCCCAGGACTTGATAGACTTCTGTAAGGATGTTGGTCTGCAGTCAAGTGCTGCTGCAAGCAGAAATGCGACTGTCAAGCTGATTGGCATCCTGCACAAATTCGTTGGTCCAGGTACGCCACACGAAAGTGGTAGTCTCAGTTGACATCTGTCTCGGCTTTCTTCCCATGCTGATTCTGTGCTAATATTACAAACAGATATAAAAGTCTTCCTGTCCGACGTGAAACCTGCTCTTCAAAGTGCTTTGGACACTGAATACGAGAAGAACCCGTACGAGGTATATTTTCTCTGTTCCCCGTTCTTGTAATTGTGCCTTTGATGGTATAGTCTGCAGTTCAGGGTTTGCTGCTAGGGCCCCACTGACTTGGATAATGGCAGGGGCCTGTATCGGCTCCAAGGAGGGCTGTTCGAGCCCTGGATCCTGATGTTGTGTCTGCTGGAGGTGGAAGTGATAGTCTGCCTCGGGAAGACATCAGCGGAAAGCTGACTGCTAGTTTGTTGAAGAATCTTAGCTGTCCAGAGTGGAAAGTAAGCTACCTCAAAAGCCTTTTCTCCGCTGTGCTGCAGATGCATGCTTGCCAGCACTATTGGACCTATTTTGGCTTCCATTCCCTTTTGTGAGTTGTGCTGTACTTTGAGAACAGAAGTACATTCTAAGTCTTGATGTTGGCCTTTTCTTAAGGTTCGTCAAGAGTCAATAGAGGCCATCAATAGAATCATTGAGGAGTCTCATAGAAGGATTCAAGTGACTGGGACAGGTATGGTTTGTTCTAAATTATGACAGAATGCTGGCTACCCTTTATTTCACTCGATAAATTGAAGTCTTGTGATGTTTGCGAAATAGTGTAGCAGGCCAGCAATTTTCTGAGGTTCCTGAGCTAGGTGGAATAAAATTCATTTTTTGTTTTCATACCAGGTGAATTGTTTGGAGCGCTTAAAGCTCGATTGAGTGATTCCAACAAGAATCTGATCATCATGTCTCTGTCAACTATTGGGAGCCTAGCATCAGCCATGGGGCCTGCGATTGAAAAGAGTAGTAAGGTTCGCTCACTCACAACATTGGGTCTACTTAGTGCTAGTGGTTAATGTCTTAGCTTACTATTTTTGGTGTCCCTTCTGTGCAGGGTATCCTCTCTGATGTCCTAAAATGTCTTTCTGACAACAAAAAGTTGGTACGAGAAGCTGTTGTGAAGACCCTTGACATGTGGATCATGATAGTGTCACTGGATAAGATGGTATGTAGGTCGTTCTGTTTCCCCTGTTGAGAGATGATTTTCTATGGAGCTCTAGCAGCTGAAATTTTCTTTGTTACAGCTTCCATGTCTCATGCCCACTATCACGGATTCCAAAGTATGTGCGGATGGGAGGAGGGATCTGTATGACTGGCTGACAAGGCAAATCGCAAAACCAGCTAATCAGCTTGATTTGATTCAGTTGGTAAAACCAATCTCTCAAGGGCTGCAGGTAGTTATCTGTCTGTTTTGAATTTCTCCTGTAACTTCCTCATGCCTTCTTGTTGCTTATCCTCATCTGCCTTTTTTTTCATCAGGACAAGTCTGCAGACGTGCGTAGGGCAGCTGAAGCATGCCTTATTCAGATGCTTACCACAAGTGGGGCTGACATGGTAGGCCTTGTGAATGGATGTTTCTCTCTCCTATGTGTTGGAAGTGGACCTTGTTGTGAGACACTTTTTGAGACGCTGCAGGTTGCAAAGATCAGTAGGGAGCTGCAAGGAACAGCTCTAGCAGCAGTGCAGCCAATCTTAGAACGATATAAATCTCCAGGTATTGCCGTTCATGTCCCCATCTTGCACCATGAGAAGTCCTTTCTACTGAACAGTGCATCAACATTCCAGCTGCTGCTGAGGAAGCATCCCAGACTCTGAAGGGAGGGAAGGGCCTTGTCAACAAGTCTGGAAAGCAGGTTTCAATTGCCACCGGAGATCGGCCACCTAGCAGAGGAGGTCCTGCAGGACCATTACGAGCTTCATCAGTGAGTACATTTTACGGGAGTATGCAGATCTGTTTAATGACCTGGTTGCGTAGGCTTATAAACTTTTTTACTTCTCAGAAAACACCATCCCTAAAGGTTTCCAGGCAAGCATCAGCAGGAGCAGCTCAAGATGCTGCTGTTCTAGGACAGTCATTGTTCCATGTAAAGGACTCTAATAAGGTGAGGTGGCTGTTCTGTCACAGTTTGTGTGTTGAGATGCTCTCACGTCATTTGCTATTCAATAGGTTTGGCATGTTGAAACAACTTCAGCTCTAAATTCTCTTGAGTCTACTTACATTAAAACTTTACTTTTAGGAGGACCGAGAAAGGTTAATCCCACGCAAGACAAAGTTTGAAGAGCTTAGACCTGATCAAATACAGGACCTTGAGGTAAATACAGTCTAGAGGTCACGACATGATTAAGCATTACAATGATGACAGACCACAGACATTTGGCTATTCAAAAACTTTTTTTGTAAAGTTTCTGTTTCGAATATTGAATTTGACGTCCAGTGGCGGATGCGGTGCAGAATGACATGACTAAGCATTTCCGAGAAGACTTACATCAAAAACTTTTGAGTCCAGATTTTAAGAAGCAGGTGGATGGTCTTGAGCTGCTTCAGAAGGTGGGTCCTCCCAGAAATTTTCATGAACTCTGGGTTCACCATTAAAGGTTATGTTCCCATAGCACGCGATTTGGAACAAGCTTGCTTTCTCCATCTTCCACTCCGTTGTCACGGTAATGGCGGCATCTTTTGGGTTGAGTAGGCAATTGCTTCACATATCAAGGAGATCACAGAAGTTATTGATATCCTTCTGCGCTGGGCAGTTCTACGGTTTTGCGAGTCAAATACTACCTGCCTTCTGAAGGTGTGTCCTGCTGTTGTACCACAAAGGCAGTCTGATTAGGTAGATTTGGCAAGATTCCATCTTGTTATGCAGGTAAGCTTGTGTTCAACAGGTTTTGGAGCTGCTTCCGGAGTTGGTGGAAGCGTTGAAGAATGAAGGATACACCTTGACTGAGTATGAATCAAGTGTGCTCCTTCCTTGCTTAGTTGAGAAGGTATGTACTGCCTTCTTGACACTGGAGAGTGGCTGCCATGTGTCGCCTCGGACATGTCTGGTTCTCCAGGCAGTGATTGTTTGGTTGCTTCTCAGGCTGGCCACAACATTGAAAAGGTTCGGGAGAGGATGAGAGAGCTTATGAAGACCCTTTGCTGTATCTATCCTGCTTCAAAAGTCTTTATGTTTGTGACTGAAGGGCTGCGCTCAAAAAATAATAGAACCAGAATAGAATGTGTTGATCACATCGGTGACATGATTGAGCGCTATGGAATTGAGGTAAGCAACGGTTGTCACTTTAGACCCCACATGTTGTGGGAGCAAGGTGCTTGGTAACCATCTTCAAGTCTTTTTGGTGGCAGATTTGTGGTACCACAAAGGTTTTGCAAACAATAGCAGCTCTGACAACTGAGAGAGACAGTGAGATACGGAAAGCTGCTCTGCAAACCTTAGCTGTGACATACAAAATTTTGGGTATGCCGGTCAAGTCATGGCTCGAGGTTCTGCTTTTGTTACTCAACTTGCTGTGTGCTTAACCTATGGTTGAAGAGCTGACACTGTCTAAAAAATCAATTCACTGCATGTCAGCAAGTTGTCTGATAGTGCCATGTTTAAGTATTGTGATATCTGAGCTGTTCGGAACAGTAGATTGCATGCTCAGTTTGGCCTTGATGTTCTGTGAAGGGGAGGACATCTGGAAATACGTGGGGAAAGTGTCAGATGCGCAGAAGAGTATTCTTGATGACAAGTTCAAGTGGAAGGTACTAGTGACGGGTTTAATTTTGTGATTTCTTTGAAGTTCCTATTTAGTGCGCTTGATTTTTACTCAGGAAGATTCACCTGCTGTGTTTGCAGGCCAGAGAGATGATCAAGCGCAAAGAAGGAAAGCCTGGGGAAGTCCGAGCTGCTATGAGACGATCAGTTCGAGAGAATGGGTACGCTTTTGCACTATCTGTGATGATTCTAAACTCAAGGAACTTCCACTAATCTCGTGAAGGGTGAGATGGTGGGAGGGTTGGTTGTGACAAGGTACATGGTTGTACTGTTTTTTTCTGTTTAGACGGTAACCTACAGCAGCTTAAGAGGTTTCTAAGACGACCTGTCATTCTGACCTACTTGCATGTATTGTGTAAGCTTTTTGTGTGGCTCTGATGATTTTCTGAAGTTTCAAGCTCATATTTCTTGCATGGCAGATTAGAGACAGCTGAGCCGAGTGGTGAAGGGTGTAGACCCTTGACTGCACCACCAGTGCTTCCAAGGTGATAATGTGTTCATCTTTTATCTGGTTGAAACCCCTCACAGAGGGAGTTTAGCGCTTGAGTCTGTTTCTGATGTGTGCAGTGTACGAGTTGGTTCTGGGCTCCTCCACTCTTCTGTGGATGTGGTGCTCATTCAACATTCCAGTGTGCAGCTTAGTCCACCTCCAGGTGGACCAGGAGATTGGAATGAAGCTCTAGACATGATTGAGTTTGGGACAACAGCAGAGCAGGTCTAGGATTCTCTGAACTTATATCATTTCCAAATGCTTAGAGGATGACTGTACGCATTTTTGTTTAACTCCACACTGCAGTTGGGTCCAACATTTGCCTGTTGTGCAGTTTGTGGAGGGCATGAAGCTGGTCTGCCATGAACTTGGACAGGCTGTAGGTGATTCAGAAAGCAAAGCCCTTGATGACCTTGGAAAAGATGCAGATCGTCTCGTGGCAAACTTAACACTCAAAGTGAGTATATACAAATTGTGGTTGTCAATCGAACAGAAGCTGAATTAGTCTGACTTTTGTTTTTCAAAATGGTGACAAGGTGACGGTTACCTTCAAGTTGGGGCTGGCTGGCGAGTCATCAAGGTCGTGCAAATATGTCCTTAATACACTGATGCAGGTATCTCATTCTTGGCCCCAGTCCAATTTGGTACACCAAGTGAGTCCATGGGCAAAAATGTTACCAGTTTAACCCTAATGAAGCCTATGTTGTAGACTTTTCAAGTTAAGAAACTTGCCTATGACGTCAAAGAGCCAACGCTGCACAATCTCATTAAGGAGCTATTGCTCTGGCTTCTGGACGAGAGGGTCCCGCTCATGGATGATGGCAGCCAACTGCTGAAGGCACTGAATGTTCTCATGTTAAAAATATTGGTATACACCATTTGTCCTTGACCAGCAAAGACAGACGTATTTCGTGTTGAGGGTTTTGAGATAGTGATGGCGTATGAATAGTCAGTGCATAACCGGAGTCTTGTGACAGGAAAACGCCAACCGAACATCAGCTTTCATGGTGTTAATATATCTTCTTCGCCCATTTGACCCAACAAGAGCTCCTTGTTCCTCAGCTGAGGAAGCAATGCTCTTGAGAGGTCAAAAGTTTTCAGATTTGGTTGTAAAGTGCCTCATAAAGCTCACCAAGGTATGGATTGCAGGATGTGATTTGTGACTCATAAGGTTCATTGGATGAAGTGGCTTTGGAAGTTGCTTCATGCTGTATTATGCTATCTTTCAGGTGCTTGGGTCAACTATATATGAAGTGGACCTTGATAGACTACTACAGAGTATTCACGAGTACCTTCAGGAGCTAGGTTTAGAAGAGATTCGGAGGAGGTATATCATCATGAAACATGTAGTGGGAAAAAAAACAACTCTTTCACATTGTGCCATGATGATTCCGTCCATTCAGTCTCCTGTCTGTGGTATTTCAGAGCGGGAGCGGATGACAAACCGCTGAGGATGGTGAAGACCGTTTTACACGAGCTTGTTAAGCTTCGTGGGACAGCAATAAAAGGACATCTTTCCATGGTCCCAATCGACCTCGAACCACAACCTATCATTCTTGCCTACATTGATCTTAATCTCCAGGTATTGTGCAACCCTCATTTGTCAGCTGCCAAACTGGTTCATCTCAAATCAGATCTGCAGATAGTTGTGCAGGTGTATTGCACTGCAGTCTATGAGTACTCTGGTTCCTATTCTCTGTCCTGTGCAACCAGACTCTAGCAGCAGCTAGGATGCTTACTCCATCTGCGGGAACAGGTCAAGCACATTGGACTGACCCAACGTCTAATGGTCCACCAACTCCTGCTAACCAATCAGCTGAAGCGCAACTGAAAGTAAGCTAGCGAGCAACTGATCCAGTTAGCTACCTTCGAACTCTGGAGCATTGTTTTTACAACATTGGTTTAGTCTGAAATACTTCAAGGTGCTTCATTCAAATGCTTAGATTTTGATTCATGCATGTGCTTAGACTTCTGATTTTCGAGTTTGGGACGAACATGGGCACAAATAACTGGGAACTTCTATGGGTGCAAAACATAAGCATCATGAGCACAAGTTGTCCATCTTTGTGGACTCCGTCACGGAGTGTTCCTTCATACATGAAGATGGCAGTGGTGCTTGTAGGATAGGATGTCTCTGAAGAGTAGATAGCCCCATGAACCATGAACTAAGTTTGCAAACATGTGCTGAGTTGCTTTGTTGAACCTGAGCTGGAATTCCTGCAGCAAGAACTTGCAGCTGTTTTCAAGAAAATTGGAGACAAACAGACTTCAGCAATAGGGTTGTATGAGCTGTATCGAATCACACAGCTGTATCCTCAGGTCGGATACTGCAGGGCTATGTTTCTTCCAGTTTATATGCTTATTTGACCTTGAATGTTCTGTAGTAGTGCTTGGGTGGTTTGATTGTCTTAGCACTTTGTACAGGTGGATATCTTTGCTCAGCTGCAAAATGCAAGTGAAGCGTTTCGGGCATATATAAGGGATGGTCTGGAACAGGTATGGTACATTGTGAGAGGCACTGAGAATGTGCATGAATCCTGCGGGCCTTCGACTATCTCCATGCTCTTAATCTCCCCTGATTGAGGTACTTTTTGTGGACAGATGGGAAAAAATGCAACTGGCCGAACTCCAGTTAGTATAGCATTCGTGTCTCCACCCCCTGTTTCACCCCCAACCCATGGGTTTCCTAAGACAGCGCCTGCTTCTCCAAGCAATTCTAGGCTGCACCCGTTTGGACTGGAGTTCATAAGTAACAATAATGTTGTGGGTAACTATCGAGAAGAATTGGAGGTGAAGAAGGGTGCAAGTGTAAGGGGCTTCAGTGGGCGTCACGAGGATGTTGCCTCTGAGGCAGATGGTATGTTATGACTGCATGGTTGGTATATACGAAGGTTTGACCACAGTAGGGCCTGCCATGGCTTATCTTTGGTGATGCAGGCACTGCAGACGGGCAAGCGGGTGGTCCAGCCCACGGACATGCTGGCACACTGGATGCGATCAGAGAGAGAATGAAAAACATCCAAGCTGCTGCTGCGGGTACCACAACCAGGGGTTTTGTGAGCACGAATGGTACCTCAGATGCCCGCAGTTTTCTTGAGCAAGTAATGGAAGGTCCTGGAGTAGAAGGAGGTCGGACTGGGAGTGCACCAGCCATGGATGAGAAAGCTCTATCTGGGCTGCAGGAGCGAATGGCCAGGCTGAAAAGCTCTTCTGTGGAGTCCCTCAATCCTGGCTGGGTTTGAGGTTGAACCCTAGGGACGATGCACAGTTTCTGGTTCCCCTTTCCAACGGTGCTTGCTATGCTTGCAGCAGGAACAACGTTGAATGCCGTGTTGTCCCCTTAGAAAATTTGCTTTTAGAGTAACGCTTCATGGTTGCGTTTGTTCTGGAGCTCATCAATACTCACGATTTCTTCACTTTGTAATTTCCAACTCTCTGAGTGTATTTGCTACTACAATCGCATTGTGAATATTGGGACGTCAAAGTAATGATTTTTTAGACATTACACGTGAAGGGATAGGCCTAAATATCCGTTGGACTCGCGATCGCTTTACTTTTTAATCTTCAACTCCGGGGAGTGTATTTGCTACCATACTAATGGCATTAGTGAAATAAAGATAAAAAGGTGAAAAGATAAAAGAGCTGAAAAGCTAAGTTAGTAGCTCTGCCCTGTCAAGAAGATGGATGTGTTGCATACTTCATGCAATCTCCTGTTAAGTGCTTTCAGTGAAGCTGCCATGCACTGCACTACCATGAGTGAGGATGATAAGCTGCATCGCTTCATGTCTGGTTTGAAAGATTGGGCTTCTAATAGAATTGAGTTGTATAGTCTAACTACATTGGCAGAGGCCATTACAATAACAGATGCCATTCCAGACACTTTCATTCTACTACATCCAACTCCTCCAAAAGATTTCGAGGTCGGTATGCCCAGATTAGAGGAAGATCTAGTAGTGCCGGCAACAGAGCTGCCAAGGACACTGGCGAAAATGGAATTGCAAGAGGCAATTCAAGAGGAAATTTCCGCAAAAGAAATCGAGGAGTGCGCAGAGGCCGTGGAGCTAAGAGAACAGGGTCCTCGAAAAGGAGTCTGCTACTGAACCGGGACATGATGCAAATGAATGCCCGAACAAATGAATGTCCAAGACACCTGGAAGAACTTGATAAAGTACTTCCATTATCTTTTTCTTCCAGTCTTCTGACTTCTCTCCATATGGGCCTGCTGTGCTCTCAGGCGGCGCTCTCACTTCCTCTTCTTCTGACGATGATGAATCTTCAGGCGGTTGAGGCAGATGATCGGCAGAAGATTGCTGCTTCTTCAGCCTCTCCTTACGCTTCTGATTGACCATCTAGTTTTTGCCACCTGAGTCTGTTCACATGTTTCAAGGCATCCATGGTCAGTGCAAAGTTTTGTCTGTTAAGTTGTCTGCACATTACAGGTCAGATGAAGCATACAGCTTAAATCAAATTGTGAACTGACAAGTAATTGATGTAAGGGTTAGTATTTTTTAACTAACAAGTACTAGTGCAAATTCTATTTTGTTATTTTTGAAGTCACCTTCTTTGTATTTACCTTGTGAAGATGCTTCAGGCACTATCCACTCTTCCCACGATGCATCCAGTGAGTGTAGGTTTTGGATGTCCTGCTCTAGGCGGACAATCCTTCTTCTCATTACCCCCTGGATCCTTTCTCTGTCCTCCTCAATGTGTCTCTGGTTATATCTCACATCTAGATGACGGTTAGGATCAACACGCATCAGACCTGTACGGAGTTTCTCCATTGGCCAAGTATCTGGAGGTGACCTAGGAGGATAAATTGGGATGGGGGGCAGCATACTCAAAGTTGGCACGGGTCTGGAGCTTGATGCTGATGGAGCTTGAGAGCCTGTGACTTCATGAGGAACATCTTCCCTTTCTATGTGAGAATACACACGCAATGGTCAACTGCAGGCACTTCTTTCTGGCATGTCTTATAAAAAATAGGATATGAAGTAGAGATATAGGGTCTACAATTTCTTCTACAGGGCTATATTTCCTATCCACAAGCCTGCTGCGCCTATCTCGACTTAAGGGCGCTTCTCTTCTTCAGCTTCAATGGATCATGGGAGCAACACAAGGATTAAGAAACAATGGCACAAGTTTGAGTGGTGAGGCGCACTGCTGCTTTCTTCCCGCCTCCTATCACCGGTGATGAGTCAGCTGCGATTCTGGCCAGCGAGGCGGCTCGGATATCTCAGGCTGCAAATTGGTGTTTTGGAGATGGGCATACACATATGCAGGTGGTCCGTCCCTCCTGTGCCCACCGCCGTGGGCGCTTCCGACAGACTCTACCGCTTGTTGGTGCTGGGCAAGGTTTCCCCTTGGAGCGCGACCTCCCATGGTCATCCGCGCCGTGTGCGCCCGTCCTCCCTCCATTGTTCTGGCCAGATTCCCTCCGTGTCGAGCTGCTGGCTTTGCCCCCGTCCGCTTGTTTTTTGAGTCCATTGCTGGTGTTTTGTGGTTGCCGTGGGATACGGCAATCACGGGGTGAAGGCGTATGGGCATTAATGCCCAACAACCCCCATTACCCCCACATGTGCATGCGAAAGAGCATGCCCATGGGTACATAACGGCCTATTTACTCATATTTATCCGTATTATATACCATTAATTACTGTGAGTTCAGTGGTGAATAAATAATTACCTACTTAGGTTAAATAAGAGTGTTAGAATGTGAGAGGTTGTTATTAACGTACCAATTATTATTTAGTTATCTAATATCTAGGTTAATGGTGAATGGTCACACCTGCTCACATGAAGTACTTAAGACAATTTTGTATTCAACTTTTAATTAATTGCTTTTGCAATTCGATGAGCTTCCGCTCACAAAGTTTCACATGGGAGTCCAACCTTTGATGGAATCTGATCTTGTGCTCCCTAAATTGGTCGTCTTGTTTGCAGCTTTGAATCGTCTTCAATATCCTTGTCTATCAAGTCTTATAGAATCCATGGTAAATTGACAAAGGATTTGATGCACAAATAGTACATCATAGAAATATAAGGTTCAACATGATGCAAATGATGCAATTGCTGCCGAAAGTCAAATCTCTTTGATGCATGTGGCAATTTGATAAGCTAGTATAGAATATGCATCAAAGGATTGAAACCCTCGTAGGTAGAAAGTAATATGTTCAAACATAAAGAGCAAAGTGCTCTGATACCATGATGAAAATCATACGCTTGCTCCAAGTGTTTTTAGCATTCATTATAATGAACAATAGCAAGTGTTTATATAGCATAGGTGATTATAGGTTGTTGTAACCGATATAACCAATATAATAACTAACTACTTAAGTAACTACCTAAGAAACTACTTCTAGCTCTAAGAATTAATTAATCATTAATTCTAGGGATTTATCTGAGCCCTGACGAATGATGCTCTAAGTAAATATATATTTTCTCATTTTTTTTCCAGTCACAGCACTTCATCCTTTACATCCATCCTATTCTCTTGCAGTCTCCGTAGCAATTCCGTTGTCTTCCTTAGTGGACCGAGGAGACTGGCCTCATCACCCTCGTCTATTTGGGTTGCCGTCTCTGCCCTCATCCTCGTCTTGGGTCTACTCCAGCAGAGCTCCACATTTACATTGATTGCCCATCCCTTCAATTGGGCACAAGCTCCCACAGTATGGCGCTCATCCCACTCTCCTTCATCTGCCCCTGCGATAGTGCTTTCTGCATCCCAAGCTGACCTCATGTCCTGCTTACGTCGCTTCTTCCGTCCCCTTGTGTCTGCCCTGGATGTTTTCTCGAATACCTGAGCCCACTTCTAGTCTTCACGATCACGAGTGACAGCAGCACAGTTGCCAGCTTTATTGCTAGATGGGACGCCATTGCACTACAAGCCGGTCATTGCACTCGAGTGGAGTTATTGGCGTCAAGAGGAGTGTAAGGGGCCTGCTACGCGTGACCGCTTCGTATTGGGTTGTTTAATTAAGCTCGTGTCGCTTAAGGGGGTTGTTAGATTATTTAATCAACACTTGGCTTAACCTAGACTAGGGTTAGTTATGGTTATGTGAAAGGTTGCATAGATGGGTATTTGGGAGGTATTAAATCATACAATTTTGTTCAATCATTATTCTAATTAATTGCTCTTTCCCGTGAGTCTGCCCTTTGGTCCCCCATTAAACAATCAAGCAGGCCAGGCCGTATTCTGAAAAGGGGAATAAAGAAGGAAGTTATGTACATCATACATAATACAGTAGACAAAACCGGCAGGAAACCAGCATAGGAGCGACAACTGGCCTGCTACATCAGGTACATATAATTTGGACCAAAATATCGAACTGTTGCGAAGAGTTTTTTGGTGGAATGGTTGCGAACAGTTAATGTCAAATGCTTTTGGAGTCTAGGTCTCAACAACGGACTGTGTGTGGTCGGGATGGCAGAGATGCCGCGGGATGCCATCTATTCCTCTTGCCAAATGGATCGCGGTCGTGTCCTGGTTAGCTCTTTCCGTCCTTGCCTTATTTTCACTCCATCCTTCTTGTCGGAGTTTGGTGAGGTTTACTTTTCCAGGGCCATAGTTCTGGAATCTTGGTACTACAGAATTGTCAGGCTGACCCAGCATTTTGCATGGCAGGATGTATTCTCAGAAGCAATTTCTAAGCCTGTTCCCACGTCAACAATTGCTGTACCAGCTATGCAAGAGGCGATGAGGCCACAGGTTTGATCTTTAGGTTTGCCAATCATTTATGGGGCAGACCATGTTCAAACTCTCCTCAGCACGTATATGTCGTTTTCATGTGTAATCGAGCTGCTGGATGATGGCGTTCTCCAGAAGCAAACGGTTCTGGTTCAGGACGAGAATCAGTTACTTGAAAACGGTCTGAGAACTCTGTTGGAAGATCTTGTGGTGAGGTGCTTTCGGCTCGCAATCATCTTCCTTTGACCTCATACTTGTCGTCTTTGTTTTTTGGTAACTTAGCCGATGATCCCTCTCGCATATGCAGGATGCTGCAGTACGAGCTGGTGAGCCGGTGATGGGTTACGGCAGATGCATTGGCTCAGGCGACGATGGACGTGGATCGATCACTCGGCTCTTAGGTGACAACTTTTTATGCGTCATTTCTTCTTGGGATGACTACTAGCTGTTGCTAACTGTGTTACTATGCCACTGACCCTGGTGGTGCCACACTCTGCAGACGTTGTGCTACATCTCTGTGAGAAAGGTCATGTGGAAGGAGGTATGGTGTTCCAGCTATTGGAGGATTTGACTGAGGTCTCAACTATCAAAGACTGCAAAGAGATTTTTGGATATATTGAAAGCAAGCAGGAGACTCTTGGCAAGGTATCCTAATAACTTTGATCTTCATGTGTCAGCAAGACTTGGCTTTGCTTGATCAGCTTGAACTCCATGGATGTCTTGTATCTGTAGGCGGAACTCTTTGGACGAGGCAAACTCGTGATGTTAAGAACCTGCAACCAGCTTCTCAGGCGCCTTTCAAAGGTTTGTCATATTGCTGTCTGGTCTGCTGAGCTGAGACTTGTGGTCAGTAATACCTGCTCTGTGCTGTGCTATGCAGGCAAACGATGTTGTATTTTGTGGGCGTATTCTTATGTTTTTGGCTCATTTTTTCCCCCTCTCGGAGCGGTCTGGTAAGGAGGACTTATTGAATGGCATCATAAGATTTTGCTTTTGGTACCTCTGTTCACCAACAGGGTGAATGTTCCAGCTGTGAACATCAAGGGGGTCTTCAACACTTCAAACGAGACCAAGTATGAAAAGGAGCTGCCTACTGATGGTGAGAGAATCTTGCATATGGGTTTGTAGTTGGGATTCAACGCCCCAGAATGGAACTATCTGACCACTTGTCTGCACTGTTGTCCAGGGTTGCTCGTTGATTTGAACTTCTATAAGACGTTCTGGAGCCTTCAGGTAATTCTGGGTTTGTTGTCGGAAATCAACTCAATTGTTATGAAATTCTGGGCATGACTTCAAGCATGCTCTTTAAGGTTGCAGGAGCACTTCTCCAACCCTGCCCCTTTGATTCAACACCCGACAAGGTGGCTGGCTTTTTCATCAAGTCTTACTGTGAGTTAACTTCTAGTCTTGTGTCACTTGTCCAGAAACTGAAGCCTTTTTCCTGGCTGTAGGTTAAGAAGCTTGTGTGGCAATTTGTTTGTATTTTGGTCCACTGGGGGCCTCCTTAGTTTCTTCTATTCAAATATTCAGAAATCTCGCCTGTCACCAGATGGGAAAGGATAGAAGTGCACAGCTAGCATGAGTTGGTCAATGCACCTTTAGGGCTGTGGGAAGTTAGGATGGAACTAGTGGGATTTCTTTCCTCTTAAGGTAGTGGATGGCAGCAAAATGTTTGCAACAACTGAGCCAGTTACTTTCTTATCATTTCAAAACTCTTTGCAACACGACAGACTGTTCTGGACACTTTTGAAACTCTTCCACTCGTGGACAATGAAGAAAGCTCCAGCCACCTAAACACGGCCGATGATGCGACCTTCAATATCAAGTACCTCACCAGCAGTAATCTAATGAGCTTAGAGGCCAGTAGTCATGCTCAAAACCGATGGTTTGATCTATCATACTGTCTTGCCTACTTCCTAGCTCCATGTTGGTTTACCCTTAACTCATCTCTTGGCTCACTTCCGTTGTCTCTAACAGCTCAAAGATCCAGGTTTCAGGCGGCATGTACTTGTGCAGTGCCTCATCATCTTTGACTTCTTGCAGGTCCCATTCTACTCTTGGCAAGTGTGTTTGTTCATGATTTGCATGCATGAGTACCTGCATGGTGACATCCATGTGCTTCCATCCAGTTGGTAAATAGGGTGATTCGTGATAGGTCACGAGGTTAGTGATCTCATTGCTTGAGCACCTTGTAAGCCTTCCAAGTTGTAACCAATGGTTTGATGTTCTGGCTGTACAGTCCCCGGGCAAAACTGAAAAGGAGAGTGCCAAAGAAAGTTTGGTATGCTTGCTTTCTCTTAAGATACATAAGTCTTGTTTTGGCTTTTTCTTTTGGGAGACTTCAGGTTTCCCAAGAAAATTTTGTTGTTGGTAAGTGGTAGTTGCCTTCGTAGAGGAATGAAGTGAAAGCACATGAAGATCGAGTGAGGAAGTTACTAGAGAGTACACCAGCCAAGGGAACAGAGTTTCTCGCCAGTGTGGAACATATTCTTGAACGCGAACGGAATTGGGTAAGTCTCTCAACATCCAAGATTTGGGGTATGTGTCCAACAACATGTTTGAGGTTGCACAGTTTGCTTTCATTTCAAAGCTCATGTACTGTGACTGAGTGGGAGATTGTGGCATTGGTTGTAGGTTTGGTGGAAGAGGGATGGGTGTCCTGCTTTCGAGAAAGTGACTCCAGATCAAAAAGTACCAGCAGATGCTAGCAAGAGGCGGTATGTTCGGAACTTCCAGAGAAGTTGTGTAGCAATGTCAGGCAGACTTTGTCATTCCTGAAGATACAGGCTGGTTGCATGTTGGGTAGTGAGGTCTTTCTTGGAGGAAGGCTGAAATGTTTTGGATCGCATCAGCAGGCCTAGATGGAGGCTTGGGAATAAGGAGCTTTCGCAACTTTGGAAGTGGTCTGAACAGAACCCGGTAATAATTCAATCTTTTGCCTTTAAATCTTCCATAAATAGCCGTTTCTTGTTTCTTAGCAAACCGTGCCCTCTGAAGTTGCTAGAGGTGGTGACAGAATGCACTGACAGATGTTCAACGGGTGAGAGTTCCTCATGTTTCTGAATACTGGAAACCTCTTGCCGAAGAAGTAAGTGATGGGACCTTGTCCGTCTGTTTCTGTTCTTTTTTTAAGTCTTGATTTGTTAGTACATACCCAATTTATTTCTGCACGGGATGTCCTGGTAGCTTGATCCTGCAGCAGGCATTGAACCAGAGTACAGCCGGAAGCAGAATCGGGTGGGTGCTCTTCGCCTCTTTCTGGGTTACTGTGCTAAAATATAAAGTAAATCAGGGGTGGTATTGTCATTTTGCACAAGTTTTGTGAGAAGTTTTCTCACCTGCATCGATACTTTGGTGAAACAGGTCTACTGCTGGAAAGGGTTGAGGTTTTCATGCCGTCAAGATCTTGAAGGGTTTTCGAGGGTACGTATGCTCCTGTGTCCCGGGTTATGTAACGGATGTTCCTGAGTTGCGGTATGTGGAAATATTATGATAGCAGTGTCTGTAGGGCAGTCCAGCTAAGAAAACCCGGGATAGCAGTTCACAGATCATGGGATAGAATCGGTCATTCCGCCAGAGTTGTTGCCTGTGGAAGTGCGAGCGAAATTTCATGGTAAGAACCAAGAGAGGTTAAAGCAGAAAGGTGTGAAGAAGGATGAGGATGTTGGGCACGCAGTTCCTCAATCAGAGTTGCTGGTAATCATCCCTATTCTCACTCTTGGTTGTCAGCTGTGTTTCCGGAGTGATGGGGCTGAAATTCTGTGTCACATCAATGACAGATCACTGAAAAGATGCCCTTGGGTGAAGCCGGTAGTCAAGCTCCAGAAGGGGGTCCTGGGGACATGGATGCCGCGACACAGCCTTCGATTCTCAGCAGGCTGAACTTAGGATCAGGCAAACGCTTGGCTTCAGAAGCAGATGATGCAGTTGTAATTAACACTGCAACCGTGTCCCTGGAGAAAGGTCTGATAGAGGCCCGTGACTTCAAGAAGGTGTCCCCCGACTTGAAGTCTCCTGATGAAGGCGGAAGGAAACGTGCCCGCCCCGACAGTACGTGAAGGCCATTTTTCATATCCGAACTCTAGAGTGCCGAAGTTACTCAATTAGTCCTTCGCATACACTTTTTGGTGCATGGTCCTGGAATATTGCAACCGCATAGGCAATACCACAAGTACTGAATGAATTCTGGAGCTTCGCTTTCATAATCTATATATGAGTATTATAATAGTTTCCTTGCCTAAGCTTCCATGTACCAACGATGCAAAATATATATGTCACCAGAGCGAGCAAAGACTGCCACTCTTGTCCTCCAGCAAGGAACCTTATGTCACCAGAGCGAGCAAAGACTTGCCACTCTTGTCCTCCATTAACGAACCTTGAGCAAGAGATGATGCAGCCAACATTTCCTAACTTGGTATAGACATAACAAGATTAGCACACATCTCCCCATGTGGCCCGTAGAGCTCCTATTTTGGCAGTAGCATCATCTACAAGGAAAGTGCTTGGCTAGCAAAGTGGACAGTGTTGCTGCATATGCAATCGAAATGCATGTAACCACGCTAGAATACCTCCAAGTCTTCCACTGTCAGCGATAATCCAAGCAGCTGGAACCCCGTTATAGTAAGTATCAAACACCAACAAGGTGTACAAGTGGAATTTCTACTTATTGGTGCCAAAAGTGGCATCAATAGAGATAACACTATTGTGACCAAATTGGAGCATCGTGGATCTCTGAAAAGAAGTTTGCACCCCCTAGGTGAAAGAGCCTAAATAAGAATGATACTAAATAATGTCCTTGTGAGCTTCTATCCACATTCGGACACTTATCTCATCGTTCCGATGGTATTGGTAAAAGCCTTTGGTAACTGTAGATGCGATGTTATCAATGTTATGTGGTTGAAGGAAGTCATCACGGCTGGGTTCATAGCCACAAACTTGTGCTTTCAAACCCAGGTACCTTTTAAACATGCTCCAAATAGGTCTATCTTCTAGTGGCCCCTGCGAAAAGTCTGTGTCAGACCCATGAACGTATCTCAATGCTTAAATGAGCAGCAAACCTTGCATGTGGGTTTGCATTGTACTAGAAGCTATAATAGACTTGCTTGGAGTTGTCGACATGCTGGTTATAGACAATAAACACTGCAACAAGATTGTAGGTATTTAGAGCATCGTGCTATCAACAACGTTCACGCACCCACGCACATGAACATTAGTGTTCATAAAGAAGAAGAACCGCATGAAATAGTCTCAAGCAGTTGTAACGGTAAAGTAACCTAATACTAACACATAACCTAAGATATTAAGCTAATGTATATAAGTATATGTACTGTACTTTTCCAACACTCCCACTTATTATGTATATCTTAATTGGATAATTTACACGGCTACCACACTAAAACCCTGAACCCTCAGAATCATTGCTATCGAAGAACATGGGTTACTCCTCAAACGCCCAAGTAGCTCTCACATGCATACAACAGCCTACTACCATGAATCACGCGACGAGGTAAGAATTCATATAAGCACTTCCTCGACAAACAACCAAGCAAAACATATCTAATACGCAGATATATAGGTGCAACCAATAACAACAGTGAGTAGCTCGACATCGTGGCACAAACACACTCTCCCCACGAAACGCAAATTCTCGCACATCGCCTTGAGTCATAGCTATTGTAGAGGACAAGCATGATCGAGCATCGCCGAAGGGTCTATATATATTGCTTGCATCGCAGAGAGTAAGATATCTCACGGTATAAAAGAGGCCGAAAATATCTAAGAATACACTATGATATGCAAGGAATATGCCAAAGCATATTACTTGAGCTTATCCACTTAGCTATTGCTAACCATGTTTAATTAACACTAATCAATGCTTAATTACATAAGCACTTAGATTAATTAACACTAATCAATGCTTAAAGATAAGTAAGCATTAATTAACACTAATTACATACTTAAAGATAAATAATTATATTAATTAACACTAATTACATACTTAAAGATAAGTAATTAGATTAATTAATGCTAATCAAACACTAAACCCAAAGTGCAAAGATTAGTATCACACGGCATTGCCGCAGGTAAGCACTTGAATTCATATAAGCACTTCCTCGACAAACAACCAAGCAAAACATATCTAATACGCAGATATATAGGTGCAAACCAATAACAACAGGAGGGAGTAGCTCGCACATCGTGGCACAAACACACTCTCCCCACGAGAACAACATGCAAATTCCTCGCACATCGCTCTCGGAGTCATAGCTTTGCATTGCATATGTAGAGGACAAGCTATGATCTGAGCTTGTCCTCAGTGGAAGGGTCTATATATACTAGCCCTTGGCATCGGCATAATCCTAAGATATCCTATTGGCATTAGCATATGCCGGAAATATCCTAAGAATACACTATGATATGCAAGGAATATGCCAAAGCATATTACTTGAGTTTATCCACTTAGCTATTACTAACCATGTTTAATTAACATAATCAATGCTTAATTACATAAGCACCTTAGATTAATTAACACTAATTGCATACTTAAAGATAAGTAATTACATTATTAACACTAATTACATACTTAAAGATAAATAATTATATTAATTAACACTAATTACATACTTAAAGATAAGCAATTAGATTAATTAATGCTAATCAAACACTAAACCCAAAGTGCAAAGATTAGTATCACACGGCATGACAGCTGTCGCACAAGGTAAGCACTTGAATTCATATAAGCACTTCCTCGACAAACAACCAAGCAAAACATATCTAATATGCAAATATATAGGTGCAAACCAATCCCCCCTGATAATGTGAAACTCCAAGTCAAAACATTATCATTAGTAGGACTACACACGACGCACCTCATGTAGTGCATTGTGGACAAAACCAATCTCCTTCGGAATGTCGAGGTTATGAACCTTGTCCATGAGTGGAGGCTTGTCTTGATCCTTATGGCCCATGTGGACTACTCTCCCCACCGGTTGCTCGCCATTTTCTTCTTGCCCATCGAGCCTCGGCCTCCGCGAACACTGTTCATTCTTGATTAGTTCTATGTGGAACTTCCCTTTGGTGTACTTCCCCATCTCCGCAAGCGTGAAAGCAAACACATGTCGCGATGCCTCCAACAACTCCTTTAGCTGACGCCGTTGATTGCTCTTCAACTCGACGCCTGTTAACCACTCATGTGGCTGTGGCTCAGATGGCTTGCACGCTTCCTCTACGTGCTCACTCTCCTTGCCCTCCAAACTCGCCTTCTCCTGTTGAGATGCGAGTGCTGGAATGTCCTTCACCCACCGAACCCGCTGCTTCAACCCCGCCTTCTTCTAGTTTCGAAGTTGGTAAGCGACTCCAGCGCTAAACAACCAGGTCATCATGTTCATGTCAAATGCTTGCCCAAGCAATCGACACACTTCCTGGCCACTCCCTGTCTTCGTGGCTCCGATCAAATCCATGGCCAACTCCTCTGTGGTTGGCTCTCCCAAGGCCTCGCCATGTCCGTCACCACAACGCCGGGCCATGGTTCCAAGGCGTAAGACTTGGACTTGGACACAAAGGTTGGCCAAGCCGCCATGGGGTGTCCAGCGTGTTCACAGTGAAGAAGTGCGCTTGTCGCCTTGATGACTTGTTGGGCATGCCTTCCCGATGCTAGCACATCCTTGACAACATGATTAGGTCGCTTGGTGAGCGACCTCGCACACTTCAAATGTTCCAAGGGAGCAAGGTTAGTCCACATGGACCTCAACCTATGAGCCCTCGAACCAAATTGAGTGCATCCAATAGAAGCTCCCGACCCAACACTCGGATCGTGGCAAAGTCCTCCGAACTTGCTTCTTCACGCTCATGCATGCCGGCACATTCTCCAACATGTATCCACAAGGCCTTTCTTGCCCTTTCTCGATCAAGCGCAAGATCCTCATCAGTCATAGAACAATGCTGCGTGGATCCTTCGACCTTGACCCTTGCCTCGCAGAGGATAGTCCTTGACACTCCCAACTGCGATGACAAGGTCCACCGCTGCCCAAGACAACTCAAATGGGACAACCCTATCATGCGAACATCCATCGGCAGCGCCCGGTAACCCTTCACCGACTCCCACGCCAGGTTAGGTACTCCCCATCAAGTCTCTACGCCCGTGACACAATCCTTGCTTTTGGATCCGGGTCACAATGCACGATCTTCGCACTTTGATGCCACACTTTAGCACCGCCTGCCGGTAATCGATGCCTCCAAAGAGTTCCACGAGCACTATGCCATCTTCCGAGGTCGCCATGTGATGACCGGGTGTTTAGGTCACAAACAGTGCTCAACCCCGCTCATAGGACACCGGGTCCTCTTGCACCATCCTCCACAGCCTTTTGCACGGCTCATTGCTGCAGCCACCAGCTGTCCAGTGACTTGAAGAACCTCCTCCGAGGGTGGTTGCAACCCTAGCTTGTTTTCCTCCTCCTCGCCGAAATCCTCCATCGTCGGGGTTGTTGTTAGACACACGCCAAGAGGTTCAAGCACGTATGGCGTGTCCTTCACTACGGCGCCAAACATCGGGTAGACGCTGCTGGCAATGAGGTTCTCATGATCCTTGCCATGCAGAGGGATGCGGGCAATCCGCTCATCGCTTTTTGCTCCAGCTTCTCCTGGTCGATAGTAGACTGCCTCCGCCCACAAATCCACTATGACTCTAGGTTTGTACAATCGTTTGGTTTGAATGAAACCTTCAGCTTGTACCTTGTCACCCCAACACATGCTCCGTGGTCCACCGCGGTCCGGATCTTCCACTTGGTTTCCTTCAACCTTTCTTGGTGGAGACCCAACGCTTCCTTCACTCTTCTTCCAACGATCACCGGTGCTCCGTGTCAATCAACACCCTCCTTGGTGCGAATCCATTGATTTCAATGTGCCTCTCCGATTGTTGACCAAAGCCACCCCCACTCGTGCAGCATTCCGCTTCTCCACAGAGATGCTTGGTTCGGAGGTCAGCAATGACATCATTGCTACCTGCTGTGGCAAATCTTGGACACTTGCTTTGTCTTCAAGGGTTGTCAACATCCGCCGAGTCAAACCCCTGACTTCCTTCACGCTCAACCCCGCCTTCGTTTCGTTGGTAAGCGACGCTAAACAACCGTGTCATCATGTTCACGCCAAATGCTTGCCCAAGCAATCGACACTCCTTCCTGGCCACTCCCTGTCTTCGTGGCTCCGATCAAATCCCATGGCCAACTCCTCTCTGTGGCTGTTGGCTCTCCCAAGGCCTCGCCATGTCTTCCACCACAACGCCGGGCCATGGTTCCCAAGGCGTAAGACTTGGACTTGGACACAAAGGTTGGCCAAGCCGCCATGGGGTGTCCAGCGTGTTCACAGGAAGTGCCTTGTCGCCTTGATGACTTGTTGGGCATGCCTTCCGATGCTAGCACATCCTTGACAACATGATTAGGTCGCTTGGTGAACGACCAAGACACTTCAAATGTTCCAAGGAGCAAGGTTAGTCCACATGGACCTCAACCTATGAGCCCTCGAACCAAATTGAGTGCATCCAATAGAAGCTCCCGACCCAACACTCCTGGATCGTGGCAAAGTCCTCCGAACTTGCTTCTTCACGCTCATGCATGCCGGCACATTCTCCAACATGTATCCACAAGGCCTTTCTTGCCCTTTCTCGATCAAGCGCAAGATCCTCATCAGTCATAGAACAATGCCGCTCGTGGATCCTTCGACCTTGACCCTTGCCTCGCAGAGGATAGTCCTCGACACTCCAACCCGCGATGACAAGGTCCACCGCTGCCCAAGACAACTCAAATGGGACAACCCTATCATGCGAACATCCATCGGCAGCGCCTCGTAACCCTTCACCGACTCCCACGCCAGGTTAGGTACTCCCCATCAAGTCTCACGCTCGGACACAATCCTTGCTTTTGGATCCGGATCACAATGCACGTATCTTCGTACTTTGACGCCACACTTCAGCACTGCTTCCAAGCCGGTACTGATGCCTCCAAAGAGTTCCACAAGCACTATGCCATCTTCCCGAGGTCGCCACGTGATCACCTGGGTGTTTAGATCACAAACAGGCTCAACCCTGCTCATAGGACACTGGGCCTCTTGCACCATCCTCCACAGCTTTTGCACGGCTCATTGCTGCAGTCACCAGCTCCGTCCAGCTAACTTGAAGAACCTCCTATGAGGGTGGTTGCAACCCTAGCTTATCTTCCTCCTCCTCGTCGAAATCCTCCATCGCCGCGGTTGTTAGACACACGCCAAGAGGTTCAAGCACGATGGCGGTCCTTCACTACGGCGCCAAACACGGGTAGACGCTGGCAATGAGGTTCTCATGATCCTTGCCATGCAACCGCAGAGGGATGCGGGCAATCCGTTCATCAGTTTTGCTCCAGCTTCTCTAGCCTGGTCGATAGTAGACTGTCTCCGTCCACAAATCCACTATGACTCTAGGTTTGTACAACTGTTCTTGGTTTGAATGAAACCTTCAGCTTGTACCTTGTCACTCCCAACACATGCTCCGTGGTCCCAGCTGCGGTCTGGATCTTCCACTTGGTTTCCTTCAACCTTTCTTGGTGGAGACCCAACGCTTCCTTCACTCTTCTTCCAACGATCACCTACCCGGCTCTGTCAATCAACACCTCCTTGGTGCGAATCCATTGATTTCAATGTGCCTCCCGATTGTTGACCAAAGCCACTCCCACTGCGGCAAGATTCCGCTTCTCCACAGAGATGCATTGGTTCGGAGGTCAAGAATGACATCATTGCTACCGTGGCAAATCTTGGACACTTGCTTCGCCTTCAAGGGTTGTCAACATCCGCCGAGTCAAACCCCTCGACTTCCTTCACGCCAACCCCATGTCTTGTAGGCTGAAACATGGCATCTCCGAAGCTTTTGTGCCATCGCCTCACAAGAATCTGCATGGGTTTCTCCACATCGCCCACTGACTTTGATGTTGCTCGCTTGCTCTGCTGGCAATGACTCAAATGACTTTGGCATCTTGGCATAGGTTCAGGAAGAGGATCTCGAAGCTTCCTTCCGTGTCTTCCGCATTGCAAGTGTCAAGACGTCCTCTTCTTCCTCTGAACTATCTTCCCTCGTTGTTGCCAGAGGTTTCTTCCCCTTGCCCTTGGATCTGGTCACAGTCACCATGTATCCAAGCTTATGCTCATCTTCTTCGTCCTCTGATGATGAACTGCTGCTCTTCTTGATCTTCGCCTTCTGCACCAACTTCTCCAGCTTTGCGAGGTGTGCCACGTAGCTGTCCATCGTCTTCTTTGATACCTGAACAGTAGGCACAGAAGGCTTGTGGTGAAGTGGTGCCAGTGGTGGTGCATCGCGATAGCCGGGACTCTTTGCTTCCATAAACTCTGAGCCCGCGTCACAGGTCAGGAAGCATGGCCCCTAAGAAGACCACTTCGGTGGCCATTGAGGCCATTACCACTGTCCAGTGGCCCAACATGGGCCACTGGAGAGTGAAGGCGGGTTCTTTGGTGGCTACATCACTGTCCTTCATGGACAAAAAGTGACAAAAGCTTAGCCGCTGGTTCGGGAGTGCAGGCACATGAGGGAGAAGGCCAGGGAAGGCAACGAGAACCAACCCCGCACTGGAATATTCTTCCATGTCTGTTTATGAGAGGCTCAAGAGGAATGTGGTGGAATAATCATTGATCCTTTCAGAAGCCATCTCCCAAAAGTCGCAGGAGGCACAAGTCGCCATTGCTCCCACATTGTCTAGGGTGGAGAATGGTCAGTCACCAACAAGTTAGACCCGAAATGGCCGGATTAGCCATGGATCCTGTGGCTCACCACTAAGAAGCTAGAGCACATTGTCGACCATTTTCTTGTCTTTCTATGAGGTGGTGAGAGGGTCCAAGATAGATTGGGCCAGGATGTTCTATGACACAAGATGTGTGGAGAGGGACCACTTGACCCTACCATCACCCAGCCCTCCGCTATCTCCTTCTTAATCCACGTTTTCGACCATGCCAAGTTGCTGGAGGGGATGGAGATGGTCTCACCTTTCCATGCCGGAGGCCGTGTTTGAAAGAAGGAAGCCCAAAGAGGAGTCGAGGAAGAGGCCATCTCCTGGCACCGGGAGTGAAGATGAGAAGTCCAAGTGTCCATGAAGAGGAATGTGGCGCTGCTAAGGTAGCATCACCATGGCTAACAAAGCAACTGGAGTTGCTAAGGCCCCAACAGCACCAAGAGGGGCCGAGAGCAACAGGGGACTCCAACCACCTAGAGCCACAAGAGCACGACGGGAGCTCACCGGATGTAAGACAAGGAAAGGCTGGCAGGGCCAGGAGCCTGTGGGCCGGGAAACCACAGTCATCAGGAGGAATCACCCAACCTTGGGCACGGCCGAGCTGATCCGAGAAAGTGACCACTGCTCAAGGTGACCTCAAGTATACCCCAAGTGGTGGGGAGAGCCGGGCCATACAGATAGGAAGGAGGGAACCCATCCCCAAGAAGGTTTGGGGACCTAACATCACCCTACAAGAGCCGGTCTCGCTATGGCACGCACTAGGTGAGATGGAGGACCGATAGCTCGTCCTCTTTGTTAGGTTTACAAAGCAAAGGTGGGGAGCAGCTAAAGGAGCTCCAGGAGATGAAGAAGGAGAAGGAGGTCTTGGAGGGACGCCTAGGTAGCTTGGAAGTGGAAATAGGAAGGTCCGAGAGTTGCAGAAGACCAAGGATCAGAAACCTCATGGCTCGCCTCTGACGTAACACCATAGGAGAGCGCAGAATGTCATCAGATGCACAAGTTCAGCCGAAACTCGGATGCCTCACGGGCGCCACAAGAAGGAGAGGGACGAGGCAAGGAAAGGTCGGAAGGAGGCCAAGAGGGCTGGATTGCAAGGAGAGCCACCGTGGAAGATGCGAGCTCCCATGGAAGAATCTGTCGAGTTAGCAATGAGGAGGTTGCAAGCAACCCGCCACTAAGGAAGCAACAACCTGCACTGCTTAAGGGAGCAACAGCTCCAAGACCGCTACAACAAGGAAGAAGGGGCAATGTAAGACTGTGAGGAGGACAAAAAGCTGTGGGGAGCGGGTAAGCACCGCCTAAGAAGTCTAACTTCCCAATGGTGCATTAGATTGAGGGATGCTTATCAAGATAACCATGTGCCTGGATTCTCCTTGGCTGGAGAGAAGATTGTCTCCCTGAAAGTTTATGTGGTTGTGGGCACAGGGGGGACATGGAGGTACGTGATCCATGCCTTGACGGGCACTGGATCCTACCTATGGGTTGGACTCTTATGGAGGAGACTTTCAGCCGACCCATCCAGGATTCAAGAGCTCACCGAGGAGGAGTACCAGGCTATGCTGCGAGCACAAGAGAGGCAAGGGGAAGGAACCACCTGCCAAGGGTTCCTCCTCAAGAGGAGGAAGGGGAAAGAAGGCGGCAGCGGAGGTTGCGCCGCCAGGAGGGGGTGAAGTCGAGATGCCCCAATTCACTTGTTTTGCGGGGCAACTCAATCCCCGCGATTTGGTGGATTTCCGGCAGTGGGCGGAGGAAGATAACATCCAATTGGGATGGGTGTATGGCCGCCAATGGGCCTACACCAATTTGGAATTGATTGAGGAGTGTTACATCAACCTCCATCAATCGGAAGCAGCCTGCCACAGCCGGAGAGATGCCGGACCGATCTGCTGCGGGACATCCCGAGCATCTGTGTGTATGGAAGGCCGGAGGAGGAGAGCTCAGGAATCGCTCTCCTCGAGAGGACGAATGGAGGGAAGAGGATCTCCCTCACCGAAATTCCGCAGGAGGTCCTAGACATGATGGATGGAGGGGTGAAGGCCCACGCCAAGAATGGCTAGAAGACGGATAGCATCAAGGAGCTAAAGTGGAGACTCTTTGCCAAAATTGTGTTGGGGTTGGTGAACTATCAACGGACTTCCTATTTCAGCACCAACTTCCTCCAATTTTTGTGGAAGATCTCTCGAGGAGCCAAGCCGGATTGGGGCACCATCATGTATGAGGCCTACATCCATCACAGGGAGAAGCTCCTTAGGCCGAATTCCGTGGATCAAGAGGGGCCAAGGCCATGCTACCTCAGCACCTATTTGGTGCACTTGTGGGAGACGGAGGGGCTCTTGACCAGCAAAGAGCTTGAGGATGCTTGGCATCCTTTTGAAGTCATTCACCTCCAGCCAAGCTTAGAGAGGCCCCTACCCTTTGCATTGAGGAGGACCATGGGAGGACAGACCTCCACAAGCACTCTAGGACCCAGGATTGAGGAAGTGGAGGCAACAAGGTTGCCGGAGTGGGAGGCCTTTCCCCCACAAGAGCAAGGAGGAGGAGAAGAGCAAGACCTGGCCAAGGAGGGCCAAGTGGTAGTTTATGAGAGAAGAACTACCGCTCCAAGGGTGGGGGGAGTCCCCACCATTGCATGGGTGCCTAGGGAAGAGGCACCTGCAGCCTACCCGGGGGAGGCAGCCATCGAGGCAGGCAGACTCACTGTGGTAGGCCACCACCACTGTAGGTGGCGATTTGTGGCCAGATCCGCAAGGGTGGTGGAAAGCAAGGGGGGAGCCTTGTGGTCTCCTTGGAGGGAGTTCCCAAGGTCAAGAGGAAGGGGGTTGTGAAGCCGGGGAGGCTGTCCATTCTCTTACTCATTCTCTTCAGTTTGTCTAGTACTCACCTTGTGTTTGAGTTTTCAGGGTGTTGGAGGTCGTGTGTGAGGGGAAGACAAGGCGGGGAGCCTATGTGTGTGGAAGAGAGCTGAAGGGGAAGTTGAAGTGAGTTGGAGACCTGTGGGCTTGTGTGTTTGGAACTGAAGGTGAACTGTGAGAGAAGTGGAGAATGCTGGACATGGAGAGTTGCTGATTGGCTGTTTGAGAGGAGTAAGAAGGACTGGAGAAGTCTGTAAGTGATGTTTGTGTTGCTGAAGAAGAGAGCTGTGAGTGGAGGTTAAGGACCCCGTGAGTGGATGAGACGGAATGATTGCGGGAGGTAGCTGAACAAGTATTTTGAGGGTTGGTGAAGTACTGTAAGGGCCTGGATGAGAACCTTGTAAGGACTGGAGAGGTACTGTGAGCTGTGAAAGTGGAGATTGAATGGGGCAGTGAGGTGTGAGAACAAGGAGGGTTGAAGGGAGTTGCTGGGGAAACTTGGAGAGTGTGGGGAGGACTGTGAGAGGCACCTCAAGGGGCTGTGAGAGCCTGGAGAGGTTTGCATGGAGCCGAGAGAGTGAGCTGAAGGGCTGGAGGAGAGGAAAGGAGGCCTGAAGAAGTGCTACAAGAGTAAGGGGGTAGTTTGTGTGAGCGGCAACCCTGATTGGTGGATCTGACTTTGTGGGTAGATGAGAGAGAGAGAGGGGCCAGCCTTATCCGCTTGGATCTCCACGTGGGATCCACCCTTCTATTAATAGTCAGACCTGATCCCAAGGTGGACCCCACTCTGCTAAAAATAGAGAGTGGTTGCTAAGATAGCGACCGGGGCTGTCCGTTGCTAAGGTAGCAACACGGTCGGGCGTGGCTAAGATAGCCACAGGTCTGAGTGTTGTAGCCTGGTCTGTAACTACTAGATGTTTGGTGTGTCTGTGTTTGGGTGGATTGGCTATGATTTGGTTGTCTTGACACGAAATCACTCCCTTGGGTACGAATCTCAAGTCTACAACGATAAAGAGGGTAAATGTGGCCTCTTTGTGACCACTTGGTTTAGAAAATCACCCCACAGTGGGTGAAGGACATTCCAGCACTCGCATCTCAACTGGAGAAGGCGAGTTTGGAGGGCAAGGAGAGCGAGCACGTAGAGGAAGCGTGCAAGCCATCTGAGCCACAGCCACATGAGTGGTTAACAGCCGAGTTGAAGAGCAAATCAACGGCCGCCTAAAGGAGTTGTTGGAGGCATCGCGACATGTGTTTGCTTTCACGCTATGGAGATGGGGAAGTACACCAAAGGGAAGTTCCACATAGAATCGACTACGGATGAACCAAAGGTTCAGAGGAGGCATGTGCTCGCAAGGCCGAGTGGATTTGGTTGAGAATCAATGCCAAGAGCTTCTCAAGCTAGGGCTGATTCGACGATCTAACTCGCAGACGCACCGCGACAAGCTTCCAAAAAGAAGGATGAGAATGGATTGTGGACGGAGAGGAGAATGTGTGGTGACTATCGCCTTTGAATGAGCGAATCCCACATGACCACTATCCCATGCCGATGGTCAAGAGATCTTTGACACCATTGGGTCTGCCAAGTTCTTCTCAACATTGGACTTGAGGCTAGGGTTTCACCAAGTGGAGATTGCCGAAGAAGACAAGAAGAAAACGGCGTTCTGGGGCAGAGATTGCTTGTACGAGTGGAACTACATGCTATTTGGGTTGAAGACATCGCCAACGCAGTTTTAAAGATACATGGACAATGAGCTCAAGGACTTGCCTTTCACCAAGTGCTACATTGATGATGTCATCGTCTTCAGCAATACCTTTGAGGAGCATCTACAACATCTTCGAGTAGTCTTTGCTAGACTGGCTGCCTGTGGGTTGAAGGCCCATCCAGGGAACTGTCAATTTGGAGAGGACAAGGTGTTGTACTTGGGTCATTGGATCACGCCTGACGGGATCTCGCCGCATGCCACCAAGGTGGAGGCAATCGCCAGATTCCTGCCAAACGACATCTCGAGGTTGAGGGCATTCTTGGGGTCGGCAGGTTACTACAGGAAGTTCATTCCGCGGATGAGCAGGATTGCGCGGTGTGGAATGCAAAAGTTTGGGCAACCATCCCAAACTAGCTTGAGGAAGAGCGACTTGAATTTTTTTTGGCTGAAAACGATTGGAGAGGGACATGTTGGGAATTTTCAGAAACTTGAGCCACCGGAGTCAGAGGGGTATTGGTGGGGAAGCAAAGAGGATATCCGGGAGAAGAAATGGGTCAAAACGACCCCGTGCAAAGGCGGGGCACCGAAGTAGGGCAGACTAACCCGTAGGGTCGCCACACTCACGCCGAGGTCGAGCTAAGAGCATACCACGAGGGTGGTCACCTACCGTAGTCGACAAGATCTCGAGAAAAGAAATTAATATAGGGGGATATCCACTATATATGCTCACCAATAGGGAATAGATAAATAGAAATAAATAATTGAAACATATTTAGAGGTAGAAAATGGCGGTGTAGGTAATTTAGGAGGATTAGGTATTTTAGATTAGGTATTTTAGATGAACCAAATCTAGGGCGAGCCCAAGTGGCAGCAATCCAAGGAGTGCGCTTTGGCAACACCAACTTCGCTCAAGGGGCGTCCACTTCACGAAGGACTGAGACTGGAGCTGGAACGCAAGAGGAGAGGAGAGGAAGTCGCCATCGCCGCCAACACCGCCGCACGAAAGCCGAGGAAGGAGCGGCCAAGCTGAAGAAGGAGAGGAAACCCTAGCTGGAGCGAGGAGGAGAAGAGGAAGGCGCCAAGCGCCCTGGAGTGTTGCGGAGTTTTTCGAGCTCTGGGAAGTTGGGAGGAGCGCACAAGGCCGGGGTGTTGGAAGGAGCCTCAAGGTGGAGGCGCACCGGGGTACCCAAAGGGCGAGGTTGAAGAAATTAAAGGCGAGAAGGAGCGCGATTCCAAGGGCGCCGCTTGGGAAGGAAAATCGAGGAAATTGGCACGAGGGAGCCAAGCCTAACGGATTGCTGTGGGGTTTGCACCTGCAAGGAGGAGGAGTGTTTGAGAGAAGTACACCAAATTGGAGAAGTAATTTTCCTTGAAGCACTTGAGAAAAGAAGGCGCCATGCCTCGAAGGAAAGGCAAGGGAAGGAGCCACTGCCAAGGGTTCCTCCTCGAGGAGGAAAGGAAAGAAGGCAGAGGCCGCGCCGCTGTGAGGGGTGAGGTCGAGATGCCCCAATTCACTTGCTTTGCAGCTCAACCCCGGATTTGGTGATTTGGCGTGAGGAGGAGAACATCCACTGATGGGTGTATACGCCAATGGGCCTACACTAATTTGGAATTGATTGAGGAGTGTTACATCAACCTCCATCAATCAAGCGCCTGCCCGGAGAGGAATGCTGAACGGATCCCGCTACCGGGAGCATTCGACAAGTGTATGGAAGGACGGAGGAGGAGAGCTCAGAATTGCTCTCTCGAGAGGACAAATGGAGGGAAGAGGAGCCCTCCGACATTCCCAGAGTTCCTCGACATGATGGATGAGGAGGAGGAAGGCCCACGCCAAGAATGGCTGGAAGACCGAGAGCATCAAGGAGTCAAGTGGAGGCTCTTCAAAGATTGTGTTGGTGAAATTACCAACGACTTTATTTCAAAGACCAACTTCCTCCAATTTTTGTGGAAGATTTCATGGGAGCCAAGCCGATTGGGGCATGTATGATGAGGCCTACATCCACCACGAGAAGCTCCTCAAGCCAAATTGTGGATGAGGAAGGCCAAGCTTACCTTAGCACCTATTTGGTGCATTTATGGGAAACCGAGGACTCTCACAAGCAAGGAGCTTGAAGATGCATGGCATCCTTTGAGGTCATCCATCTCCAATTTGAGAAAGGCCTTTGCCTTGAGGAAGACGGGAGGTCGACCTCCACAAGCACATGACCAAGGGCGGAGGAAGTAGAGGCAACAGGTTGCCGTGAGTGGGAGGCCTTTCCACAAGAGCAAGGGAAGGAGAGGCAAGACCGGCCGAGGAGGGGATGGTAGTCTATGAGAGAAGGACCACTGTGAGGGGTGACCCAAGGTGGGGGAGTCCCCACCATCTTTTGTGCCTAGAGAGGCACCCTCGGCCCCACCCCGAGGGGAGCCCACCCAAGGGTGGGCATCACTGGTAGGCCACCACTACCATGGTAGAGGCCACCGGGGGAGCCCCACTGGTAGGCAGCACCCCACGCCCAGTGCCCACAAGGGGAAGGAGAAGGAAAGGAGGCGCGAAGGCGCCTGCCGCCCACCCGCTTGGGAGAGCGGGGCGATGGAGGGGACCCACGCCACCGATGGCCCAAGTGAGGGAGCTGGAGATTTCCAGAAGAAGGAGGGGTGGAATTAGGACCCCTAGGAGAATTGGGTGCTTGTGAAGCACTCACCATGTGGATTTGAAGGGGCTAGGGACAGCACCTCCTTGTGGGCATGCCAAGAGGAAGTCAAGGCCCAAGAGATGACGAGGGAGAGCAGGACCAAATGGCAATTGGAGGCCATGGAGTCCGAGAAGGCAGCCAAGTTGGAAAAGGTCAGGAGAAGCTCCAGCCGACCTGTGGATGGGGCGAGAAGGTCCTGAGGGAAGGTTGTCAAAGAAGAAAGAGCCATCCGCAACCACCCAACGGACTCATGGAGGCAAATAGGGAGGAGCATTTTGCCCAATTAGAGCAAGAGAGGAAGGGCAAGGGAAGGAGCCACTAAGGGTTCCTCCTCAAGAGGAGGAAAGGAAAGAAGCGGCGGCGGAGGTTGCGCCCGGGAGGGGTGAGTCGAGATGCCCCAATTTCGTGCTTTGCTGAGGCAGCTCAATCCCCGCGACTTGGTCGATTTCCAATGGGCGTGAGGAGGATAACATCCATCAATTGGGATGGGTGTATGGCCGCCAATGGGCCTACACCAATTTGGAATTGATTGAGAGTGTTACAACCTCCATCAATCAGCGCCTTGCCACCTTGCAGGAGAGGAATGCTCGGGTGATCCAGCCTGGGCCGGTCCGCATTCGACAAGTGTATGGAAGGCCGGAGGAGGAGAGCCTCGTGGATTGTTCTTCGAGAGGACAAATGGAGGGAAGAGGATTGCCCTCGAGATTCCGCAGGTCCCTCGACATGATGGACGGAGTGAAGGCCCACGCCAAGAATGGTGGAAAAGCGGATAGCATCAAGGAGCTGAAGTGAGGCTCTTTGCAAAATTGTGTTGGGGTTGGTGAACTATCAACGGACCTCTTATTTCCACCAATTTTTGTGGAAGATTTCGAGGAGCCAAGCCGGATTGGGGGAATCATGTATGAGGCCTACATACACCACAGGGAGAAGCTCCTTAGGCCAAATTCGGTGGACGAGGAAGGGCCAAGGCCCTGTTATCTTAGCACCTATTTGGTGCATTTATGGGAAACGGAGGGACTCCTCACCAGCAAGGAGCTGGAGGATGCTTGGCATCCTTCGGAGGTAATCCGGATACCTCCAGCCCAATTTAGAGCGGCCTTTGCCTTTCGCCTTGAGGAAGACCATGGGAGGCCAGACCTCCACAAGCACACCAGGACCAAGGGCGGAGGAAGTAGAGGCAACGAGGTTGCCGGAGTGGGAGGCCTTTCCCCCACAAGAGCGAGGGGAAGGAGAGGGAGGGCCGAGGAGGGCCGGATGGTAGTCTATGAGAGGAGGACCACGGGGTAGGGTGACGACCCCAATGGTGGGAGGAGTCCCATCGTGGGTGCCTAGAGAAGAGGCACCGCAGCCTACCCCGAGGCAGCCTACCGATGGGTGAGGCAGTGGTGGCGATCAGCCTACCACGGTAGGTAGGCGCAGCTACCGCTGGGGATCGCCATGTAGGCACACCCGCTGGGCGAGCCACGGTAGGGAGGAGGAAGGAAGGGGCAGGCGAGGCGGCCGGCCTCACCCGCGCTTAGGGAAGGCGGATGGTAAGGGACCACCAGCCCGCTGGTATGGGCGAGGGGAGCTAGAGATTTCCAGCAAGAGGAGGCTGGGCGGGGGGCCCCTAGGAGACTTGCTTGTGCTTGTGAGCACTCACCATGTAGATTTGAAGGGGCTAGGGAATTAACAGCCACCCTATGGGCATGCCAGAGGAAGTCCCAATAAGGCCCAAGAGATGACAGAGCGGAGAGCAGGGACCAAGTGGCAATTGGAGGCCATGGAGTCCGACGAGAAGGCAGCCAAGTTGGAGAAGGCTGTGGAGAAACTCCAGCGCGACCTTGTGGATCAGCGGCACGCGGAGAAGGTCCTGGAGGGGAAGTTGTCCCAAACGGAGGAAAGAGCAGTCCGGGCAACCACCCAAAGGGACTCATGGAGGCAAAAGGCGGAGGAGCATTTTGCCCACCTAGAGCAGAGAGGAAGAGCGTGAGGCTCTAGGAAGGAGAAGCGCGTCCAAAGTGGACAGAGCAGTGATGGCTACCAAGCCATCAAGATCCGGACATGGAAGAGGAAGAGGGACCCTTAATGGAAGAGAAGCGAGCTGGAGCAACCAAGAATAGAGCCGGAGCGAGAAGCTTGGCAAGCGAGAAGGAGGGGCTTGCCAAGCAATAGCAGAGGAACAAAGGAGGTTCCAGAGGAGGAGCACCACAAGAAGGTGGTGCATGGATGCTGGTAAGGAAGAGGAGATTTTGTGATTATGCCCTTCGTGCAAAATTGGCCAACCAAAAGGAAGCAAGGAGGAGAATGACCTCCATGTCAAGGTGGGGAATTGACCACCTCAAGAGATGCCTACAAGGGTAGGTGTGAGGATGGAGAGTGGCCCACTGAGATTGATGATCTCCAAATGCAAGATTACAGCTTGGGGCTCACCTCCACAACAGATTTTGAAGGCCAACAATGAAGTCACGCTTGGCCAAGAGGAGGACATTGGGTCCTCATGATGATGATAAGGAGCGCAAGTGCAGCCGTGAGGCCTCCGATTTTGATGAGGCCATCAAACATGGACTCCGAGGAATCGAGGAGGAGATGGAGGCACCGCGCCAAAGGTGGAAGATGGCGCAGAGCAAGGAGGGGGGACAGCCCGGGGTCACCTACCAGGTGACCACCACCGGTAGTCCGCCAGACCACCAGACGCCACGCACGGTAGTCCGCCAGATCACCGGGTAGGGCTGTGCCGCGGCGGAGCTGGAGTCGGGCCGCGAGGCCCGGGCCGAATGAAGGAGCCGGGGTCCAGTATACCCTGGAGAGAGGGAGGTGGGAGACAACCCCACCGAGGAGACAAGGACCACCGCCGAGGAAGGGGAGGGGTGAGAAGTTCTCACCCCATAAGGGAGGAACCCGCTGTGAGAGGAGACCAACGCAAAAGGGCCCGAGAGTTAGAAGCATCACATTGGGGAAGAAGATTTGAAGATGCTCCATGATAGGTATGGACAAACCAAACAGAGGAAAGGAGCAAAGAGATTCCAACCTCAATCACCGAAGGAGAAGGAAGGAGAAGGGGACCGACTACCATGGTAGTCACACCCCGTAGTCCGCTGATACCGCGGTAGGTGCGGGCGAGCGCCACCAGTGGCGAGGCGGAGAAAAGGGCCTAGGTGAGGGGGCGCGATGATGGAGATGAGAGGCGCCACGCCCTGGAGATGGAGGAAGGGGCAGATTGTACTTGCCCCACACATTAGGAAGGTGACAAGACTGGGAAGGGGCAGAGCAAAAGGAGGGCGAGGGAGCCAATCCAAGGACTTAAGATGGTCACCTAAGCATCCTTTAAGGATGAACTGTGAAGTTGCTAGAATAGAATTTACCAAGGATGCATAATAGATTTAGGTGCCGTATTAAATGTCATGTAGGAAATAATAGAATATTGGAAAAGGTGACCGCAGAGGGTCACCTAAGGGAGGTTGTATGGTGGAAGGCCTCCTATAAGAGGAGGAGGATTTCACAAAGTAAAGTATCATGTCTTGCGCCCACCCCCGAGTCCTTTTGTAAAGGAATTTCGTGCCGTGAGCCAACGCAGCTAGAGAGGAAGTCGCGTGGTCTGAGTGTTGGTGGAGGACTTGCTCGCAAGTGCCTAAACGAGTTGCTCTTGTGAATGGTTGCTGGAAATTGCTTTGCTTTTGGGTGTGTGGCAATGCCCAGAACTCGGCTTGAGGTAGACCACAGTGAAAGACTCGGAGGTTCTGGTGTCAAACTCATAGCAACCGCCCAAGGAAGAACTTGCGGTGGAGGCCGACCCTGTGCCAGCCGAAGGGCGAGTGAGAAGCCCGAATCGAGGTTAGAATAGGAGGAAGAGGATGAGAAGATGAGTAGAGGATTAGAGGTGTAGGTGTTAGTGGAAGGCCACGCAGAGCCTAAGGGACTAATCCCAACTAAGTAAAAGAGCGCCCCGAGTGGAGAAGAGTGGTCTTAGAAGTAGGGACAAAATTATGTGTGGACTGGGGTCCCGCCCGTGATAGGCTCGCTAAGGCGTGACCCGCAATTGTGTTGTCGCTGTAGGTCGAGGATTGGTGATTTTTCGAGCAAAGGCAAGTGCAACACAGAAGAGGGAGAGTAGAGGGCGCCTTGCTTGTTTAGAAGGCTGAGAAGGTGTGTCTCAGTAGCGATTGGTTATCACAAGGCCTCGAAGCCACACAAGTCTCATGGGACGAAACCCAACGACGCTTAATGGGATAAGTGGCCGCCAGAGGGGGAAGCCTAAGTCCCGGTTTCGCCACCACACTCGACCATTGAATGACCTGTTGAAGAAGTTGGTGACTTGTCGTTGGACTCAAGAGGAGGAGTCGGCTTTCATGGAGTTGAAGGGTAGACTCATGAGCTCGCCAATTCTTGGTCATCCAGACTTCAGTAAGCCATTCGTACTCTATACTGATTGGAGCAAGTATGACATAGGGGTAGTCTTGGCGCAGATCAATGACAAAGAAGAGGGAGCCATATCTGTTTAGTACACCAAGCACGCGATTCTATGTAAACTGTCATATTTCATGACAGAAGTTTGCTTATGTCTCAAGCTGACCATTCAGGCTTCAAGTTCAAGTCTCAGATAATCCGAAGGCATTCGTGAGAATGCCGAGGCGAGCCTGGCAACCGAAGACATGCGATAGCTTGTTAAGGCGGCGCGCAAGGCAGGCTTTCATCTAGTTCTAATTTTGGATTTAGTTCTAGATGAAGAATCTAGTTCAGATGAAAATCTAATCTTAAGATCAAAATAAAATGAAGATTTAGTCTAAAATATCAAGACTAAGTATCAGGCAAGCTTCGCGTTCTGTTACGAGGCCGAAAGGCTAATCTCAGGCAGGGCGGCGGTTATCAAGCAAGCTAAGCTTGGTTCATAGTTTTGGAGCAAACATGCAGTATTAAGCACGCGCAGCTTGGTTAGGGTCGCATCACTTATCCAGGAAAGACATCCGCCTTTAGCTAAATGTCGCGCTTTAGTCATGAGCGAAGCTACTCTAACTTTTGGCTGCAGCTAGCTTCAACAACGAAACATCATATGAACCATTATATGAATCATCGTATAAATATCAGACATAAGGCTTTCTAAGAATTGCCATAAACCATAGGGCACTACTTGAAGTCTTGATTGTCTCAGCTTTGATGTCAAATGTAGCGTCTGGATTTACTTTGCAAGTGGCTAACTCGGACTTAGGATGGTGTTCTCTCGGTCTATATGGAAACAAAAATCTACGTACCATGAACAAACTTGTTACGTTCTTCCAGAATATATCAAGGGGGGGCCTCCTTGGCACTGTAGTCTTGCCGTGCCACCTGAAGGATAACCATGCGTGTATAGCCCTAGTAGGGCTATAGGTTAATTCTAGCCGACGGGATGCTTCTACCTCACTGCGCCTTCCCGTGATAGGCGATAAGTACAAAAAGGATAGCCAAGAAAGGCCCGTGGGACCAAAACCCAACGCATTTAAGCGACAAAGGGATAAGTGTGGCCGCTAGAGGGGGAAGCTCTTAAGTCCCGGTTTTCGCCACCACACTCACCATTGAATGACCTGAAGAAGCAGGACTTGTCGTTGGACCCAAGAGGAGGAGCTTTCATGGAGTTGAAGGGTAGACTCATGAGCTCGCCACCTTGGTCATCCAGATTTCAAGAAGCCATTCGATTTATAATCGATTGGAGCAAGTATGACATAGGGGTAGTCTTCAGATCAATGACAAAGAAGAGGGAGTATCCGCTTAGTACACCAAGCACGCGGTTCTGTGTAAACTGTCATATTTCATGAAGTTCGCTTCTGTCTCAAGCTGACCATTCAGGCTTCAAGTTCAAGTCTCAGATAATCCGAAGGCATTCGTGAGAATGCTGAGGCGAGCCTACGGCAACCGAAGACATGCGATAGCTTGTTAAGGCGCGCAAGGCAGGCTTTCATCTAGTTCTAATTTTGGATTTAGTTCTAGATGAAGAATCTAGTTCCAGATGAAAATCTAATCTTAAGATCAAAATAAAAATGAAGATTTAGTCTAAAATATCAAGACTAAGTATCAGGCAAGCTTCACGTTCTGTTACGAGGCCGAAAGGCTAATCTCAGGCAGGGCGGCGGTTATCAAGCAAGCTAAGCTTGGTTCATAGTTTTGGAGCAAACATGCAGTATTAAGCACGCGCAGCTTGGATAGGGTCGCATCACTTATCCAGGAAAGACATCCGCCTTTAGCTAAATGTCGCGCTTTAGTCATGAGCGAAGCTACTCTAACTTTTGGCTGCAGCTAGCTTCAACAACGAAACATCATATGAACCATTATATGAATCATCGTATAAATATCAGACATAAGGCTTTCTAAGAATTGCCATAAACCATAGGGCACTACTTGAAGTCTTGATTGTCTCAGCTTTGATGTCAAATGTAGTGTGTGGATTTACTTTGCAAGTGGCTAACTCGAACTTAGGATGGTGTTCTCTCGGTCTACATCTAAACAAAAATCTACATACCATGAACAAACCTTTGTTACGTTCTCCTAGAATATATCAAGGGGCAGGGGCCTCCCTTGGCTTTGTAGTCTTGCCGTGCCACCTGAAGGATAAACATGCGTGTATAGCCCTAGTAGGGCTATAGGTTATTCTAGCCGATGGGATGCTTCTACCTCACTGCGCCTTCCCGTTGATAGGCGAGATACGAAGTACAAAAAAGGATAGGCCAAGAAAGGCCCGTGGGGGGATAGTGTCAGGAACTGAGCAACGCCCTATAGAAGTGGAGCGACAATCCAAGTGGGACGAGAATGCAGCCAAAGCTTTTGCAACCATTTGCTTCAATTTTGGAAGATGCACAACTAATGCACGTGACTTCTTGTCAGACTGCAAGGAAGCTTAGCAAAAGCTGGAGGCGCTGTATGAGAACAAGAGCCTTGTGAACCGCTTGTTTTTGAGGAGAAGGTTCTTTACTCTTCAAATGGGTGAGAATGACAGTGTCATTGAGCATGTAGATAAAGTGAGGAGTTTGTCACAACAATTAGCAGCTATTGGAGCCCCTGTGTCAGATGATGACTTGGTGATGACTCTTCTTGCAAGTCTTCAAGAGTCATACAACAACTTGATCGTGGCTTTGGAGTCAAGAATAGAGACTTTGACTTTTGAGATTCTTGTGAGCAGACTCACATGAAGAGACAAAAAGAAGAGAAAAGGGGAAGATATATGAGGAATCAGCTTTTGTGGCCAAAAAGTCTCAGGAAGAACAATCAAGTTCCATCAAGCTAGGGGAAGTTCCTTCTCAATCTGTAGGAGGACATAGAAGGTCCAACATAACTTGCAACTACTGTGGCAAGGTTGGACACATTGCGAGGAACTATTTCAAGAAGCAAAGGGATGAGAAAGCAAAACCTCAAAGCAATTGTGCTGAAGACTTTGATGAGGCCTTTGTGAGTACACATCACCACTCAAATGAAGCTGACAGGTGGTATATCGATTCAAGAGCTTTGGAGCATATGACCAATAGGCGTGAATGTTTTCACTCTTTCAAACCTACTCCTGCAACTAACATTTATTTGGGTGATAATTCAGCTCAAAAATGTGAGGGAGAAGGAGTTGTATTTCTAACCATGACCACTCCTAAAGGGCCTATTTTTGGGATGTTAAAGAAGGTCCTCTATGTGCCAGGCCCGAGCAAAAACCTCTTCTCCGTTAGCGGCTACCTCTCAAGGGTTGAGAGTGAGATTGAGGAAGCTGGAGTGACCTTCACGAATGCAAAAGAAGAAGTGAGAGCACAAGGAGTGAAGGTTGGAAGATGTATTGTTTAAGTGGAGTACTTGTGGTGCCAAGCTCAAGAATGGAGGCAAATGTGGTACAAGAGCACAACAACAAGCTACTATTGTGGCACCAAAGATTGGGACATCTTGGAGTTCAAAACATCAAGCTCATGGAGAAGAAAAAGATGGTAAGAGGACTTGAGCTTGGAGAGGAGGAAGATATAAGTATTTATAGAGGTTGCATGAGGGGAAAGCAACATCGATTTCCATTTCCAAAGGGAGGAAGAAGAGCTAACCATGTGCTAGATTTGATTCACTCATACCGTGGCCCCATGAAGACCACATCTCTAGAGGGGCCAAGTATTTCCTCACTTTCACAGATGACAAGTCAAGGTATACCAAGGTTTACTTCCTCAAATCCAAGGATGCTTGTTTTATCAAGTTCAAGGAGTATAAAGCACTTATGGAGAATCAAATTGGTAGAAAGATAAAAGTTTTAAGGAGTGACAATGGAGGTGAGTATATGTCCAAGGATTTTGAAACTTTTTGCAAGGAGCACGGAATCATGCAACAATTTTCGGCCCCTTACACTCCTCAGCAAAATGGAGTTGCGGAAAGGAAAAATAGAACTTTGGTAGAATGTGCTAGGAGCATGCTTCATCATCAACAATTGGGCTATGAGTTTTGGGGGGAAGCCATTGCAACTGCTACCTACTGACTAATAGAAGTGCAAGTGCATCACTAGAGGATATGACACGGAGGAATGCGTTAGGAGGAAGCCTTCTATTGCTCACTTGCATGTGTTTGGGTGTAGAGCCTTTGCACATAAACCCAAAGAAGTCAGGAGCAAGCTCGAAGGGAAGGCATTGGAGTGCATTTTTGTGAGCTATGATATTGATAGAAAGGCCTATAGATTGTATGACAGCGCATCATCATAAGTAGAGATGTGGTTTTTGATGAGGCGGAGATTATAGATAGCGAGAAATTTCCTATTGTTGATGCTCATGAGGTTGTGATACCTCAAGAACCAATTGGAAAAGACGTCATTCCGTTTGATGGGAATGAAATGATCCTAGCGAGGGAAACAATGAGGAAGAACCCTTGAGAGAAGAAATTCTTCCTCCGATGAGATATCCAACAAGGGAGCGTCGTCCACCAAGAGATTGAAGAGAAGGACCATAGTTTGCATCCATTGCTATGGAATATGGGAGGGAACCAAGAACGATAGCTAAAGCACTACAAGGAAAAGATGCAAAGCTATGGATGATGAGATGAAGTCGTTGAAGAAGAATGACACTTGGGTGTTAACCTCCTTGCTTGCAAGAAGGAATGCTATTCGGAGCAAATGGGTGTTTAGAGTCAAGAGAAATTCTAGTGGTCAGATTGAGAGATATAAGGCAAGATTGGTGGTGAAAGGATATAGCCAAGAACAAGGCATCGACTACAATGAGACTTTTGCTCTAGTGGCCAAATTTGTGTCAATAAGGACTTTACTTGCAGTGGGAGCAATTGATGATTTGGAGATTCATCAAATGGATGTAAAAACTGCATTTCTCAATGGAGACTTAGAGAGGACATTCATATAGCGTGGATGACCTCATTTTGTTGAGCGCATCTATAGATGCCATCAATGAGGTAAAGGAGATGTTGTCAAAACAATTTGAAATTAAGGACTTGGGAAAGCTCAACTATTGCCTTGGGATTCAAGTGGTTAGAGAGAGGGTGAGGAGAATAATCAAGCTTGGACAACAGAAGTACATTGAGGAACTCTTGGATCGTTTTGGAATGACTGATTGCAGGCCAATTGCAACACCTCTCTGTTTAGATATGAGGCTTAGCAAAGACCAATGTCCTACAAGCAATCACGAGGAGGAGGAGATGAAGAACATTCTCATGACAAGCAGGCAGTTTGATGTTTGCCATGGTTGCAACTCCCAGATCTTGGGAAAGCTCTAGGTGTTGTGAGCCAATATATGCAAAACTCGAAAGCCACATTGGACAAAGAAGAGGATAATGAGGTACTTGAAAGGCACACATGACATGTACCTTGAGTTTTCATGTTCAAATGAAGGACACGTACCGCTTGGATATTGTGACTGGATTGGGGAGCGATCTTGATGATCGGAGGTCCACAACCGGATATGTTTTATCCTAGGAGGTGCCATCGTTGAATAGCAAAAGCAACCAAATGTTGCAATGTCTACGGAGGCGAGTACATGGCATCCACACAAGCTAGAAAGGAAGCCATTTGGTTGAGAAGGTTCATGGAAGAAATTGGGTATCAACAAGTGCAGCCAATTGTTCTTCAAAGTGACAACCAGGGAAGCTTGGCATTGATCAAGAACCCTGTGCACCACTCAAGGACAAAGCATATTGATATCCAACATCACTTTGTTCGTGAAAGGGTGAAATCGTTGGAGGTTACATTTGAGTATTGCAAAACGGAAGATATGGCTGCAGATTTCTTGACCAAGGCTTTGAGCAAGTTCAAGTTTGAGAAGTGTAGAGAGCTAATTGGATTAAGGTAAACTCAGGTGTGCTGAGTGGAGTGTTGAGGATGCAGCTTACTAAGTTTGTTAACATGGATATGATTATGTGTAAAAGATGTAGGTGATTGAGCTTACTATAAGTACATAGAAGTGGGTAAATGGAAAACATATACCCCGTATTGAGTAGGAAACGTGAGTGACACTTTTTAAGGTTCAAAAAGGGGGTGAGACCAACTAGTTATAGTAGGTTCAGCTCCATGACTATTGTCTTTGTCTTGTTTGCTCAAAGTTGCTCTTTATTTGTGTTTTAAGGCCTCGTTTAGGTGGTCTTAGTTTTGCAATTCTGAACACTTGCTTTCTTGACACTTCTGACCCTCTTGAAGCATGGCTAGCTTCCAATCTCAACAAATCGTACCTGCTCTCTTGCTCTATGTCGGACCAGCAGCTCCTCTTCCTCATCACTGTCAAGCACGGTTTTGACCCTGGGAAGTTGTGTCCGTTCAATCCATCCACATAGTACTATTTTTCGACAAATTGGGCCCTCAAAAAGTCTCGCACATTGTCGTTGAGCCTGCAGGTACCAACATTCTGATGTTGGTTTATCCCACTCCAGAACTCCTATGCGCAGACAAGCAAACAACCTATAGAAGGCTCTAGAATAGCCTATGGCAAAATGTCCCCGCCTCCCATGCAAATGAGGTGGACCTTTAAACTCGCAAGTCGAGTTTCTCTTCTTCAGAAGCCGTAAATCCTTCCTTAGGCCAATGATAAAAAACCTGATGCATAAAGAGATGGTGTTTTAGCTTGCGAAATGCTCCTTCAGAGTACCCGGTCCATACAAAAGTCTGCCTACTCATACCTCTGCCTGCGAGCTCAAAAACGTCCCGGTGATCATATGGAAAGCTTTCGATGTTGCAAGTCTCATGATGAGACTCCACATACAACAAAAAGCCTTGCAATGCCAAAAAGGTTTCGGGACGTTTAGGTTTGCCAGGTTAGTATTTTCGCACAAAGGAGTCTTCCACTTGTCTTCCCATGGCCTATCGGGAAAATGTGGCCTCTTTGTGACCACTTGGTTTAGAAAATCACCCCACAAAGGGTGAAGGATATTCCAGACTGCATCTCAACTGGAGAAGGCGAGTTTGGAGGGCAAGGAGAGCGAGCACGAGAGGCAAGCCATCCGAGCCACAGCCACATGAGTGGTTAACAGCCGAGTTGAAGAGCAAATCAACGCCAGCTAAAGGAGTTGTTGGAGGCATCGCGACATGTGTTTGCTTTCACGCTATGGAGATGGGGAAGTACACCAAAGGGAAGTTCCATAGAATCGACTACCGGATGAACCAAAGGTTCAGAGGAGGCATGTGCTCGCAAGGCTGAGTGGATTTGGTTGAGAATCAATGCCAAGAGCTTCTCAAGCTAGGGCTGATTCGACGATCTAACTCGCAGACTAAATGCTGGCTGTTGCTTCCAAAAAGAAGGATGAAAATGGATTGTGGACGGAGAGGAGAATGTGTGGTGACTATCGGCCTTTGAATGAGCGAATCCCACATGACCACTATCCCATGCCGATGGTCGAAGAGATCTTTGACACCATTGGGTCTGCCAAGTTCTTCTCAACATTGGACTTGAGGCTAGGGTTTCACCAAGTGGAGATTGCCGAAGAAGACAAGAAGAAAACGCTCAAGCGTAGATTGCTTTGCGAGTGGAACTACATGCTATTTGGGTTGAAGACATCGCCAACGCAGCTTTAAAGATACATGGACAATGAGCTCAAGGACTTGCCTTTCACCAAGTGCTACATTGATGATGTCATCGCCTTTTAATACCTTTGAGGAGCATCTACAACATCTTCGAGTAGTCTTTGCTAGACTGCGCTGTGGTTGAAGGCCCATCCAGGAATCACAATTTGGAGAGGACAAGGTGTTGTACTTGGGTCATTGGATCACGACGGATCTCGCCGATGCCACCAAGGTGGAGGCAATCCGGCGATTCCTGTGCCAAACGACATCTCAAGTTGAGGGCATTCTTGGGCCAGGTTACTACAGAAGTTCATTCCGGATGAGCGTGATTGTGTGGAATGCAAAAGTTTGGGCAACCATCCCAAACTAGCTTGAGGAAGAGCGACTTGAATTTTTTTTGGCTGAAAACGATTGGAGAGGGACATGTTGGGAATTTTCTGAGAAACTTGGAGCCAGCCTGGAGCTGTAGGGTATTGGTGGGGAAGCAAAGAGGATATCCGGGAGAAGAAATGGGTCAAAACGACCCCTCAAAGTATGGGTACAAACAGGGCAGACTAACCCGTAGGGTCGCCACACCACGCCGGTAGGCCGAGCGAAGAGCATCACCACGAGGGTGGTCACCATCGCGGTAGTGACAAGATCTCGGAGAAAAGAAATTAATATAGGGGGGATATCCACTATATATGCTCACCAATAGGGGAATAGATAAATAGAAATAATTGGGAGAAACATATTTAGAGGTAGTAAGCAGGGCAGGCAGGTAGGTAATTTAGGAGGATTAGGTATTTTAGGAGGATTAGGTATTTTAGGATGGTGAACCAAATCTAGGGCTGAGCAGTCTCCAAGTGGCAGCAATCCAAGGAGGGCAAAGTGCAGTTTTGGCAACACCAACTTTCGCTTCGAACTGGGGCGTCCACACTTCACGAAGGACTGAGACTGGAGCTGGAACGCAAGAGGAGAGGAGAGGAAAGCTGCCATCGCCCTCGCCAACACCGCCGCGGTCGAGTCGAGCGCAAACGGGAGCTAGGCGCGCAAGCTGAAGAAGGAGAGGAAACCCTAGCTGGAGCGAGGAGGAGAAGACTGGAGTGAAGGGACTCTCACATTCCTGCAGTCCCGGCGCTATGGAACCTCCCACCTATGGGACCTCCCAGGGCCTGACTCTCCTAGGCCCGGGACGCCTTTGTCAAGTCTTGCTGCTATCTTTATCTCCTCAGCCACTAGCTGGCTGAGGTTTTGCTAGTTCAAGTTGTTAAGTCTTTTTTTACATGTCTAGTTTCAGAATAGCTTATGTTAGTTGTTTCATAGGCTGATTGGTGGATTTCACGCTGGAGGAGATGGCGGCACCTATGAGGCTAAGAGGAGGGCTAGGGCAGAGAATAGCAGTTGTTGAAGTTGCGCCCTAGCAGCGCTGTGTCCAGGAGAGTCCTCCTGCAATCCCTTTGAGAACATTGTCAAATCTGAATGGAATCTTGTGATTTGGGTGTTTGAGGGTGTGGGGATTGATGAGCGCAGCCTAAATGCGTGATTTCTAACTCCTAGCCAGGAAAACTGCCTGGCCCCTCACGTTTTTGAGCAGCATGCAATCCGCAATGTGGCTCAAAGCATCACTTCAACAACTGCTTTCAATCTGGTGCTTGGAATGCGAGATTTGAGGGCGACTGAGCTTGGTGGAGGTGGCCACGCAGCTACAGCAAGGCAGCATCACCAACACGCCCTAATCTCGCCAATAGCAGCAGCATTGCAGCTACAACACTGCTGACCCAGCAATTTTAGGGCAACTCCAGCCTTCTAGAGCACATAGCGCCCGCGATACAGGTCGGTTGCCTATGATTTGCATACCAAAATGTTTGCCTCAGCGAGACAAGTCTATTGGTATGCTTTGTGATCAATTTGGAGTCGTTTTCAGGGACTAATTGCCTTTGAGGGTTTGCTTGTTTACATTTCAATTGAGGAATGTAGGCTGGTTGCAGCCACCACCCCTCCTTTTGCAGCAAAAGAATTGAGGCTCTTTTGGACAGCAGCATTTGTTCAGGTTTGTAGCAGAGAATGAGTAGGGATACACCCTGGATTTGATTTTTCTGCTGACCTATTTTGCAGCTGTGTTTGCATGTTTCGATTGATAGCTGTAGGTGCATGTTGCTGCCTAGGCTAGTTACGCTAGCAACCTAGGTCAGGGCCTGCATCACATGTAGCTTAGCCCTTAGGCAGAGTACACTCTGTGACAAGCTGGGACTGATTTTTATACTTACTTCGTTCAATTTCCTCAAACTTGTTTGAAGGACTGACCTTCGGCTAAGTATGTTGCATGGGTGATGCACCATGAGGAGGGAGATACAAGCCCTCGGTACAGGCTCCGAACAAGGGCCATTCCAAGCAAGGTCACTGATCTGCACAAGCACCTGCCACCACACAACAGCGGCTGGTGGAGGACTTGGAGGCTGACATCAGGCCAGGGACTCCACCATCGGCTGTGAGGCCTACAGCCAGCTGGTCCCCCTCGACAGACATCATTGCACAATCAGGGACAGGGACACCTCAGTCCCACTCCGGGACAGGAGCGCAGCAGTCTCAGCCATTTCTGGCAGTCCCCCTTGGTGTGGTGTTCCATCCAAGGCCAGGCCCTGCACTTTTTGAACCATAAAAAGTGTCACTCACGTTTCCTACTCAATATGGGGAATATGTTTCCCATTTACCCACTTCTATAGTAAGCTTAATCACCTACATCTTTTACGTGTAGTCATATCTATCTTAACAAACTCAGTAAGCATTCTCAACACTCCCACTCAACGCACCTGAGTTTGCCTTAATCCAACTAGCTCTCTACACTTCTCAAACTTGAACTTGCTCAAAGCCTTCGTCAATAAATCTGCAGCCATATCCTCCGTTTTGAAACACTCAAATGTAACCTCCAACGATTTCACCCTTTCACGAACAAAGTGATGTTGGATATCAATATGCTTTGTCCTTGAGTGATGCATGTGGTTCTTGATCAATGCCATGCTTCCTAGTTGTCACTTTTGAAGAACAGTTGGCTGCACTTGTTGATACCCAATTTCTTCCATGAACCTTCTCAACCAAATGGCTTCCTTTGTAGCTTGTGTGGATGCCATGTACTCAGCCTATAGACATTGCAACAATTGGTTGCTTTTGCTATTCAACTAATGGCACCTCCCCTAGGATAAAAACATATCCGGTTGTGGACCTCCTATCATCAAGATTGCTCCCCCAATCCGAGTCACAATATCCAAGCAGTATGTGTCCTTCATTTGAACCTGAAAACTCAAGGTACATGTCATGTGTGCCTTTCAAGTACCTCATTATCCTCTTCACTGCAATAGAATGTGGCTTTCCAGGATTTTGCATATATTGGCTCACAACACCTAGAGCTTTTCCAAAATCTGGACGAGTTGCAACCATGGCAGACATCAAACTGCCCACTTCTTGTCTATAAGGAATGTTCTTCATCTTCTCCTCCTCGGGATTGCTTGCAGGACATGGGTCTTTGCTAAGCCTCATATCTAAACAGAGAGGTGTTGTAATTGGCCTGCAATCAGTCATTCCAAAACGATCCAAGAGTTCCTCAATGTACTTCTGTTTTCCAAGCTTGATTGTTCTTGTCTCTAACCACTTGAATGCCAAGGCAATAGTTGAACTCCCCCAAGTCCTTCATTTCAAATTGTCTTGACAACATCTCCTTTACCTCATTGATGGCATCTATAGATGCGCTCAACAAAATGAGGTCATCCACGGATATGGCTAGAATAACCATAGATTGGAGAACTTTGGATATGTAGATGCTCTCATCAGATGTGCAATATTGAAATCCTTGCTCCTTTAAGAATGCATTGATCTTCTCATACCAAGCTTTAGACCCTTGCTGAATTCAATCCATAGAAAGCTTTCTTCAATTTGCACACCAAACTCTCATTGCCTTTTTCGATATACCCTTCATGTTGCTCCATATAAATGTCCTCCTTCAAATCTCCATTGAGAAATGCAGTTTTTACATCCATTTGATGAATCTCAAAGGTCTCATTATAATCGATGCCTTGTTCTTGGCTATATCCCTTCAGCACCAATCTTGCCTTATATCTCTCAATCTGACCATTAGAATCTCTCTTGATTCTAAACACCCATTTGCTCCCAATAGCATTCCTTCCTGCGGCAGCAAGGTTAATACCCAAGTGTCATTCTTCTTCAACGACTTCATCTCATCATCCATAGCTTCTTTCCATTGCTTTTGCATCCTTCCTTGTAGTGCTTCAGCTATCGTTCTTGGTTCCTCCCATATTCCATAGCAATGGATGCAAACTCTGGTCCTTCTCTCCAATCTCTTGGTGGACGACCCTTGTTGGATATCTCCTCGGAGGAAGAATTTCTTCTCTCAAGGGTTCTTCCTCATTGTTTCCCTCGCTAGGGATCATTTCATTCCCATCAATCGGAATGACGTCTTTTCCAATTGGTTCTTGAGGTATCACAACCTCATGAGCATCAACAATAGGAAATTTCTGCTATCTATAGTCTCCGCCTCATCAAAACCACATCTCTACTTATGATGATGCGCCTAGATGCCTTATCATACAATCTATAGGCCTTTCTATCAATATCATAGCCCACAAAATGCACTCCAATGCCTTCCCTTGAGCTTGCTCTCGACTTCTTTGGGTTTATGTGCAAAGGCTCTACACCCAAACACATGCAAGTGAGCAATAGAAGGCTTCCTCCCCTAACCAGCATTCCTCCGTGTCATATCCTCTAGTGATGCACTTGCACTTCTATTAGTTAGGTAGACAGCAGTTGCAATGGCTTCCCCAAAACTCATAGCCCAATTGTTGATGATGAAGCATGCTCCTAGCACATTCTACCAAAGTTCTATTTTTCCTTTCCGCAACTCCATTTTGCTGAGGAGTGTAATAAAATTGTTGCATGATTCCGTGCTCCTTGCAAAAGTTTCAAATCCTTGGACATATACTCACCTCCATTGTCACTCCTTAAAACTTTTATCTTTCTACCAATTTGATTCTCCACAAGTGCTTTATACTCCTTGAACTTGATAACAGGCATCCTTGGATTTGAGGAAGTAAACCTTGGTATACCTTGACTTGTCATCCGTGAAAGTGAGGAAATACTTGGCCCTCCTAGAGATGTGGTCTTCATGGGGCCAATGTCTGAGTGAATCAAATCTAGCACATGGTTAGCTCTACTTCCTCCCTTTGGAAATGGAAATCGATGTTGCTTTCCCATCATGCAACCTCTACAAATACCTATATCTTCCTCCTCTCCAAGCTCAAGTCCTCTTACGATCTTTTTCTTTTCCATGAGCTTGATGTTTTGAACTCCAAGATGTCCCAATCTTTGGTGCCACAATAGTAGCTTGTTGTTGTGCTCTTGTACCACATTTGTCTCCATTCTTGAGCTTGGCACCACAGTACTCCCACTTAAACAATACATCTTTCCAACCTTCACGCCTTGTGCTCTCACTTCTTCTTTTGCATTCGTGAAGGTCACTCCAGCTTCCTCAAATCTTACTCTCAACCCTTGAGAGGTAGCCGCTAACGGAGAAGAGGTTTTTGCTCAGGCACATAGAGGACCTTCTTTAACATCCCATAAATAGGCCCTTTAGGAGTGGTCATGGTTAGAAATACAACTCCTTCTCCCTCATTTTGAGAATTATCACCCAAGTAAATTTTTGAATGAATTATCACCTGTCAGCTTTTTTGGTGATGTGAACTCATCATCCATAGCAGCTTGCTTTGAGGTCTTGCTTTCTCGTCCCTTTGCTTCTTGAAACAGTTCCTCTAATGTGTCCAACCTTGCCATAGTTGCAAGTTATGTTGGACCTTCTATATCCTCCTACAGATTGAGAAGGACCTTCCCTAGCTTGATGGAACTTGAGTGTTCTTCCTGAGGCTTTTTGGCCACAAAAGCTGATTCCTCATATCTTCCCTTTTCTCTTCTTTTGTCTCTTCATGTAAGAGTCGCTCACAAGAATCTCAAAAGTCAAAGTCTCTATTCTTGATTCCAAAGCCACGATCAAGTTGTTGTATGACTCTGGAAGAAAAGTCATCACCAAGTCATCATCATACGGCTCCAAATCGCTGCTAATTGTTGTGACAAACTCCTCACTTTGTCTACATGCTCAATGACATCATTCTCACCCATTTGAAGAGTGAAGAACCTTCTCCTCAAAACAAGCGGTTCACAAGGCTCTTGTTCTCATATAGCGCCCAGCTTTTGCCAAGCTTCCCTTGCAGTCTTACAAGAAGTCACATGCATTAGTTGTGCATCTTCCAAATTGAAGCAAATGGTTGCAAAAGCTTTTGCATGCATTCTCGTCCCACTTGGATTCTTGCTCCACTTTTATAGGGTGCGCTGCAGTGATGTTGAGGATGCAGCTCGAGTTTGTTAAGATGGATATGACTATGTAAAAGATGTAGTGATTGAGCTTACTATCTATTGTATAGAAGTGGGTAAATGAGAAACATATACCCCATATTGAGTACGAAACGTGAGTGACACTTTTAAGGGTTTAAAAAGGGGTGAGACCAGCGAGCTATTGTAGGTTTAGCTCCTTGACCATTGCCTTTAGCTCCTTGACCATTGCCTTCGTGCTGTTTGCTCAAAGTTGCTCTTTATTTGTGTTTTAAGACCTCGCTTAGGTGGTCTTAGTTTTGCAATTCTAAACACTTGTTTTCTTGACACTTCTGATCCTCTTGAAGCATGACTAGCTTCCAATCTTAATACCTGACACTATCCCCCACAGGCTTTTCTCGGTCAACAACATCTGCATCTTGAACTACAAGTTGAAGTTGTTACCACCAAATTTTGAATGACTTGTAGTGTCACCATGCCTTGGGTGTGTGGGCCATAACCTGTTGAGATTGGAAGCTAGCCATGCTTCAAGAGGGTCAAGTGTCAAGAAAGCAAGTGTTCAGAATTGCAAAACTAAGACCACCTAAGCGAGGTCTTAAAACACAAATGAAGAGCAACTTTGAGCAAACAACACAAAGACAATAGTCAAAGAGTCAACTGAACCTGCTATAGCTAGCTGGTCTCACCCCTTTTTAAACCCTAAAAAGTGTCACTCACGTTTCCTACTCAATATGGGGTATATGTTTCCCATTTACCCACTTTTATATACTTATAGTAAGCTCAATCACCCACATTTTTTATGCGTAGTCATATCCATCTTAACAAACTCAGTAAGCTGCATCCTCAACAGCTTTTTCCAAGCTTTCCTTGCAGTCTTACAAGAAGTCACATGCATTAGTTGTGCAGCTTCCAAATTGAAGCAAATGGTTGCAAAAGCTTTGCATGCATTCTCGTCCCACTTGGATTCTTGCTCCACTTTTATAGGGTGCGCTGCTCAGTTCGTGATGTTGAGGATGCAGCTTACTGAGTTTGTTAAGATGGATATGACTATGCGTAAAAGATGTAGGTGATTGAGCTTACTATAAGAAGTATATCTATATAGAAGTGGGTAAATGAGAAACATATACCCCATATTGAGTACGAAACGTGAGTGACACTTTTAAGGGTTTAAAAAGGGGTGAGACCAGCGAGCTATTGTAGGTTTAGCTCCTTGACCATTGCCTTTAGCTCCTTGACCATTGCCTTCGTGCTGTTTGCTCAAAGTTGCTCTTTATTTGTGTTTTAAGACCTCGCTTAGGTGGTCTTAGTTTTGCAATTCTAAACACTTGTTTTCTTGACACTTCTGATCCTCTTGAAGCATGACTAGCTTCCAATCTTAATACCTGACACTATCCCCCACAGGCTTTTCTCGGTCAACAACATCTGCATCTTGAACTTCCACAAGTTGAAGTTGTTACCACCAAATTTTGAAATGACTTGTAGTGTCACCATGCCTTGGGTGTGTGGGCCATAACCTGTGCAGATTGGAAGCTAGCCATGCTTCAAGAGGGTCAGAAGTATCAAGAAAGCAAGTGTTCAGAATTGCAAAACTAAGACCACCTAAACGAAGCCTTAAAACACAAATAAAGAGCAACTTTGAGCAAATAGCACAAAGGCAACAGTCAAGGAGCTAGGCCTACTATAGCTAGCTGGTCTCACCCCTTTTTAAACCCTAAAAAGTGTCACTCACGTTTCCTACTCAATATGGGGTATATGTTTCCCATTTATCCACTTCTATGTACTTATAGTAAGCTTAATCACCTACATCCTTAATTCATATAAGCTGCATCCTCAACATGACTCGGCGGATGTTAACAACCCTTGAAGATGAAGCAAGTGTCACGATGTGCCACAGCAGGCAGCAATGATGTCATTGTTGACCTCGGAGCCAAGCATCTTTGTGGAGAAATGAAATGCTGCACGAGTGGGGGTGGCTTTGGTCAACAACGGGGAGAGAAAAATTGAAATCAATGGATTCACACCAAGGAGGGTGTTGATTGACTCCGAAGCATAGCCGGTGATCCTTGGAAGAAGAGTGAAGGAAGTGTTGGGTCTCCACCAAGACAGGTTGAAGGAAACCTAGTGGAGGATCCAGACCCCAGCCGGGACCACAGAGCATGTGTTGGGGGTGACGAGGTACAAGCTGAAGATTTCATTCAAACCAAGAACAGCTGACCTCACCCTTGTCGAGGTACATTGTTTGGTCACAGATGTAGACACATTTGATGTCTTGCTGGGAGCAGACGCTTTGTACAAATTTGGAGTCATATTGGATTTGTGGACAGAGACAACTACTATCAACCATGCTAGAGAAGCTGGAGCAAAACCGATGAACGGATTGCTCGTATCCCTCTGCAGCTGCATGGCAAGGATCATGAGAACCTCATTACCAATAGCGTCTACCTAGAGTTTGGGGCCGTGGTGATGGACACGCCATACCTGCTCAAACCTCTTGGGGTGTGTGTAACAACCGCAGCTGATCTAAGGGAGGAATTCGACGAGGAGGATGAAGACACTAGGGTTGCAACCACCCTCAGAGGAGGTTCTTCAAGTCAGCCGGATGGAGTTGGTGACTGCAGCAATGAGCCAAGCAAAAGAGGTCAGGGATGGTGCAAGAGGACCGCGGGAGTGCAATTGTGCTAGGAGGCGAGGTTGGTCACGTGTGGAGCTTGGAGGCAGCTCATGAGGGAGTGTCTATCCAAGTTGATTCATGTGCTTTCAAGCAAGCCAGGTTGCTGTATGTTGACAATTCGTGGCCGAGCTAGTATAGACGTTGGCGATTTTCTTTCATCTTAAGGGGAGCATGAGCTTGAAGCTATGGGCTTGTAGGCTTAGGTTGCTCGGTCTTCGCAGCAGAATTTGTGTGTATAGCACACAGGGTGGCAAATTGCATGCAAGCTGCCGATTGTCTCCAAATGTCGTCGCAGGAGCATGAGCTAGCAGCCCGGGGCTGTGAGTTTGCTTCTAGACAGGGGAGTTTGCTTTGGTTTTGTTGTGTGGTGCATGCTTGCCGATTCGTGGTTTTACGCTGTGTCTGGAACAAGGCCTGGTCGGCCTCATGGTGAGGGAACATAGCAGGGTTAGCATGAAGTCTCCCATCATTGTGTTGAAGATGCATGGGCCAGGGGGTGTCCTCAAATCCTAGACGACGAGCGGGCACAGAAGTGCCAGGAGCCCTTCCAGCGCAAGTACAAGCCAGAGAGACCCATGATGCCGGAGTGATATGATGATTTGACCAAGTTCCTCATGGGAATTGAAGGGCATCATGGCAGGTATCTGATTGAATTCTACCCTACAGAGCACCGGGATTTGTATGAGCTGCAGAGGAGAGGGCATAAGAAGCTGCCCTGGGCCTAGACGACCTACTGCGAGGTGCATATCGGAAGTTGGAGCACCATGTGTTTAAGCACACTGTGTTTGATGATTGGCCTGTGGCTAGTCAGTATGTTTTGTATGGGGAGTGGTAGGTTCCCTCCACCATGTTTCTACTCAAGGAGTGGTTGGCCCAATTTTAAAAGATGAAGACAAGCAAGCTTATTGTGGCATGGCCAAGGCAATTTTACTGCCTTATTGAGTAGGATACATTTAGTGCAACACTGAGTCTGCTTAGGCTTTCTACACACTGCAGGCTGCTGCCCAGGATCACATGCATGTAGTTGCTCTTTATCCGCCGTACCACATCGATGAGGTCATTGTGCAGGATAGTGACCCTAGTTTGGACAGCAGTCTTCAGTCGGGGGCATCTTTCGAAGTCAAAGCCGCACGGCACTGATGTCTGAAGATGAGGACGATGATCTTCGTTTTCCTCTTCCACCAATGTATGAGACCAGCATTTTGATGCAGTTTACGGCTTGTTGGTTTGGCAATTGGTGACTTAGTGCAAAAACTGGTTCTCTGTTCTATTTTGTTCGCCTGTTTTTGCAAGGGGGTTGTTAGCGGCTTTAGGACTTTGCCAAATAGCTTTTCCTTTGTTTTTCCTTGTTCCTAGACATCTTAGGTTGAGCCTATTTTATAGGCTCAACCTTGAAGCTTCAAGCCTTGAAGCTTTGTTGCTTCTTTTGTTAGCCATGTATGCGCTTAGCATGGCCATGGACAGCTATGTTGTCTGACAGAGACTCGTATGTCTCAAATCTTGCCGAACCATAACATTGTCCTCTTGATGAGTTACTTGTTGTTTACATCCATTTTTCAAGGCATTGTCTCATCATGTCCTTCGTGAAAAAATTAAGTTGAGAGAGATGTCATATCATGACACTAATCTCTGCACTTGGGTTTAGTGTTTGATTAGCATTAATTAATCTAATTACTTATCTTTATGTGAGCAATTAACATTATTTAATCTAAAGTACTTATATCAATTAAGCATTGATTAGTATAAATTGAACATAGGTAGCAATAGCTAAGTGGATAAGCACAAGTAAAATGCTTTAGCATATTCCTTGTATATTATAGTGTATTCTTAGGATATTTCCGGCATATGCTGATGCCAATAGGATATCTTCGGAATATGCCGATGCCAAGGGCTATTATATATAGACCCTTTCATAGAGGACAAACTCAAATCATAGCCTATCCTCTAGATATGCAATATTATATATAGACCCTTTCATAGAGGACAAACTCAAATCATAGCCTGTCCTCTAGATATGCAATGCAAGAGTGTTGTAAAGAGGTCAAAGCTATGACTCCGAGAGCAATGTGTGAGGAATTTGCGTGTTATTCTCGTGGGAAGAGTGTGTTTGTGCCACGACGTGCGAGCTACTCTCTCCTATTGTTTATTGGTTTGCATCTATATTTGCATATTAAATTTGTTTGCTTGGTTGTCTGTCGAGGAAGTGCTCATACGAATGCAAGTGCTTACCTCGTGAGAAAGAGACCTACCGTGCATGGCCCCATTTTGTATGCACATGCATCTTTGGATCCAATTGACACTCAATGTCACTCTCTTTCAACCTTGTACAATCATGGGGTAAGTAAAATTTGTAGAACATGCAAAGAATTATACTTTGCTTGATTCGGGTATCTCCGTTTTACATGAGTAAAACCTAAAAACCTATGGTAAATAGAAATAATAAACAAAGAGAGGGAAGTGTGCTGAGTTGTCGTGCCACTATGATGCATACCTTAAAAAGTCAAAAATGTTCTTTACGTTGTAACAAGAACGAGTTTTAAAAATATACTTAATCTTTATAAGTATGGTTTTAACTTACTTACATCTTACAACTGTCAAAATCTTCAAAAAATTAAAATGATGAAATAATAAAAATAAAATATGCTTATTAATATGCAGGCTGTTCATTCTTCCTGCATACAACGTTTTTGGCATAGTAAGTGACTTTAGGTAGGGAGCTTAGTTGCTCCTTCTTACAATGATTCTTGGGGTCTGCAAGTTGGATGGACTCTCCTCATTATTTTTTCCCTCCATAAAATTCACTTTGTTGCCTTATTAAGATACTAGGAGTCCTATACTTATAATGCTGACTAAACTAGGGTCATGAATGTTAGCTTGATTACGGATTACTTATTGAAAGGCACTTAACTATTAGCTGACTAAACTAAGGTCATGAATGTTAGTTTGATTACGGATTACTTATTAAAAGGCACTTAACTATCAGCTAACTAAACTAGGGTCATGAATGTTAGCTTGATTACGGATTGCTTATTGAAAGGCACTTAACTATCAGCTTCATGACCACCAATTATCCTCTTAAACCCTAAACCCTTAAGCTCTTTGTTGCTACACCACCTACTTATCGGAAACACTTAATTGACTCTTGGCTGTCACAAATAGGTAGTCGCGAGATACTATTGCCAAGGGAAGACTAGGAATTATATAGGCCTAGTAACGGTATTGGTGAAATAAGGTAGAAAGGTGAAAAGTTAAAAGAGGTAAAAAGCTAAGTTAGTACATTGCCATGTTAAGAAGATGCATTTGTTGCATGCTTTATGCAATCTCCTATTAGAGAGGAATTGCTATAGCCACTAATGAAGAGCTGCCTAGAGAGGACTCTTAGTGATCAGTGGTCTGTAAGAATCCCTTGAGTTTACAGCTGCCTAATTGAGGTCCGGCTGCGGGATTTAAAAGGGCTAGAGCAAGAACTTTAAGGACACTCATGGAGAGAGCAGGCAAGTGTGCGCTGCAAGCCTTGTGTTGAGAGAGAGCTGTGGAGAGCTTAGCTAGTGAGCTTGTCGTTGAGTCAAGGGCAATAGCCAGTTGGGCATAGATAGCCATACTCAAGTATGTATTCTATCAATAAAGAGCAGCACCTCGAGGAGGTGGCCTGCGAATTGTGTTGAGAGAGAGCTGTGGAGAGCTTAGCTAGTGAGCTTGTCGTTGAGTCAAGGGCAGTAGCCAGTTGGGCATAGATAGCCATACTCAAGTATGTATTCTATTAATAAAGAGCAGCATCTCGAGGAGGTGGCCTGCAAATTGTCAGTGGATAACAGGCTACTTAGAGCCTCTGGCCTGCAAATTGTCAGTGGATGACAAGCTACTTAGAGCTTACTGCTCTGTCGCGAGGTTGAGAGCGCAAAACTACAAGCTACTTAGAGCTTACTGCTCTGTCGCGAGGTTGAGAGCGCAAAACTACTGCTCTGTCGCGAGGTTGAGAGCGCAGAGAATCGTGCAAGTTTCTTGTGAAATGAAAAGATGAGACCGTAGACCGCTGGGAAGCCAGCACTTGTCGCTGCGCAGTGTGGGATGTTACTGGCTTAACACAAGATCATTAAAGTTATCAGCCGTTTTGCGTGCTTTCGTCTCCGTGCCGATACCTACTAGTATGACCCACCTTAAATCTGCTAGTACGTCTAGCAGTAAACTCGGCAGTGCGCTGGGGGAATAACGTTGAACAACCAAAATATCAACCCGAGCTGACGTGCAGGTCCGTGTTACATACTTTCAAAGCTTCGGTGAGACAAACATACCGGGAAAATAACGTCCTGATAGAGATTAAGAAGTCTTCTAAACACGCCGCACACATGTCGTCCCCAGAAAGGCAGATGAACCAACAAAACTAACTGAGGCAACTGCTAAGAGAACCCAACAATAAGTAGACGATGTTCATCATAGTCCGCAGGAGGAACCAAGTGTTTTTTTGACTGCAAGCGGACGTACGCCAAGTAGGACAAAGTCGGAACCAGCCAACAGGAGGACGTCACCACAGGGTACCCTGTAGCAAGACCTCCCGGCATCAGACACTAAAACTTGGGTCACCAAAGCCATTCCGCGCATTCAACAACACTGGGCCCGATCCCCACTCCCAGTCAAAAGACCAGCCTGCTTGATAAAAATTCCTTTATAACCTAGTACTTCAACACAAACGCTTCTTCAGAGGCCTCCAAGAACCTAGAACATGCGGCATCTGAGTTACTTTCGTAGCACCAAGTACAAAGCCAGTACAAGTGAAATGACTGCCTTTTCAATCAATACCTCTAGACAGCCTATAGCTCGTCCAACTGCTCCTGTCCAAGAAACAACTGTATTGCGTTAATACTAAAGAAGTTCCGAACAAACTGACGATTAAGCATGTAACAACCAATGCGCGACATGTTGCAAAAGACGCTTCACTTAGCATAAGCGCTACCTGCACCACACAGCACGAAGGGATACCGAAGGAAAACACAAATAACACCACGGACAGAGAGGTGCTGGAAATTGGAAGCGAAACATGCAAGACAACAATACTACCGAAAAAACAGGGACCTGCCTGCATGTCGGAAGTCCAAAGGGTTAAGTTATCGCGGAGAAGCTGCATGATGAGGGTGCTATCTTTGTATGACTCCTCACCAAGTGTGTCGAGCTCCGCAATTGCTTCGTCAAAGGCCTGCAACTCAAGGAAGTTCACAACTAAACCTTGCTAGCTACAAGAAGAACGATGGAGGCGAGATCTTGTACAGAAGACATATCCAAGGAAGAGAGACTACGGTAATAGGTTACCTGCTTGGCAAGAGTACAGGCACGATCCGGGGAGTTGAGGATTTCATAATAAAAGACCGAAAAATTCAGTGCCAAGCCCAACCGGATTGGATGTGTCGGGGCCAGTTCAGTCAAAGCGATGTCCTGATACATCAAACTGAGTCAGGTCGGGACTCAAACATGCAAAACAAAGAGACTCAAGTAAGGTGACCAAGAGCTCAACCAAAGAGAACAACCTCACGACAAAAAGAAGCTGCGGTAAGCGGCCACCAAGTGAACACAAGTCGGGTGCACAACAGTCTACTCAGAAAAAACGGAGTGCGTTGCAGGCCTTCCCGGTCTAGATCGGCCGCAACACCTACCCCGACTCTAACAAGCACGCGTCTATCACTGGTGAAGACATAGCACGAAGGCACTCCGGCTGGACCAGGAGGAAACAGGAAAACTAGCTGAGATCCGTTGGAGATGCCACACAACACGGGCAGCTGTCATGGAACACACCTACCGACGAGATCTACATCGACAACAGGCGAGGAGAACTTCCTTACTTGGGCCTGCTTGTACGCCAGCAAAGTGCTCTCAGCAGCCTCTTTTCTTTCAGCCCCCGTCTTGAACTCGGCAAGGTAGCGATGGTAGTCGCCCTTCATCTTCAAGTAAAAGACCTTGGACTCGCCTGTGGTGGAGGTGGGGATGAGATGCGAGTCAAGAAGGTTGAGGATGCTCTCGCAAATGGTGCTGAGCTCAGCTTCAACCTTGGAGCGGTAGTCCTTGATGGCATTCACGTGGTCCTCGTTGCCCTTACTCTCCTCCTTCTGCTCAATAGATGATATGATTCGCCAGGAAGCCCTGCGGGCACCGATGACATTCTTGTATGCCACAGACAGCAGGTTTCGCTCCTCCACCGTCAGCTCCTCCACATCCACCGTCTTGGCCACCTTTTCCATGGCCTCCACCATCTCGTCGTACCTCTCGGCTTGCTCCGCGAGCTTCGCCATGTATACGTTCTCCTCCCGAGTCTCAGTGGCAGAAGCCGCTGGGGCCGGCACAGCCGTTGCCGCCATCGCTGCTAAACCCTTCCACTCAAACACCACAAACAGAGGGTCCTACACAACACCCACCCCCGCAGAGCAGCCCTAGGAAAGGGCCTGCGGCGAAGGTGATCGAACACAGACGGCGCAGCGCAAGGTAAGGGACGGCGGCGCCGAGGAGCACGGGCGTAACCAGGCCGCAAGGGTTGCGACAGCAAAGACGCAGGGGAAGAAGGCGATGAACGAGGGAACGAGAAGCTTAGCTCGAGCTGCGGTCTGGGGCGGAGAAGGAGAGGTGGAGCTCTTCCTAGCTTCCACCTTTTCTACGAGGGCCCGCCAGATTCACGCCTGAAGCGTAAAAGGGTAATGTAAAATTTTCAGAGATTTTTATAGTTCATTCATAAATAAACATGTAATTCTTTTAATGTGGACATTATGGTGTTATAGATCTCGTAACCCCTGAAGGCCTAGGGGGATTTTCGCGTTTTTGACGATTAAGTGATATTATTTGATAATTAATTAAAGAAAAATCCGATGGACATGTTCCAACCGTGGCAATTATCGGACTCATGCAATAACACCCCTCACTATGCAGTCACTAAGGAAGCGGCAAGTGCTAGCTTCCAATTGTCTAGGACCTCGTCAATTCACCCCACATAGAGACTTGCACAACTCTCATCGTTCTCAATCTCACGACACAATACTAGGTTTCAAGTAGCCTTGCGTCAACTCACGACTCACAGACTACCTCCTCGAGGTGTTGCTACCCCCTCACTATGCAGTCAGTAAGGAAGCGGCAAGTGCTAGCTTCCAATTGTCTAGGACCTCGTCAATTCACTCCACATAGAGACTTGCACAACTCTCATCGTTCTCAATCTCACGACACAATACTAGGTTTCACGTAGCCTTGCGTCAAATCACGACTCACAGAATACCTCCTCGAGGTGTTGCTCTTTATTCACAGAATAACCACTTGAGTCTGGCTATCTACGCCCAACTGGCTACTGTCTTTGACTCAAGGACAAACTCACTAGATATGCTCTCCACACCTCTCTCAACCCACGGCTTGTAGCACATAATGAACTCAATGATCCATCCCTACTCAAACAAAGCCTTTGCTCTCGCCCTTGTATGTCCCGCAGGCTTACCTCAACTAAGCAACTGTTAACTCGGGGGATTCTTGCAGACCGCTGAATACTAAGTCCTCTCTAGGCAGCTCTTTATTAGTGGCTTTAACAATTCCTCTCTAATACGAGATTGCATGAAGCATGCAATATATGTATCTTCTTAATAAGGTAACTATTAATGAACTTTTTGCCTCTTTTAACTTTTCAACTTTCTACCTTATTTCACCCGTTACTATCTCCCACTGGGAAGAGATGTCATTGTCCTTAATGACCTCCAGCGTAATTTGAGATTATCCATGATCCTTGTTGCATATCTTCAAGTGAAACTCATACAGGATTTGCATAACCACGAAGCCTTACCATATACTCTGGTACATAACCACGAGCAATAGGTGCTTCTCTCTCTGCCAGGAATTCAACAATCTCCCATAGTCCATGAGCTCTAAGCTGAACCAGAATGACGTAATCCTTCCTCTTCATATCCTTATTCTCCTTTGAAATCACACTCTACTAGAAAGGGCAGCCTATGTTACAGTCGTTGTTGCAATTTTATGTTACACTTCCAATTTGCAACATCCTTTGGAGGCTTGGTATTAAGTTTGTCATTTCTTTCTTCAACTGGTGCCATAATCTTAACATGAACTTGGCTCTCTCTCCTACCACCTCACCCTCATAACTACATCCCCTCTCTCGTACCAAATCCTCGCAAGCATGGCGCGAGGTTACCCCTTTCTTCTTTCACAGCTTACGCATAGGACTTGAGAAATTGATCGAAGTCCGTAGGCATTGCCCCATATGTTTCAAGTGCGAGCGGAATAAGAAGTGGCCCACTTGCATCCCATTATACTTTCTAATCTTGAGAGCCGCCACACCGGCGGCAGCCCAACCAGGACGGTTTGTGATAACCTGAGCAGAGATGGTGTCTCGAGCAGGGTCATTAGCCACCACGTCCACCACCGAAACCTGGTCACCATTGTTTATGAATTCCCACATTCAATTGCAACATGACTGTAACAAGGAGCCCTCTCTCTCTTCTCTATCATTCCCCCTCTTTATTACACCCTCTTGGGAGCACAATTTGTTTAAGTTCTACCTAGCCCTCTTCATTGCACCCTCCCTTCACAACTATTTGTTAATGGTGCCCACACCAGAACATCACAATAACATGGCCCAGCAACTCTCACCTTTTCCTTCCACCTCACAACTTTATCATTCCTTTATCAATATTTTTGGTTGACCATAGCTATTATTGGGTAGAACACTAATTGTTTTTGGCCTTATGGCATACATACAGGTAGAAAATAAATACAAGTTATCTGTGTATGTATAGGTACTTGAATATAGATGTATTTTTGTAAATACATCTATATGCGGATGCTCGGCAGCGTTTTCCTCCTTTCTCGGTGTTTATCTCCGATGGTTTCAGGGGGTTGCAGGCGTTGTTGCTTGAGAAGCAGATTGGTCAGGCTTTCCAATCCGTCCTCCTGGACTCCTCCATTCCTGTGCACGCGAGAGCCTTGTTATGGTAAGGGCAAGGCGCTTGGCTTCCGCTCCATGTATCATGGATTTTGTCATCGTGACTAGTCACCTTCACCACTGCAATGTGATTCCGCCTTGGCCTCGCTTCAACTGTGCCTTCCTTCTTACCGCGAAAAGGCCTGCGCTTGATGACTCTGGGGTACTATAAATATACGTATATATGAAAATCAATAAAATAATCCATTGTATACACATACGTCGTTATACATCCTATATTTAGAAAAAAAGAATACATGTTATATTGATGGAAAAAACGATGGAGAAAAACCCATCCAGCATGGGACAATGAAAGTGGAGCTCGGGGGTCAAGGTGAAAAAGAGCGACTAAGCCCTTACCTAAAGTTACCTACTGCTCCTAGAACATCACATGCAGGAAGAACAAATGGCCTACAAATGACCCAGGAAGAGGAAGAAGCGTCACTTGCCGCCGCCACCTTGTGAAGGATTGCTGTTAAGATGGCCCTTTGAAGGGCAATGGAAACTCACTTCCGCGACAAAGAATGGTGAAATCGATTTGGAGCTATACAGTCGCGCCAATGGATCCATACGCACAAACCCCTACCAACCAGGGTTAATGGCTGGAGAATCAAGAAGTATTACACGTGAGTTGGCGGGGGCGCCAACAAATGAGAAGGGGAGTATGTAAACGATCTGGTATTGGAAACTCCCTATTGAAATGTGTCTTGGAGTGATTTTTTTTTTTGTTTTGGTTAAGAATGGTGTTAAAATAAGTCAGGTTGACAGTAGGAGAGGGTACTTATATTAAAAATGTCCTTGGCCTATGGGTTTTTTTGTTTCTTAGGTTAGATAATAAATGGTCCGTGGACTCGATGTTCCTTGGCCCTTGGACTTGGAATATCCACCAGAAAGCCTATATATGTGAGGTAGGGGGTTGGTATATTTAGGGGTTGTTGAGTCTATAAGCTCGAGGTCGACCCAACCGGGCGGTAGCTGAACGAGTGTGAGGTCGCGGACTGGAATGCTTGGGGGAGCGGTCGTGGAGAGTAGAGGCGGTCGTGGAAGTCGATCAGCGGTAGGGGAAGCCCGGGGCACTTAACCCTAAGGAACTGGGAAAAGTAACATAAGCCCGTTCAAACCGTGAGCGCAACGGCGGCTAGAGCGAGAGCGAGGAGCGGAGCGCAACGACGGCTGGAGCGCGAGGATGTCGAGGAGCTGCGACGGGAGGGTGCCGCGGTCTGCTGGAGGACAAGGAGGCGCAATCGCGAGGAAGGGCAGCCCCGAACCCTCACCGGTGAGGTCGCGAGCCGCGAGCTGAAGGAGGGCGGCCCCACGGGCTGGGTGGCCGAGGAGGTAGGAACGTGGGAGACTCCACTTGCATCCCATTATACTTTCTAATCTGAGAGCCGCCACACGGTGACTAACCAGGTTTGTGATAACTGAAAAGTGCAGATGGTGTCTCGAGGGTCAGTGCCACCACACGTCACCACATCAAAACTCGGTCACCATTGTTTATGAATTCCACATTCAATTGCAACATGATTAACAAGGAGCCCTCTCTCTCTTCTCTATCATTCCCCTCTTTATTACACCCTCTTGGGAGCACAATTGTTTAAGTTCTACCTAGCCTCTTCATTGCACCCTCCCTTCACAACTATTTGTTAATGGTGCCCACACCAACATCACAATAACATGGCCCAAAGAACTCACCTTTTCCTTCCACCTCACAACTTTATCATTCCTTTATCAATATTTTTGGTTGACCATAGCTATTATTGGGTAGAACACTAATTGTTTTTTGGCCTTATGGCATACATATGTAGAAAATAAAATAGTTATCTGTATGTATAGGTATTGAATATAGATGTATTTTTGTAAATACATCTATATGATGCCCAAATGCCTCCTTTCTGTTTATCTCCGATGGTTTCAGGGGGTTGCAGGCGTTGTTGCTTGAGAAGCAGATTGGTCAGGCTTTCCAATCCGTCCTCCTGGACTCCTCCATTCCCAGGTACGCGAGAGCTCGGCTTCGCTCTTGTTATGGTAAGGGCGAAGGCGCTTGGCTTCTGGCTCGTCCATGTATACGGGATTTTGTCATCGCACTAGTCACCTTCACCACTGCAATGTGATTCCGTCTTGGCCTGCTTCAACCTGTGGCGTCTTCCCTTCTTACCGCGAAAAGCTGACTCTGGGTACTATAAATATACGTATATATGAAAATCAATAAAATAATCCATTGTATACACATACGTCGTTATACATCCTATATTTAGAAAAAAAGAATACATGTTATATTGATGGAAAAAACGATGGAGAAAAACCCATCCAAAGATGGGACAATGAAAGTGGAGCTCGGGGTCAAGGTGAAAAGAGCCACTCAAGCCCTTACCCAAAGTTACCCACTGCTCCTAGAACATCACATGGGAAGAACAAATGGCCTACAAATGACCCAGGAAGAGGAAGAAGCGTCACTTGCCGCCGCCACCTTGTGAAGGATTGCTGTTAAGATGGCCCTTTGAAGGGCAATGGAAACTCACTTCCGCGACAAAGAATGGGTGGTACCTGGGGATTTGGCATTGCTGTATGACAATAGATACATGCACTTTCCAGGAAAACTTCACCTTCGATGGATGGAGCTATACAAAGTCGTCGAAGTTTTTGCCAATGGATCCATACAGCTGCAACAGTTAGACGGGCAACCCCTACCAACCAGGGTTAATGGCTGGAGAATCAAGAAGTATTACACGTGAGTTGGCGGGCGCCAACAAATGAGAAGGGGAGTATGTAAACGATCCGGGTTTGGAAACTCCCTGTTGAAAGGTGTCTTGGGGTGATTTTTTTTGTTTTGGTTAAGAATGGTGTTAAAATAAGTCGGTTGTGAGAGAAGGGTACTTATATTAAAATGTCCTTGGCCTATGGGTTTTTTGTTTCTTAGGTTAGATAATAAATGGTCCGTGGACTCGATGTTCCTTGGCCCTTGGACTTGGAATATCCACCAGAAAGTCTATATATGTGAGGTAGGGGGTTGTTATATTTAGGGGTTGTTGAGTCTATAAGCTCGAGGTCAACCCCAACTCAGAATGAACGAGTGTGAGGTCATGTGAATGCCGAGGAGCTGGCCGTGAGAGTAGAGGCGGTGAAGTCGATCACGGTAGGGAAGCCCGGCACTTAACCCTAAGGAACTGGGAAAAGTAACATAAGCCTGCTCAAACATGAGCGCAACGGCGGCTAGAGCGAGAGCGAGGGAGCGGAGCGCAACGACGGCCGGGAGCCGAGGGATGTCGAGAGGAGCCGCGACGGGAGGGTGCGCGAGGGAGGACAAGGAGGCGATCACGAGGAAGGGCAGCCCAACCCTCACTGAGCCGCGAGTCAAGGAGGGCGGCCTCAGCGGGGTGGGTGAGGAGGTAGGAACCGTGGGAGACTAACCGCCAGAAATTCAGGAGGCGGCACCGATTCGAGGCGCGAGGCGAGGGAGGTTGCTGCAGAGGCATGGCGCCCAAGGCCGCAGCTAAAATTGTGACCGCTCAGTGGCCAAACATGGATCATTGGACGGTCCGAGCTGGGGATTTGGTGACAAAGCTGGGGCTTGGCTTCATGGAGAAGCGCTGGAATTATGTGAACATGGGACTGGTGCAGGAGTGCGCACGCCATCTGAAGGACAAGCAACCAGGCGAGGGAATTAGAGCGAAGCCCCAGGATTGGGACCTGGAATTAGTCAGGAGAGTGTATGAGCGCAGCAAAGAGGAGGCAGGTGGCTTGGTGATTGAACCTTCTCGAAAAAGAAGCACAAGAGGCAGCGTACCGTTAAAGCGGCGAATCGGGAACCCAATGGATGGTTGACCGAGAATTGGTATCAAGACAGCTTGATGGGTCTCCGATGGCTCTCTGCTTTCTACAGACAAAAAAGCGTGACTATTTGTCTGACCATTTGATGTTGTTTCTCCATGAAGTTGTCAAGGGGGCGAGGATCGATTGGGGGCGAATTCTCTTTGACAAGTTGTGTGAAGAGAGGTTGAATTTGATCTCCTCTTCCCCTCATCCTTCTCTAATTACGCCATTTTTGGTTCATCTGTATGCGCACGCTAACTATCTGCCGGAGGTAGAAATTGTGGCCTCCCTTCACATGTGGAAGCCGGTTAGGGAGGTGAAGTGGAAAGCGGAGGAGCCCAAGGAGGAAATAGAGGAGGAATGATACCGGGAGTCCGTGGCGACGCGCAAGTAGAAGAAGAGAAGGAAATTCACCAAAGAAGAGAGAGAAGACCGGGAGGCAAAGGGCCTCAACAAGGCAGAAGGGACGCGCTGGCCACTGTGTCAAGGCCGCCAGAAAGCGAAGAAAATGAAGGCCAAACGGCGATTGAGGTGGCGGAGGAAGAGGCGATCCGAGGACAAGGCCGACCGATGCGATGATGAACCAACTCGAGGGAATTAGGGCGACTCGCGGACCCTCCTCGTGATGGGAAGAGATTTTCAAGGAACTCCACCGCAATGAGGTAATTTAGAGTGCGACTATCGGGAAGGAAGGCGCTGATGGGGATGGCGCCCGGGCCGCCACAACAAGTGGATTTGGTGAACCGACCACGCCAATGATCCGGCCCAAGCGGATTTGTTGGACCAAGCCGCATTGGCTCTCACATGGCTCAGTGCAAGGGCGAGGAGGAAGTGGTGAAGGCCCGATTTGAAGAGGAGGAGGCCAAGCGCAAGCTGAGGAAGACAAGTGGCCTAGAGGAAATAAGGGCCAAGGTTCGTGGAGGATTTGCAGGCCTGAGAAGTTGCGTGCCATGACGAGTCGCAGGAAGCGCCATGGCTCAAATCAAGGATGCCCACGAGGCAAACCAAGAGATGGGGAGTTGTTGCAGCCCAAGAGCAAGAGGCACTGGAGAAGGCCCATAAGTTGGCGAGCGACAAGTGGAGCGGATGAGGCACGTACGAGCCGAAGGAGAAGGGAAAAGGAAGCGAGTAGCAGGCCAAATCGGGTAGTGGAAGGAACTACCGAAGGAAGGAAGGAGCAACCGAGGTAGCCAAACACCTACCGTAGTTGCCGAACAAGACGACCGTGGAGTCCACTACCGCTAGGAAATCGCCACCGACATTGGCGCCCAACCGCGGCCATGAGCGGCGACAGATGCGACGTGGCACCGCGAGGAGGATCATGGACCAGTGTAGCCTACGGAGGAGGGGGCACCACCATGCTAGGGTCCTATTATGTTGCGGCACATGGATGAGGAAACTTATGTTCCTCGGGTCTATATGTGAATGGGGAACGCGTGCTTAACTTCACCGCCATGTGCGTGTGGAAATAGGAAGGGACTGTGGCCTACCCATCGCAAGTGAGGACCAAGTGGATACTTCTTCCACGCGAGTGTGGGGATTGGCTTATGCGGAGGCGATTTTGGAGGAGTTAAGGAGGAAGAAGTCCAGCTTGGGTGGACGAAGAGTAATAATCCTCAAGAAGGCAAGCGGGAAGAGGAAGCTCAAGTGATATCAAATTAGGACATCCAGCAGTTGATAGTGAGGTGGAAGTCTTGGGAAGACTGTCGATCCCGCGGCGGTGAGGGCTCGTGGCGGCAGGAGGACGAGGCGGCCAAGTCGGGGAAGGGCGCGCAGACAGCGAGGCATAGGTGATAGCATCCTAGGAATGGAATTTAGTTAGATGTCTGCACGACCTAGATCGCCCGAATTGTAGGCCCCTTCACGATAGCCATTTTAGACCTGAAAACTGGGGCATGACGCCCACCGATGTATAAGAGGGGCGAATTATGCCCCTCACAGCAGATAATTCCCGGTTGAGATCCCCACGCTGCCTGTGGCTGGTTGGAGACGTCCAATTAACGGAGGCGGGGTGCGCGAGACGCTCCTAGGGATGGTCGAGAGCTTGCTCCGCAATTGGAGGAAGGAAGGGCGATAGAGCGTTCTTGCTGACAAAGGAGGAGGAAACCGAGGGATTGGCGCGGGGCGGGTCTGGAGCTTGCTCGTAACGCCTGCTGTGACGCCTGGGATCTTTCTTTTCCTTGCTTCTTTTCCTGTTGTTGTGTTCAAATTGAGAGAGAGTGTGTGGTGTGGGAGCCCTGAGGCTTAATCGAGAGAGAGAGAGAGAGAGAGAAGATTTTGTTTGAAAACGCTAAAGTCTTACGGCTTTTCTCTCATAATATTAACACCAAGTGTAAGTCTTTCTCCAAGATCACCATTTCAAATGACTTTAACCAAGCTTTAATCTAGGAGAGGATGAAGAGGAAGCTACAATACGTCACGAGAGTAAGAGGTAAATTATCTCTTTCCGTAGATTAAGATATACATGCAAGAATCGCTTTGCTTTGTCTAAAACCTCGCTTTAATAAGCTTTAATATGTATTACTGTTCCATTCAGCGAAGAAAATGAAGGCCAACCAGCAGATTGAGGTGGTGAGGAAGTGGCGGTCCGAGGAAGACAATTTTCATTTAGATGCGATGACAACCAACCCCGAGGGAATTAGGGCTGACCTCAAAAGCGGACCTCTCCTCAGGATGGGAAGAGATTTTCAAGGGAACTCCACCGCAAGTGGGACGCAGCGTGGTTAGAGGCGCGCACCTTATCGGGAAAGAAGGCGCTGGCTGTGGGATGGCGCTCGCGCCGCCTCAATAGGTGGATTTGCAGGAACTGACCACGTCAATGATCCGGGCCCAAGCGGATTTGTTGGACCAAGCTGCATTGGCTCTCACATGGCTCAGTGTGCAAGGGCGGGAGGAAGTGGTGAAGGCCCGATTTGAAGAGGAGGAGGCCAAGCGCAAACAGTTGGAGGAAGACAAGCGGGGCCTAGAGGAAATAAGGGCCAAGGTTCAGGAGGATTTGCGCAGGGCCCATGAGAAGTTGCAGGCCATGACGAGTCAGCAGGAAGCGCTCATGGCCCAGATCAAGGATGCCCACGAGGCAAACCAAGAGATGCAGGGGGAATTGTTGCGAGCCCAAGAGCAAGAGGCAGCCTCTGTGGAGAAGGCCCATGCTTGGCGACGGACAAGTGATGGGAGAGGCACGCAGAGCGAGAAGGGAAAAGGAAAGTAAGCAGGCTGGCAATCGGGTAGTGGAAGGAATCATCAAGGAAGGAAGGAGCAACCGAGGTAGCCAAACACCTACCGAGTTGAATGTAAGACGTGGAGTCCACTATGGAATGGAATCACCACCGACATTGGCGCGCCAACCGGCGGGCCATGAGCGGCGCCACGTGATGCCGTGGCACCGCGAGGACATGGATCGACCAGGTAGCCTATGGAGGAGGGGGCACCTCACCATGCTAGGGGTCCCTATGTTGCGGCACATGGATGAGGAAACTTATGTTCCTGGTCTATATGTGAATGGGGAACGCGTGCTTAACTTCACTGTACATGTGCATGTGGAAATAGAAGGGATCAGGGCCTACCTACTGCAAGTGAGGACCCGAAGTGGATACTTCTTCCACTGCGCGCGAGTGTGGGGATTGGCCCCCTATTATGCGGAGGCGATTTTGGAGGAGTTAAGTGAGGAAGAAGTCCAGGCTTGGGTGGACGAAGAGCCGATAATAATCCTCAGCAATAGGCGGCAAGCGGGAGAGGAGGAAGCTCAAGGGCAGGATATGCCCCCAATTAGGACATCCAGCAGTGATAGTGAGGTGGAAGTCTTGTGGGAAGACTTGTCGATCATGGGCGGTGAGGGCTCATGGCGCGCAATGAGGACGAGGCCAGCGCCAAGTCAAGGCGCGCAGAGAAGCGTAGGCACATAGGTGATAGCATCCTAGGAATGGAATTTAGTTAGGATCTGCACCGACCCAGATCGCTCGAATTGTAGGCGGCCCCTTCACGAGCAGCATTTTAGGACTGAAAATCAGGGGCCATGACGCCCACCTGATGTATAAGGGGCGACTATGCCCCTCAGCAGATAATTTCGGTTGAGATCCCCACGCCTGTGGCTGGTTGGAGACGCCCAATTAACGGAGAGGGTGTGCGTAGACGCCCTAGGGATGGTCGAGAGCTTGCTCCGCAATTGGAGGAAGGAAGGCGATAGCGTGGCCGACAAAGGAGGAGGAAACCGAGGATTGGCGCGGAGCTCTGAGCTTGTAACGCCTACCTGTGACCGGGATCTTCTTTCCTTTGCTTCTTTTCCCTGTAAGTTGTGTTCCGAAATTGAGAGAGAGAGTGTGTGTGTGTGGGTGGGAGCCTGAGGGGCGAATCGAGAGAGAGAGAGAGAGAGAGAGAAGATTTTGTTTGAAAACGCTAAAGTCTTACTGGCTTTATCTCATAATATTAACACTATGTAAGTCACCTCCAAGATCACCATTTCAAATGACTTCTTAACCAAGCTTTAATTGCTAGAGAGAGGATGAAGAGGAAGCTACAATACGCCGACGAGAGTAAGAGGTAAATTATCTCTTTTCGAGATTAAGATATACATGCAAGAATCGCTTTTGCTTTGTCTAAAACCTCGCTTAATAAGCTTAATATGTATTACTTGTTCCATTCCTTACCGGATTGCTTCAATCAGATACATTTAATAAGCTTACACACCAAATCTTCTTTGCCTTTAACCTCATAACCCTCAAAGTTGTTTCATGTATATTTCTTCTTGTAGATGCTCATGTAAATATGTTGTCTTTACATCCATCATATGGAGTTCAAGATCATATCAGATAAGGCAAATATCATTCAAGGCTAGCAAATTTCTGGGGCATAAGTGGCCCAAGGTACGTAGTCTAGGCTGTGAATTTGTGTAAAGCCTCCGCTACTAGACGTGCCTTATATCTTTCAATGGAACCATCTCCTTTTCTCTTGATTTTAAATACCCATTTGCTTGTCACTATCTTCCTCCCTTAGGGGTTTGACCCGCCCATGTAGAATTCTTGATCAAGGAGTCATATTCAGAATCACGCCTTCCATAAGTCCTTTTAGGGATGAGAAGGCTTGTTTGAGAGTAGTGGGTTCTTCCGGGTCAATAGTTGCGATATACTAAGTAGCTAGGTATCCCAAAGGAGGCTCCTTCCAACCCGCAGACTGTGGATGGTTGGTCCAGTTCGAGATTGTACCTTTGTGCGGTTGCCTTCACGCCTCTCAAGAAGGGTTGATTCCCGAGGAGGGTCCTCAACTAAATACTGTGGTCACGCTGTTCGTCCGGATCATCGGAATATCCTCAAAATGTTGAGGTTCCTCAGATCTAATGAAGGTGAGTCGACAAGAAGGGGCTAACTCTCCTCCTCCCGCATAATAGGTCCATCGGAAGGGACACGGAGAGGAGGGGAAGTCCATAATGTAGTCACTAGTATCAAAAGAAGAACATTCAGCAGTTGATAGTGAGGTGGAAGTCTTGGGAAGACTTATCGATCCGCAGGCAAGGTGAGGGCTCACAAGGCGGACGGAGAAAAGGGGTTAAGTCGGGAAGGCGCAGTAGACAGATAGCGGCCATGAAAAGTGATAGCATCCTAGGAATGGAATTTAGTTAGATGTCGATCGACCAAGATCGCTCCGTCAGTGCTGGGCCCCTTCACGATAGCCATTTTAGACTTGAAAACTGGGGCCATGACGCCATCACCGATGTATAAGAGGGGCGACTATGCCCTCACAGCAGATAATTCCCGGTTGAGATCCCCACGCTGTGGCTGGTTGGAGACGCCCAATTAATCTGAGGGCGGTGTGCGAGACGCCCTAGGGATGGTCGAGAGCTTGCTGCAATTGGAGGAAGGAAGGCGATAGAGCCGCTCTTGGCCGGCAAAGGAGGAGGAAACCGAGGATTGGCGGGCGGGTGGAGCTTGCTCGCTCACTTGGGCCTCGGGATCTTCTTTCCTTTGCTTTTTCCACGTGTGTTCAAATTGAGAGAGAGAGTGTGTGTGTGGGAGCCCGGGGCTTAATCGAGAGAGAGAGAGAGAGAGAGAGAGATTTTGTTTGAAAACGCTTAAAGTCTTACGCTTCTCTCATAATATTAACACGCGTAAGTCGGGCCTCCAAGACTATTTGAAATGACTTCTTAACCAAGCTTTAATTTTTAGGAGAGGATGAAGAGGAAGTTACAAATAAATCGTGACGAGAGTAAGAGGTAAATTATCTCTTCTGGAGATTAAGATATACATGCAAGAATCACTTGCTTTGTCTAAAACCTCGTTTAATAAGCTTAATATGTATTACGGTGTTCCATTCCTTACCGGATTGCTTCAATCTGTAGATACATTTAATAAGCTTACACACCAAATCTTCTTTGCCTTTTACCTCATAACCCTCTAGTTGTCTCATATATATTTCCTCTTGCAGACGCCCATGTAAATATGTTGTCTTAACATCCATCATGAGGAGTTCAAGGTCATATTGGGCGGATAAGGCAAATATCATTCGGAGGCTAGCAAATTTGGCTACAGGGGCATAAGTGGCCCAAGGTACGTAGTCTAGGCCAGGAATTTGTGTAAAATCTCTGGCTATTAAACGTGCCTTATATCTTTCAATGGAACCATCTCCTTTTCTCTTGATTTTAAATACCCATTTGTTTGTCACTATCTTCCTCCCTTAGGGGTTTGACGTCCATGTAGAATTCTTGATCAAGGAGTCATATTCAGATCACCGCCTTCCATAAGTCCTTTTAGGGATGAGAAGGCTTATTTGAGAGTAGTTCTTCCGGGTCAATAGTTGCTCGATATACTAAGTAGCTAGGTATCCCAAAGGAGGCTCTTCCAACCCGCAGGGACTGGATGGATGGTCCGCTCGAGATTGTACCTTTGTGCAGGTTGCTTGTCTTCCACGTCTTCAAGAAATGTTGATTCCTGAGGAGGGTCCTCGACTAAATACTCAGGGTCACGCTTAGGTGCGGCCGGATCATCAGGAATATCATCAAAATGTTGAGGTTCCTCGGTATCTAAGGACGGTGAGTCGAGACATAAGATGGGAGCTAACTCTTCCTCCTCCTGCATAATAGGTCCATCGGAAGGGACACGGAGAGCTGGAACAGGGAAGTCCATAATGTAGTCACTAGTATCAAAAGAAGAACATTCAAGCTCCGCATCAGTAGATGAAGGATGGTGAGGCATTATAGCTCCCACTGAAGGAGAAAATAAACATGAAAAGTGACGCTGCGAGCATAAAGAAGCTTTTGGGTGGAAGGATCAAATAATTTATAGCCGTTGATTCCTTCCGTATAACCAATAAAAGTATATCTGGCCGCTTTCGGATCTAACTTCTTACGAAATGCTTTAGGAATAAAGACATAGGCCAGAGATCCAAAAATGCGGAGACGATCAATAGAAGGCTTCTTGCGAAAGGCTTCGTAAGGTATCATACCGGGACCGCAGTGGGCGCGATTCATGAGATATGGATGTGAGGAGTGCCTCACAATATACTTTGAGTAAATTTGCTTGGGTTAACAAGCCAATGATCTCTTGAAGGCGCAGATTTTTATTTTCCACGCCATTTTGTTGAGGAGTGTATACAACAAAGGAGTTGTTGAGCTATACCTTGAGCTCGGCAAAAGTCCTCAAATTGTTTAAGTAAACTCGCCACCATTGTGAACGTAGGTCTTGAGTTTCTTCTCTCGTAATCTCTCACCCTGTGCCATATAGTCCTTGAAGAAATGATAAGTATCACCCTTGTGATTAAGGATATAGGTGAGTGTAAAACGGGAGTAGTATGAAGGTCAAAAAATATGCTACCAAGGAAGGTGTAGAGATAGGGCCACAAATGTTTGTAACAAGCTCTAGAGGAGATGTCGCCTGTGGAGAGATGTTCTAGAAAGGGGCTTGATGTCTTTTGGTAATGACACAAGTCTCACACCATTGAAGGTGTTGAATTTGAGAAAGACAAGATTTTGTTTGAAAACGCTAAAGTCTTACGCTTCTCTCATAATATTAACACCAAGTGCGTAAGTCACTTCCAAGATCATCATTTCAAAATGACTTCTTAACCAAGCTTTAATCTCGGCTAGAGAGGATGAAGAGGAAGTTACAACACGTCCGACGAGAGTAAGAGGTAAATTATCTCTTTCCGAGATTAAGATATACATGCAAGAATCGCCTTGCTTTGTCTAAAACCTCGCTTTAATAAGCTTAATATGTATTACGGTGTTCCATTCCTTACCGGATTGCTTCAATCCGTAGATACATTTAATAAGCTTACACACCAAATCTTCTTTGCCTTTAACCTCATAACCCTCGTTGTTTCATGTATATTTCTTCTTGTAGATGCATGTAAATATGTTGTCTTTACATCCATCATATGGAGTTCAAGATCATATTGCGGATAAGGCAAATATCATTCAAGGCTAGCAAATTTGGCTACGGGGCATAAGTGGCCCAAGGTACGTAGTCTAGGCTGTGAATTTGTGTAAAGCCTCGGCTACTAGACGTGCCTTATATCTTTCAATGGAACCATCTCCTTTTCTCTTGATTTTAAATACCCATTTGCTTGTCACTATCTTCCTCCCTTAGGGGTTTGACTTCCATGTAGAATTCTTGATCAAGGAGTCATATTCAGAATCACCGCCTTCCATAAGTCCTTTTGGGATGAGAAGGCTTGTTTGAGAGTAGTGGGTTTCCGGGTCAATAGTTCGATATCAAGTAGCTAGGTATCCCAAAGGAGGCTCCTTCCAACCCGCAGGACTGGGATGGTTGGTCCGTCGAGATTGTACCTTTGTGCGTTGTCTTCACGCCTTCAAGAAGGGTTGATTCCCGAGGAGGGTCCTCAACTAAATACCTGTGGTCACGCTGTTCGTCCGGATCATCGTGAATATCCTCAAAATGTTGAGGTTCCTCGGTATCTAATGAAGTGAGTAAGAAGAAGGGCTAACTCCTCCTCCTGCATAATAGGTCCATCGGAAGGGACACGGAGAGCAGGAACAGGGAAGTCCATAATGTAGTCACTAGTATCAAAAGAAGAACATTCAGCTCCGCATCAAGATGAAGGATGGGAGGCATTAGATCTCCCATCAAGGAGAAAATAGGGAATGTTCATGAAAAGTGACGTCATGAGCATAAAGAAGCTTTTGGTGGAAGGATCAAATAATTTATAGCCCTTGATTCCTTCCGTATAACCAATAAAAGTATATCCGCCGCTTCGGATCTAACTTTACGCAATGCTTTAGGAATAAAGACATATGCGGAGATCCAAAATGCGAGATGATCAATAGAAGGCTTCTTGCCAAGAAGGCTTCGAAGGTGTCATACCTTGACCTGCGGGCGTCGATTCATGAGATATGTGGCTGTGAGGAGTGCCTCAGCCCAATATACTTTGGGTAAATTTGCTTGGGTTAACAAGCAGCCAATGATCTCTTGAAGGCGCAGATTTTTATTTTCAGCTACGCCATTTTGTTGAGGAGTGTATACAAGGAGTTGTTGAGCTATACCTTGAGCTCAAAAGTCCTCAAACTGTTTAGAAGTAAACTCGCCACCATTGGAACGTAAGGTCTTGAGTTTCTTCTCAATCTCTCCACCAGCCATATAGTCCTTGAAGAAATGATAAGTATCACCCTTGTGATTAAGGATATAGGTGAGTGTAAAGCGGGAGTAGTCCGATGAAGGTCAAAAATATCCTACCATCAAGGAAGGTGTAGAGATAGGGCCACAAATGTTTGTATGAACAAGCTCTAGAGGAGATGTCGCCTTCTGTGGAGAGATGTTCTAGAAAGGGGCTTGATGTCTTTTGGTAATGACACAAGTCTCACACCATTGAAGGTGTTGAATTTGAGAAAGACAAGTGATAAGTTAGAAAAAATTGCTGGTTAAGGCTTCCATCAGACCAGACTCCAATGTGGATTAGTCAAACTAGACTCACCTAGTTGGTAGTTAGTTAACTAGCGTGCTAGTGAAAGGACACACCCTCGTAACCATCCTTTATAAGCCCACCTATGAACTAAACATATTCATTGTTAATAAAGCATCTACTTGATGCAAGACGCTTCCGCATATGCATCTTTAACTTGGTATCAGAGCCATGTGATATTTCAATAGCTTTGTTGCTTATTTTCTTCCCTAATCAACTTAGGAAGATAAGCTAGCAACCTCATACCCAATTTTAGTTGATGAAAATGCATTTTGATATGCATTTCGGCGGACTATCATCTCGCATCATAGGCGATCCGCTAGTTTTACCATGTAGAAACTCATGTTGCCCATCATACCATTGCTAAGTGAAAATAATTAGCTTAGAACTTTCTAAGTAAAGTAATTATCATAGCTACTTTATTGATTATTTTCATTAGTTCAATTTCCATCAAACCAAACCAATTTTTCTAAATTGATTGGTTATGGAATCTAGCCACCCTTCTAGTTCTTGTGATTCTATAAGGCCTAGTCATTGGGCCTTTTATAGGTTAATTTTGCTTAAGAATAGCATCATTTTTTCTTACATTCTTCTAAGCAATCTGCCTACTTTTGCTTTTGCTTTTAGCCTCTTAATCTTCAAGCACAAGAACTATGGGTCGAAAGCATGGACGCAAACTTGATGAGGCTGAGGCCAGGAGGAAGTCTTTTGAGGCTCGGAAGAGGCATGAGCAAGCATATCGTGGACGAGCATCAAATCGAATTCCAACACGGTTTTGGATTGGTTTCGCCCCGGATGCATGCTCAACCTCGGATCCTCTTGGATGTACTCACAATTTTGCAAGAAGAGCGAGGAACAGGCCTCTATCAACAAGATCTCCGATCTATCGCATCTTTCACATGGCCTCGAGATCACAAATTCTGATTCCAAAGCAAGGAGGCCGACCCATCATGGTCGATTCAGCGACCCGACTTGCTGGTGTGGAGATCTGCCAGCGATCATGAGATGGCGCCTCCTCCGCCTCCAATTCCGTGAATTTGAGCCAATCCCAAGGATTTGTCCACGAGGACACCAAGATTTGGATTTCTCTTGCATGATCTAGGAGCGCGGCGAGAGCAATCGCGCGTGGCGGAGGGACGCCATCCTGTGGCGCCAGATCCCACCAGCGCGCCGAGATCCGCCGAGCGGCGCAGACCCGCCGCCGATCCCGGCGGCGGCGCGCGCCGCCTTCCTCCCACGCCGCAGAATGCGGGCGCCACGTTCACGGCGCCCGGCACCGTTTCGGCCCCAGGCCAACTTAAAATATTTTAAGTTGGCCCCGGGGTATGAAACGCCGGGGCCCAGGTATGAAACGGTGCCCCCTAAAATAATTTAGGGGCACCCGTTGGGCGTAACGGTGTGCCGTTAGACTCAACGGGTGCACCTTTTCCTTCACCGGTTGTGCCTCCTCACTCGCCGGACGTACCCGTTCGCTCGACAAAGGATCCCCACGGCTCTCCCCAAGCTCAATTTCTCGGCCACGTTGCAGGTTCAAGCACTTTGCTTTATGAAGTAACACCTTGCAAGCTAACCTCGTGTGCTGAGCCTCTGCCACCAGTACCACAATTCGTTGCTTCTGGTGGTGATCCGAGCTTTCCTCCACGACGGAGACTACTTGCTATGCGCTGTGTGCCACCACCACAAGTCTTTGTACAAGCTGATGCTCTTCCAGGTTTGACATCTGAGATCAAGCAGGAGGAACTCACTGCTGAGAATGGAGACTACAAGGAGTACAAACTTGGTGAGGCACAAGAGTTACGACAGAGCAACACTAACAAAGATCAAGCTCTCGCATTCAATCACACAAATCAACACCAATTTGGTTTCTGTTGCTGAAACGGTTCGCCGAATCGAATCCACTTTTGATTCTGTGAATCACATTAACACTGAACTTGATTTTGGGCCCTCTGAGCCCGTGTTGTGAGTGTGGTGCAGTTATTGTGAGCAGTACATCTCTATTTACATTTACAAGCTTGGTTATTGACGCGAATTCTTGGTTTTGCGTCATAACACAAAGTCAGCTTTCTGTCAATAATCACAAGTTTTCTGAAGATGGCTACTCCTCCACCTACACCACCAACACCGGCACCTTCTCCTCCTGCTCCAATCATTAATGTTATGAATGTGAGTACGGATTTTAAGGAGAAAGACCGTTTTTGACACCAAGTTTGAAGTTTGGTCTAAGCGGATGAAGACGCTCTAAATACTGAGATCTTCTTGCCATCGTTGATGGCTCTCCGAAACCACGGACCTTCACCCGCCTCGACTCATGGACAAGGCAAGATGAGGCTATGCACATGCTTAATTCTGGCCTAGACGAAGTCACTCTCCATCATACCGATGGTGCCCTCACCTCAGCAGAAGCTTGGAGGCAGATCACGGATATTTACCAATCCACCAACGTAATGACATTGGTCACGGTTCGCAATGAATTTTATTCTTTAAGAATGCAGCCTTCTGATAGTGTTGCTACTCATGTGAGCAAGTTTCAGTATCTGCGTGCTCAACTTGCTGCTTTGGGGACTCCATTAGAGTTCAAGTCGGTACTACTAGCCACCTCCCATTTCTTTCAATCTTTGTCTCTTCACGAATGGCAGACGTGAAGCTCATCAAGCGTGCTAATAAGACACCTTCAATTTCTATCTCCGAGATAGCTGGTGCTCTTTTACAAGAAGAGGCTTCTAGGTTCAATGGCACCTCAAACATGGTGGTGATAGGGTGATGTTTGTCACCAAAGGTAGACAACAATTCAACAAGCGAGAACCCAAATGCCATTCCACCCTCCACGGGTACCACCTCCTCCGGGCCTTCTCCATCCAATTCTTCCTCAACTCCTCCTAAGGGGACATGTAATTGGTGCAAAGCCCAAGGACACCGGGAGGAATGCCGTAAGAAGAAGGTGAGCCCAAGCGGGACACCAAAACCGCTAACACAAGTTGTTACTAAAGCAAGGCATAATTCCAAGACCGACATTGCTTTAAGTTTGTTTGGTTGCATCCGAGTATAAATCTTCTTGGCTGCTCGACTGCATCGCTCACATATGCAGCCACAAACACATGTTTACGACATATTCATATTTGATGTTCTTCATCGCTTTGTTCTCCTATATGACTGCCTCTCAATAGCGGCATTGGCTCTGACTTTCGAATTGAAGATGGTTCTTCCTTCTACTCATGTGTCGCATGTCCCTCGGATGGCCAAGAATTTAATTTCCGTCATACTTGGTTAAGGATGGCATCTCAGCTGGACTTTGGCCGTGGTGATTGTCTACTCACTCGGTCTATTCATCCGGCCGTGTTATTGCTCGAGGCCATCCTCGCCATGATTTATATGTCTTCAACGCAAGCCCATGTTGGCGCTGGCGGCTCCACCGCGGCCGCTGGCCGCCATCGACGAGGAGCCCGGTGATGCTTTTCTCGCACTCTAGGCTTGGCCACATTAATCATTCCAAGCTCTTAGAGATGTCTAAGGTGATTTGTTTAGGATAGGCTGCCTACTTTTACAAAGACGCCAATTGTGTGAATCTTGTATTTATGCTAAGCAACGCAGCCTCCGTATCCCGATCTTCCGCACGTCTACTCATTGGAGCTTGTCCACATTGATCTTTGTGGGCCACTCCTGTCCCTTCACTTGGCGGGGCTAATCACTTTATGACTGTTGTGGATGACTTCAGTCGTTATACTTTTGCTTACCCGCTTCGTTTGAAGAGTGACTCCTTTGGTGTATTTTCTCCCTTTGTTACTATGGCCGAGCTGCAAACTCGTTGTAAGCTGCGGTGCATTAGATCTGACAATGCTGGGCAACTTAACAATCACCAATGCAAGGACTTTTGTCAAGAGAGGGGATCCTTCAACTTGCGGTTCCCTATACCTCCCAAAGAAATGGAGTTGCGGAAAAGCCAATGGTGATCTTTTGGCCATGCGCGAGCTATGCTCGCTCAATCCCAATTGCCTAAGTCCTTCGGGTCAACACCGCTTATATCGTAAATGGTGCTTTCCAAGTCCGTTACCACCGGACTCCTTATGAGGCCGGCATGGGAGTAAACCCTTATCTCTCATCGTATCTTTGGATGCCCCATGCCCATATCCTTCTCGCCCGAGACCCTCGTGCTCGTAAGTTGGTATTTGTGGGCTATGGCGAGGATCGCAAGGCATACAAGCTGGTGGACTTGAATACCCACATCCGACGTATGCACGCATCACCTTTGATGAGTCCGCTAGCACATCTTGACCCGCTTCGGCTCTGGTCCCGCCCCTGTCGCTTCTACCTCCGGCTCGTAGCCCTCGATGGCTCGGTGACATTCACTTTGAGTTACATACTCAACCCTTCACTTTTCCCGACCTGTGTGTTCGCTTCGGTTCTGTTCCTACTCCGCCTTTGGCTTCTTCACCTTCAGCCGGTCCTATTCCCATAGTTCCCGCCGAGAGGGGAAGATGAACAAGCCATAGGGTTGCCCATGGATGAACCATTGGAAATGAGGATGACTCCTTTGGTGTTCTTGAGACTCAAGCATCGAGACACCCAGATCTCCACATTCCCCACCAAGCCTCGACTGCTCCCGAGCGTAGGTATCCCTTGCGCCGAGACAACCACACCTATGGAATGAAATACCCTTTGACTTGAGAGTTCAATCCTATACTACCACTCAAGGTCACTTTGATGCTTTTAGTGCCGCTCTTCGAGGGAGATCCTCTCACTCAAGAGGCACTCACGACTGATGCAAAGTGGAAGTTTGCCGCTGATGATGAATATAATTCACTTATTAAAAACAACACATGGACTGTCAATCGCCAAGGGCTGACAATTAAATGCAAGTGGGTTCTCAAAACTAAGTTCCGGAGGTTGAGCCTCGTATCCGCCACAAGGCGAGATTGGTGGCTAAGGGGTATAGTAAAGAGGGAGTGGATTACCAAGGCGATAAAGTTTACTCACCCGTCAAAGCCGCTAAGAATGCTTCTAGCTTTATGTGCCGAGGTTAACTTGGAAATTTATCAGTACGGCCTTTCTTTATGGTCACCTTAAAGAGGAGGTCTACATGGATCAACCAGAGGATTATGAAGATAAGAAATTCCTCACAAAGTGTGTAAACTACTCCACTCAATATATGGACTTAAGCAAAGCCCACGCTTATGGTACGAGAGAATGGATTCTTATCTCAAGAAGTTGGGGTTCATTCCAAAGTGAAGCATACTAACATCTATGTACTTCGTCAGATAGCTCACTTGTACTTGTTGCCTATATGTCGATGACTTAGTTATTCCAGCAATAATGTTGAATTGGTCAACAAGATAAAAGCGATTTGAGCAAAGAATTCGAGATGAAGGATCTCGCAAAGTTAAATATATTCTTGGAATGCATGTACATAGAGATAGCATCGAGCTATTTATCTTCATCAAGGACGATATGTAGCCGGTATGCTAAAACGCTTCAACTTGGAGAACGACGAGCGGCACACCAGCCGCAGGTGTTAAGTTTCATCCGCTTCCGCCGTAAGAGGACAAGAAGGAGATGGAGATCGTGTTCACCGCATGGGAGTTGGCACTCTCATGTTCTTGAGTAATCGACAAGACCGACATCTCAAACACCGTGAATGTTGTTGCTCTCGAGAATTGTGGAGGGATCACCGGTTGCTCTCAAACGCATCATGCGGTACCTCAAGGGTACTCAAAATTATGGCCTATGCTACAAACCTAGCGGAAAGAAGCGCCCCCGCTATGTTATGTGGATGCATTGGGCTTTGACAAGAAAAGTATCTCAAAGATATTGCTTTCTTGCCGCTCCATCGTTAATTGGTCTTGTAGAAAACAAGCAGCCATATCACTTTCATCAATGTAATCGAGTACAAGGTTTCACCAAGCCACCAAAGAGGTGAATGGGAAAGGAAGCTATGTGAGGATCTGGGTATGACGCAGAAGGGCCAACAATACTTAATCGTGATAATATGTCAAGAATTGCTTTAGTTGCTAACCCGTGTTCCATGCACGCATTTAACACATAGAGATTCAACATCACTATATTCGTGATGTGCAGAAAGGGAATAGTAAAGGTACAGATGTACCAACAACAACAAGAGACCACCAAATCCTTGCCCAAGTTTAAACACCGCCCACAGAGAAGGGCTTGGATTAGTAGATAGTAGCTTTATGACGCTAGACAAGTCACTCATATGGTGAGGCTTATCATCTTTTGTTCCATCACTTGAAGTTGACAGCTTGTTGCATGCCTGCTTCGCCCGCCACAACCGTGTACTACTCCGTGAGTCACTGGATAGCCACCGCCAGGGAGTACGACGCGAGTTGAGACAAAGTAGTGGAAGACTCAGCACATTGCAAGACTCGACAACGAGTGGTCTCCTTTGTTTTACTTGGAGATCTCGGATAACTCAACGTGTCCGAGAGGGAGAGTTAGAAATAGTGCATCTGCTGGTTAAGGTCGACTAGACTGCACCCAATGTGGATTAGTCAAACTAGACTCGACTAGTTGGTAGTTAGTTAACTAGCGTGCTAGTGAAAGGACACACCCTCGTAACCATCCTTTATAAGCCCACCTATGAACTAAACACATTCATTGTTAATAAAGCATCTACTTGATGCAAGACGCTTCCGCATATGCATCTCTAACTGTATAGATTTCCTGCCTTAGACATTTGTACCAATTGGATGACCGAGACGACAATGCCACAACATGGTATGGCTAAGTGGTGCGGAATTGGGGGATGCTACATTGATGGAATGTGTAGAACTCACTTGAGCTGAAAGTTTGTATAGCCCATTTTCTAGTGTGCCTATGCAGATGGCATGTGACTTATTGGAGGTATATGAAATAAGACAACTATCTGCGTAAAGTGTGACTTGCATAGTATGTGCATGACATAAACTAGCGGCAAAGACTAGATTCTTACACATGGCTGGTACATGGAGGACTGACGTAAGTGAAGAGTCGACTGTGGAACATCCGAGGACAACCGAACCACCTATTGGGAGGTTGTGATCATCACCCAAGAGGACATCGGTGTCCTGTGGTTGGGGAATATGACTCAAAGGAGTCTTTGTCATGACAGATGTGTGAGGTAGCTCCACTATCAAGGTACCGAATTGATTTGTAGGGAGGAGGCATCATGGCGGGCGAAGGAGTTGAAGAGGATGGTTTCTTCACAAGAACATGTGCGCGGTGAGGCCTCTTTCCTAGGCTCACCATTTTCTTCCTTCGCATCCTTCTCCATGTGATTTGGGATTACGCACCAATTGCAAATAATTCCGCCTTCTTATTACCTCTTGCGGTGTAGAAGAAGACGGAGAAGCTCCAGAAGCTGGATGAAGTGGCGGCTTAGTGGAGGGAGATCCTTTGGTGCGGCCTTGACCGCGACCACTTCCTCGCCTCTTCCATGTACATCACTTGCCGGCTAGTTCGTGAGTCTTGACGATGGACTCCTCCTGTATCAATGCTCCGATCAACTCATTTATACTTATGTCCAAGGTATCATGCTTGTCCATATTTTTCTGGGCTTTTCTCAATAGAGCATTTTGAGTTGTCACAAATGATCTATAGGAGGATGGAACAGAGGATAATAATGCAACAAAGCATGTTAACTCTGAGAGCTTGGAGTTGGAAGCAGCTTCAAGTTGGGATCTTGCCATTCGAAAAGTACTAATATGGTGTTCAATGGTGCCAGATTCCCTCATCTTAAGGTTGTGGAAGTTACAAGTAGTAGTCATCAGACTCATAACATCCTTGGAGGAGTATAATTGTGCGAGGTGATCCCACATTTTCTTGGAGGATCCTGCCTCGCTAATTTGCCATACCATATGGAGAGAGAGACCATCGATAATCATATCCACAGGCTCTCTCATCCTTCGCATCCAGTGCGTTTTCACCCCATCTTGGGCGCTCTAAGGCTCCGACAATATCCCATAGGTCACGTTGCAATACTCCCTCATTCGCAGCGCCGTCGTAGTCCTTGCCATTGAATCTATCCTTTTCTTTGAAGTTGTCTCCATAATTATTGACAACCATTGATTTGGTCTCAATAGGGTCCTTGTTGATGTTGACTTCTTCGTCAAGTTGCTCTCCCTCATCTTCCCGACTAGCCATGGCAGGTGATGTTTAAAGACCACGACTACGTCGTGTGCGTGCTGTCTTGGAGGAGATTTCACCAGACGATGCTCCAATCATATCAAAAACAGAATCTGCAGGTAAAAATGTGAATTTCTGCAGGGAACTTTTAGACATTTTAGTATCTAAGTCTTCAATGCATCCAGCTAAATGATTGAAGGCACGAGCCAAAGACAAAAATTGTCTACTAATGACATCATGTCTAAGTTCTGAATCTATTTTGATAGATTTAAGGAGAGGCTGCAGAGAATCTGTGCTACTAATCACAACAGGACCAGCATGTAGATTAGGAATGTGTTGGAGTGCTAAAACTAGAGATTCTACTTGTGATAAACTAAAACAAGTAAGTAAATCTCTCTTAGCCACCTCAATCAACTCTCCTTGATTCTCTGATTTTATAAGGATTGCACCAATAAAATTGCTAATAAATTTAGAATCTCTTTCAATTGGATCTATAAATTTATCAGAATTATTATAATTTGATGCATTCTCCCTTGATGCAGCCTTCAATCTCCTCCTACTTCCTTGTCCCATGAGAAAGAGTCAAGAAAGTGATGCAAAATTTGTGCATCATAAAAATATGATGTTGAGCATAATTGTAAAGTTTCCTCCAAGCCAAAATTCCATGCTGCAAAATTAGTAATGCACAAAAGAATTCATGCCTAAAGAAGAGGCAAGCAAGGTGCTCAAGCATCTAGAGCCGAAGCTTCGATACCATGATGAGAATCACGCACAAACGCACTTGCAAAAGAGTCTTGTAGAGTTGCATTACATAATAGAAAATACAAGAGTGTTTAAATAGTAGGTGGTTGGTTACAACCATAAGTTGTTGTATAACCATAAGTGGTTATAACAACTAACTACCTAAATAACTACCTAGGGAAACTACTTTGTGCCCTAGGCATATAATAATCATTAAGTAAAGGTGGCCTAGTACATAGTGCCCTAAACCTAATATATTTCATCAGGTCTACCTCACTGTTTCTGACTCTCCGTCAGAATAGTACGCTGCCTCCGCCGAGTTTCGAAGGGGAGTTACCTGCGATACCTTCCGCATGCACTTCCTCCTTTCCCCACTGCTCATCCGCCTCCTATATCTCCCTCAAAATAAGGTATCCAACGTTCATGTCCCCGGCAACGGCGCCAAAAATGTGGTGGGTTTGCCCCAATCACCCAGAGCTAGCCCTAGTGGCCACACTTATCCCACGGTCGTCGAATACATGGGTTCGATCCCAAGAGACTTGACGAGATACGCTTATCCTGAGGGGTCGATCCTCTCTCTCTCTCACGATTTTTTCTCTGCCACAAATTGCCTCATCGAATATGGGTTTTGGGTTTGCTGGCCCACGGCCCCAAGACGTCCTCTAACTTCTAAGACCCCAAAAAGACAATACAACGACAATATCTCAATAACTTAACCTCATGCCTTCTTCCACAACAATCCTCTAAACTTATCCTCACCAGCTACTCAGGTCTCTCTTACGGCACCAACACCTACAGTGACCGGAATCCAAAGATTTTCGCTTGGGCCGGTAGCCCTGAGATTGCCTATAACGTGAGCACTCTTGGGGTTGGGAAGCCCCCCCCGCCGGGTTGCTTCAAAACGAGTCTCTGACGTTAGTGCCCTGCAAGACGCCAACAAGCTGCAAGCACACAACGATCTTAAGGTGAAACCAGTGGTTAAGAGGGGGACGCGCGTGTCACCCCTTTAACTCAGTCCTTACGAACCTTGCTCTCCTTCTTCGATGCATCGTCTGAAGGACGTGGTCGGTCGCGCGCGCTCACAACGGGGGCACAACAGAGAAGAAGAACCACAAGGATTGATATTGAACTGGTTACATGGCCCCCCTTTTATAGGTGGAGAGGTCTCCTTGGAATATGTGCATCTTAAATGCGGGATGACCCTCCGGATTCCATGAGGGAATTCGTGACTGGCAGTTCGGACTTTTGACCCCACAAGGTAAGGTCTAGCTCACAACTGCCACCTCTCCCAGTCATCACAGTCACCGCCTCCCTCAAAATAGGGTCCCTGTATTAAATATGGGTCCCACATTAGTGTCAATGTCCAAAAAAGAATGTTGCTATTAGGCATCCTACGAGTCGTCCTACCGGCTAAGAGGTTCGCCTTCGTTTGCTTCTTCTAACTCCACTACCGCCTTCATGTTCGGCGCATCACTTACCTCCTCCTGACTCGGACCGCTCCTCGGAACTGCCTTTGGCGTTGCCTCCTACCTCTGGCCGTTCCTTAGGTAGGTCTGCTCCTGGGGAAGAAACAATCTCCCCTTCTTCTCTGGTAGGAGGTGCTCCACCTACCAGTCCATCCGTAGGAGGTTCCCCTCCCGGAGGGAGAGTTGGCGCTGCCTAAATTGGACTCTGCCCCTCTTAGATGGTTGCCACCTGGAGGCCCCTCCACCCTAGATTGGATCTACCATTCTATATTACCTATCCCCTTATTCTGTTTTGGCTTTTAACTAATTGTTTCTTAATCTAATCGCAAAATCCCCTATTTAGCCTATTTATATAATTCCCTATTGGCAGGCATATATAGTGAGTATGCCTTTATCCTAAATTCGCCTTTTCATTCGAGCCTCACCCTCTGACGATGAGTCCGCCCACGCCTCGCCTCCACGGCCAGTGAGTTGGCGACTCCTTCCCCTACCGCCTGACCTACCACCGCCTCCGCTAAAAGGTCATTTCGACCCGTTTCTTCTTCCCTAAGTACCCTTTCTACCCGTCCAACATTGTCCAGCAATTCCAGCTCCAAAAGAATCGAAAAAGTTTTGGCATGTTTCCTCCCAATCGTTTCTAACAAAAAAAAAAAAATCAGACCTGTTCCACAACCGACTCATTTAGGCTAGTTGCCCAAACTTTTACGCTCCACATACTCCCCTCCTCACCTGTTTGCATCCCTGCACACAATAGGTACCTCAAGCTGAAGGTACTCCTTAACCTTCCACCCATTCACTCTAGTTGGCAGCAAGTCCCCATCCAGCACACGTAGTTGCACGGATCCATTCTCATACACTGCCACCACTTTGTAAGGTCCCATCCATCTCAACCTAAGCTTCCCTGGGAAGTCCATATACCAACTATCATATAGAAGAACCAAATTCCCGGCCACAATAGTCTCTTGCTTCCTCAACTTCCCATCATGCCTATCCTTTCGGATTTCTTGAATTCGCTGGGTTTCCTCTAAAGCTTCCTCTCTACGCTCCTCCTGTTCTATGAAAGATTCTAATCTAGCTACCTGGCTATCCTCTACGGTCATATGTTCATCCTCCATAATCCTATAGGTAGGTACTTCAAATTCCATGGGCATCACAGGAGACATGCCATATATTAAATAATATGGAGTCTTCTTGGTTGTCACTTTCTCCGCGGTCCTGTAAGCCCACAGCGCCGAATGTAGCTTAGCATCCCAATCGTACATGTGAGTTACAGTTACCTTGGTCAGAATTGTACATAACAACTCGTTCGTCTTCTCCTTCAAACCATTCGCCTTGGGATTGTAAGGAGTCATCTTTCGATGCCGGATGTTGAAGTAGGTGGTGAGAGCCTCAATTACTGAGTTGAGGAAATGAGTTCCTCTGTCGCTGACCAACTCTAGAGGACATCCGTACCTCGTTATAATATTCTCAAAAAGAAACTTCGCTACTGCGGGCGCGTCGTCCTTCCTTGTTGCTTCGGCCTCCACCATCTTTGTGCAGTGGTCTGCAGCCACCAGAATGTATTGCTTCCTTGTCCACTGTGTGGGTGGCTTGATTGGACCCACAAAATCTATACCCCACTTCTCAAACGGTGCCAACGGCAGTATGTAGGTGAGGGGCCACTGGGTTGACAAGGTAGGCCTGCCCACCCTCTGACACGCATTGCACCTCCGAATGAATTCCCATACATCCTTCGCATCCCACAGCCGCCCCACCGGCTAAGAGGTTCGCCTCATTTCTTCTAACTCCACTACCGCCTTCATGTTCAAGCGATCACTTACCTCCTCCCGACTCCTGACCGCCTCCTAATGCCTTGGCTGCCTCCTACCTCCGGCCGCCTTAGGTAGGTCTCGCCCCGGGAAGAAACAATCTCCTCTTCTTTCTTGTAGGAGGTGCCCACCACCTACCACCCATCCGTAGGAGGTTCCTCCCGAGAGGGAGAGTTGGCGCCTAAATTGGACTCGCCTCTTAGATGGTTGCCACCGAGGCCCCTCCACCCTAGATTGGATCTACCATTCTATACCATCCCCTTATTCTGCTTTGGCTTTTAACTAATTGTTTTAATCTAATCGCAAAACCCCTATTTAGCCTATTTATATAATTCCCATCGCGTGCATATATAGTGAGTATGCCTTTATCCTAAATTCGCCTTTTCATTCGAGGCGTCCCTACACGTAGTCATACGCTTCTGACGCCTTACCGGCCAGGTTGAGGCTTACGCCAGAGACTGCCACCCTACCGCCTTCTCGACTACCCACCCTGCCCGGCTTAAAAGGTCATTTCACCGCTTTTCTTCCTAAGTACCCTTTCTACCCGTCCAACATTGTCCAAATAATTCCACTCCAAAAGAATCGAAAAAGTTTTGGCATGTTTCCTCCCAATCGCTTTAACAAAAAAAAAAAAAAAATCGCACTGCTCCACAACCGACTCATTTAGGCTAGTTGCCCAAACTTTACGCCTCACATACTCCCTCCTCACCGCTTTGCATCCCCGCACACAATAGGTACCTCAAGTCAAGGTACCCTTAACCTTCCACCCATTCACTCTAGTTGGCGCAAGTCCCCATCCAGCATGAAGGTACCCGGATCCATTCTCATACACTGCCACCACTTTGTAAGGTCCCATCCATCTCAACCTAAGCTTCCCCGGAAGTCCATATACCAACTATCATATAGAAGAACCAAACCCGGCCTACACAATAGTCTCTTGCTTCCTCAACTTCCCATCATGCCTATCCTTCGGATTTCTAATCACTGGCTTCTAAAGCTTCCTCTCTACGCCCTCCCGCTCTATGAAAGATTCTAATCTAGCCACCGCTATCCTCTCACGGTCATATGTTCATCCTCCATAATCCTATAGGTAGGTACTCAAATTCCATGGGCATCACAGAGACATGCCATATATTAAATAATATGGAGTCTTCTTGGTTGTTTCTCCATGGTCTCAGAAGCCCACAGCTACCGAATGTAGCTTAGCATCCCAATCATACATGTGAGTTACAGCTACCTGGTCGAATTGTACATAACAACTCGCTCGCCTCCTTCAAACCATTCGCCTTTGGGATTGTAAGGAGTCATCTTCGATGCGGACTGTTGAAGTAGGTGGTGAGGAGCCTCAATCATCGAGTTGAGGAAATGAGTTCCTCTCAACACTAACTCTAGAGGACATCCGCATTCTCGCTATAATATTCTCAAAGAAACTGCTCATGGCGCCGGCCCTTCCTTGTTGCTTCGCCTCCACCATCTTTGTGCAAAGTCCGCAGCCACCGAATGTATTGCTTCCTTGTCCACCGTGTGGGTGGCTTGATTGACCCACAAAATCTATACCCCACTTCTCAAACGGTGCCAAGGTAGTATGTAGGTGAGGGGCCATGGTTGCTGTAGGCCTCGCCTCACCTCCTCGACACGCATTGCACCTCCGAATGAATTTACACATCCTTCTCGCATCGTAGCCCACCGTGTTCGCACTCTAAGATCTTTTTCACTTAACTGCATCAATAATGGCCACCGTGCCTCCGCAGCCCTGGATAAGAGCGGCTTCCTAGTCTCCAAACATCTCCGATCTTGGCACGGGACCTAGTTTGTACAAGACCCCGCCCCTAAGGCAAGGGGCTCTTGGTGGAGAAAAGCGGCCCCTCCCTGAGACACCTGTCCGGCATGATCCCATGCTCTAAAAATTTTCGTACTCTCACCATTCAGAAGTACCTTTAGGTGAACGCCTTCTCGCCTCGAATCTTCTCTCCTGTACCTCACCTCCTCCTGGCCTCTTACCGACAACCCTGTACGCCGCTGCTCATTCACAAGACCGCTTCCTTCCTCTCCACTGCCTAGGCTCATGTCCAGGTCTAGAACGGTCTTCATGGTGACCTCCTCGCCTTTGGTCGCAGGCTCGGCAGAACCGCCATCATCGACCCAAAATTCACGATGTCCCCTCCCACTCATTCAAACACACCTTGAGGTGTGATTTCTCACAACCTCTCCACACGTGTCACCGGTGATCCATCCTGCTTCTAGGCTCTAGTATACGCCTTCTTAGCACACCATCTTTGTGTGCCACCTTCCTTCTTCCAAATTGCGATTTCCGCAATCCCTCCATCGCCTCCTTGCCACCATCATGGCCTCCGCTGCAGCCCTTCGTGATCGCTCACCCCGGAGAAGCACTCCAGCCTCCTCGCCGCCCATGTTGCCCCTTGTCTTCCCTCGATTTTATCGCCCCGCCGCAACTGCTCGCATACACTTCTTGCTCATCCATCCCTTTGTCAAGAACGAGCCTGCCTCGGTCAATCCTTAGGCCGCCTCCACATGTTCACGTCCTCCTCCTCCGACCCGAGTGGTGGCAACTCAACTCCTCGTCAGAAATCGGCCATCCGTGGCCTCAAGTCGCTCTCCGCCGAGAGAAATGAAGTTAGCATTTTGATGTTGCCCCATGGCCTCAGAAGCCCACAGCTACCGAATGTAGCTTAGCATCCCAATCGCATACATGTGAGTTACAGCTACCTGGTCGAATTGTACATAACAACTCGCTCGCCTCCTTCAAACCATTCGCCTTTGGGATTGTAAGGAGTCATCTTCGATGCGGACTGTTGAAGTAGGTGGTGAGGAGCCTCAATCATCGAGTTGAGGAAATGAGTTCCTCTCAACACTAACTCTAGAGGACATCCGCATTCTCGCTATAATATTCTCAAAGAAACTGCTCATGGCGCCGGCCCTTCCTTGTTGCTTGTCGCCTCCACCATATCTTTGTAGCAAGCAATAGTCCTGCACCACTCGTAATGTATTGCTTCCTTGTCCACCCGTGTGGGTGGCTTGATTGACCCACAAAATCTATACCCCACTTCTCAAACGGTGCCAAGGTAGTATGTAGGTGAGGGGCCATGGTTGCTGTAGGCCTCGCCTCACCTCCTCGACACGCATTGCACCTCCGAATGAATTTACACATCCTTCTCGCATCGTAGCCCACCGTGTTCGCACTCTAAGATCTTTTTCACTTAACTGCATCAATAATGGCCACCGTGCCTCCGCAGCCCTGGATAAGAGCGGCTTCCCTAGTCTCCAAACATCTCCGATCTTGGCACGGGACCTAGTTTGTACAAGACCCCGCCCCTAAGGCAAGGGGCTCTTGGTGGAGAAAAGCGGCCCCTCCCTGAGACACCTGTCCGGCATGATCCCATGCTCTAAAAATTTTCGTACTCTCACCATTCAGAAGTACCTTTAGGTGAACGCCTTCTCGCCTCGAATCTTCTCTCCTGTACCTCACCTCCTCCTGGCCTCTTACCGACAACCCTGTACGCCGCTGCTCATTCACAAGACCGCTTCCTTCCTCTCCACTGCCTAGGCTCATGTCCAGGTCTAGAACGGTCTTCATGGTGACCTCCTCGCCTTTGGTCGCAGGCTCGGCAGAACCGCCATCATCGACCCAAAATTCACGATGTCCCCTCCCACTCATTCAAACACACCTTGAGGTGTGATTTCTCACAACCTCTCCACACGTGTCACCGGTGATCCATCCTGCTTCTAGGCTCTAGTATACGCCTTCTTAGCACACCATCTTTGTGTGCCACCTTCCTTCTTCCAAATTGCGATTTCCGCAATCCCTCCATCGCCTCCTTGCCACCATCATGGCCTCCGCTGCAGCCCTTCGTGATCGCTCACCCCGGAGAAGCACTCCAGCCTCCTCGCCGCCCATGTTGCCCCTTGTCTTCCCTCGATTTTATCGCCCCGCCGCAACTGCTCGCATACACTTCTTGCTCATCCATCCCTTTGTCAAGAACGAGCCTGCCTCGGTCAATCCTTAGGCCGCCTCCACATGTTCACGTCCTCCTCCTCCGACCCGAGTGGTGGCAACTCAACTCCTCGTCAGAAATCGGCCATCCGTGGCCTCAAGTCGCTCTCCGCCGAGAGAAATGAAGTTAGCATTTTGATGTTGCCCCATGGCCTAGTTTCTACATCATAATCGAACTCTTGCAGCAGGAACACCCATCTGGCAATCCTTCCTGACAAATCTGGCTTGTTTACAAGGTACTTCAACGTAAAATGGTCAACATGAAATGTCAACTTACAAGCCAGGAGTAGTGTCTAAACTTCACAGGAGTAGATGATACCAAGACCTTCCCCCGCTTGGTGGTTGAATAGTTCTTCTCAAAGATCCGTGAGTTGTCGTCCGCATAAAAACCGGTGATCCCATTTCTTCTCATCCTTCCGGCTTAAGATGGTCCCAATGGTGTAAGCAGACACATCTACGTATACATGAAACGGTTTCTCCCAATTTGGCGGCTGCAACGTTGGTGCGCCACCAAATCTGCCCTTCAATGCTGAAAAGCCTCCGCATGCCCATTCAAAAGGTGTATCCTTCTTGGTCAATTCGCAAGGCTACCTTCTTGGCAAAATCCTTGATGAACCTCTTGTAATACCCTACTAGTTCTACAAATGCACGCATCGCCTCATGTTTGTGGTCCATCTCTCAGTTTATAATCGCCATCTTCTTTATCTACCGCAACTGGATGAAACTTGATGAGCCAATGTAATGCCTTCCGTCAGGCCGAAATAACACTTCCTGGATGTACTTTCATGTTGATTCCCTCGGAAACATCGTCTTAGGTGTCCCAGGTGCAGCTCTCTCTTCCCAAACACGCAAAAATCATCCAGGAACACCTCCATGAACTTCCGTAAGAAATCTCGGAATATAGCGTCACCACACGTACCGGAAGGTGGCGTGAGTGTTACAATCCGAAAGGCAGCTTGAATAAGCAAGTACCCCTCTAACTACAGAACGTGGTCTTGTCCCCGGTCTTCCTCAACGAACTGATTTTGTACCCACTCCATCCAGAAACTATACATCTCATGCCCAACTACCGTGTCCAAGACACTATCCATGAAAGGCAAAGGGTGGTGGTCCTTCTTCGCCGCTCATTAATCCTCCTCAATCTTGACACACGCACTCTTCCCTCGCCGCTTCTGGTACAATCACAACGGGAGCAACCGACCACACTGGTAAGTACCGGATACTCTTGCCCAAAGTCATCCACCGATCCTTGACGACCATGAATACTTGGGATTCAAATGCAGATTGTTTGATCCTTACAGGGGTGCTGCCCTCCTCGCCTTGCTGCAGGCTCGGCAACCTCTCGCCATCCACCCAACCCAAGATGTCCCCCCTCCCAATTCTACTGCAAACACACCTTGAGGTGTGATTTCTCCACAACCTCTCTCCACACGTGTCACCGGTGATCCATCCTTGCTTCTAGGCTCTAGTGCATACGTCTTCTTAGCACACCATCTTTGTGTGCCACCTTTCCTTCTTCCAAATTGCGATTTCCTCGCAATCCCTCCATCGCTCCTTGCCACCATCATGGCCTCCGCTTGCAGCCCTTCAGACTGTTCACCCTGGAGAAGCACTCCAGTCTCCTCGCGCCCATGTTGGCGTCCTCTTGTCTTCCCCGATTTCCGGATCGCCCCGCCGCAAAATCGCTTCCTCGCATAACACTCCTTCTTGCTCATCCATCCCTTTGTCAAGAACGAGCGCTGGTCAATCCTTAGGCCGTCTCCCACATGTTCACGTCCTCCTCCGTCGACCCGAGTGGTGGCAACCAACTCCTCGTCAGGAAATCGGTCATCCGTGGCCTCAAGTCGTTCTCCAGTTTTCAGACGAGAAATGAAGTTAGCATTTTGATGTTGCTTCCATGGCCTAGTTTCTACATCATAATCGAACTCTTGCAGCAGCAACACCCATCTGGCAATCCTTCCTGACAAATCTGGCTTGTTTACAAGGTACTTCAACGTAAAATGGTCAACATGAAATGTCAACTTACAAGCCAACAGATAGTGTCTAAACTTCTTACAGGAGTAGATGATACCAAGACCTTCCCGTTTGGTGGTTGAATAGTTCTTCTCAGCATCCGTGAGTTGTCGTCCGGCATAAAAAACCGGGTGATCCCATTTCTTCTCATCCTTCTGGCTTAAGATGGTCCCAATGGTGTAAGCAGACACATCTACGTATACATGAAACGGTTTCTCCCAATTTGGCGGCTGCAACGTTGGTGCGCTCACCAAACTGTCCTTCAACTGCTGAAAAGCCTCCTGCCTCGCAGCCGTCCATTCGAAAGGTGTATCCTTCTTGGTCAATTGCGTCAGCAAGGCTACCTTCTTGGCAAAATCCTTGATGAACCTCTTGTAATACCCTACTAGTTCTACAAATGCACGTACCTGCCTCACGGTTTGTGGTACGTCCATCTCAGCTATAACTGCCATCTTCTCTTTATCTACCTGCAATCCTCGTATTGAAACTTGATGAGCCAACAGAATGCCTTCCGTCGTGCCGAAATAACACTTCCCTGGATGCAATTTCATGTTGGATTCCCTGCACTTCTGGAAACACTGTCTTAGGTGTCCCAGGTGCAGCTCTCTCTTCCCAAACACGCAAAAATCATCCAGGAACACCTCCATGAACTTCCGTAAGAAATCTCGGAATATAGCGTTCACCACACGCTGGAAGGTGGCAGGAGTGTTACACAATCCGAAAGGCAGCTTTGAATAAGCATAAGTACCCCAATCTGTTGTGAACGTGGTCTTGTCCTGGTCTTCCTTCCTCAACGAAATCTGATTGTACCCCGAATACCCATCCAGGAAACTATACATCTCATGCCCAACTACCGTGTCCAGCACACTATCCATGAAAGGCAAAGGGTGGTGGTCCTTCTTCGTCGCTTCATTAATCCTCCAAATCTTGACACACCCGTACCTTCCCCTGCTGCTTCTTGGGTACAATCACAATGGGAGCAACCCATTCACTGGTAAGTACCGGATAAATTACTCTTGCTTCCAAGTATTGGTCCAATTGATCCTTGACGACCACAGAATACTTGGGATTCAGCCGGTATTGTTTGATCCTTACAGGGGTGCTGCCCTCCTTCAGATCGATTCGATGTATCCCCAGCTCTTCCGGAATTCCTGTCATGTCAGTAATTTTGAAGGCAAACACATCGACATATTTCCTAAGTACCCTACGAAACTCCTCTTTTTCTACCACTCCGGTAGGTAGGCACCCTACGCCGGTAGGCAAGCAGCCTATGGCGGCAGGGAAGAGAAAGGAGTGTCAACGTGAGGCGCCGAGGGCCGCGCCTAGGCCGCCATCACCCGCGCTAGGAGGAAGAGGGGATGGGGCAACAGTGCAGGTGCCTACCCCACTGCGCGACGGCCCAAGGGACACGAGGGTGCTGGAAATTTCCAGCAAGAGACCGACGGGGGCTGAATTGGGGCCTCTAGGAGATTTGCTAAGTATCTGTAAAAAAAGTTAGCCATGTAGATTTGAAGATAGCAAGAGAAATGGCAGCCTCCCTCTTAGCATGTCAAGAGGAGGTCCAGGCGAATAAGGCCTAGGAGATGGCGGAGAGATGAGCAGACCAAGTGGCAGCTCGAGGCCATGGAGTCCGACGAGAAGGCAACCAAGTTAGAAAAGGCTGTTGAGAAGCTCCAACAAGGCATTGTGGACCACAAGAGGGCGGAGAAGGTCCTGGAAGGGAAATTGATCCAAGCAGAGGAAAGAGCCATCCGAGCCACTAACCAACGGGACACATGGAGGCAAATGGCGGAAGACCATTTTGCCCAACTAGAGCAGGAGTGAAGGAGCAAATCTGAATCTCTAGGAAGGGAGAAGCGGGCGGTCCAGCAGGTGGAGGCACAGGAACAGGTGATGGCCACACAAGCCATCAAAATCCGGGACATGGAGGAAGAATTGCAAAGAACCCGGTTTAGTTTGGAGGAGAAACGCACAGAATTAACCACTCAAGACCTCTAAGTGCAAGAGCTGGAACGCGAGAAGGTTGCTTGGCAGGAGGAGAGGGAGAGACTTGCCAAGCAAATGGTCGAGCTGGAACAAAGGAGGTTCCAGGAGGAAGAGCACCACAAGAAGATGGTGCACAGGATGCTGTAGTTAGGAAGAGACGGTTTTGGGCGGATTATGCCCTTCATCGACACTAACCAGCCAGCTCAAGGAAGCCAGGGAGGAGAATGTTACCCTCCATGTGAAGGTAGGCGAATTGACAACGGCAAGGGACGCCTACAAGGGTAGGTGTGAAGATGGAGAATGGCCCAGCAAGCTTGACGACCTTCAGATGCAATACCACAGCTTGGGAGCCCATCTCCATAACAGGATATTGAAGGCCAATAATGAGGTGTTGCGCCTTGCCAAGAGGAGGACTCTAGGTCCTCATGACGATGATCGGGAAGTGCTGCTACAGGTGCAGCCGGAGGCCTCGGATTTTGATGAGGCCACAAGTGACATGGACTCCGAGGAGTCCGGAGAAACAGGGGATGGAGGAGAAACCGCGGCGCCGAAGGAAGGAGATGGCGCCAAAAGCAAGGTAGGAGGTCAGCCTACCCTTGCAGGAGGTCAGCCTACCACGGTAGGTGACCACCCTACGCCGGTAGGTTGCCAGCCTACCGCGGTAGGACAAGGACCTACGGGCGTAGGTCCAGAGGAGGGAGCAGCCCTACCGGAGGAGACCAAGGATGGGGTCCGACCCGTAGAGGAACGGGAAGGGGTGAGAAATTTCCTCACCCCACGAAATGCTCCATGATAGGTATGGACAAATCGAACAGCAGGCAAAGGAGCCAAGAGGATCTTAACCGAAGGAGTCTTCACCGATGAGAAGGAAGAAGGAGAGGGCAAGGGAAAGGGACCAACCTACCATGGTAGGTGGTCGACCTACCCCAGAGGTGCTGCATCACCGCTGGTAGGGTGCCTTTTGAAGGAGCGCGGCCTCTAGAGGGAGCTGGAAGCGGGGCCGATTGTGAACAAGGGAGGGGCACAATTGCCTGTCGGGTGCGAAGGATCAGGGCGCCGCTTCGCGGAGCGGGAAGAAGGGGCAAGAAGGTACTTGCCCCACAAGTCAGGAAGAAGACAGAAGCTGGGAGGGGACAGGAGCAAAAAGAGGGCGAGGGAGCCAATCAGCAGGAGACGCATCGCCGCCCCAGCAAGATAAGGATTGAAATTGGTCAATGACCATAACTGTGCTTTGGGGAATGGGAAGGATAGATGGTGTAGACTGACATTATTTAAGAGTGGCCATAGGTGAAATTGCTAGAATAGAATTTACCTAGGATCAGACAGTAGACTTAGATGTCAGGACTTAAATACTGGCGGTAGGAAATAATAAAATATTGGGAAAGGTGGCCTGCAGCAGGCACACCCAAGGGAGGTTGTATGTGGAGGTCCTCCTATAAGAGGAGGAGGATTTCACAAAGTAAAGTATCACGTCTTGCGCTTCCATACTCGCGAGTCCTTTGCCCCTTGCAAAGGAATTTCGTGCCGGCTGCGAGCCAACGTAGCGTCTGGTAGAGAGGAAGTTGCGGTGGTCGGAGTGCTTGGTAGAGGGCTTGCTTCCTGCGAGTGCCTCGACGAGTTGCTCCCCTTGTGAATGGTTGCTGTGAAATTGCTTTGCTTTGGGTGTGTGGCGATGCCCAAGGAACTCTCGGCTTGAGGGTAGACTACAGGGAAAGACTCCCTGGAGGTTCTCGCTGTCTGATGTCAAACTCATAGCAACCGGCCCAAGGCAGAACTTGCTGATGTGTAGGCGGACCCCAGGTAGTTGTGCCGTAAGGGCGAGCCGAGGCCAGTGAGCCCGAATTGAGGTTAGATTAGGAGGAGGATGAGGAGATGAGTTGAGCGTTGAGGAAGATGATGAGTGGATAATGAGTAGAGTTAGAGTGTAGGTAATAGTAGAAGGCCACAAGCAGAGCCTAAGGGACGAATCCCAAATCTGCAAGTAAAAGGGCGCTCCTTAAGTGGAGAAGAGAGGTCTTAGAAGTCGGGACGAAATTGCGGTGTGGATCAGGGGGTCCCTGGGCGCCCGGGATAGACTCCTTGCTGCTAAGACATGACCTGCAATTGTGTTGTGTCGTTGTAGGTCGAGACATGGTGATTTTTCGGAGCAGTGCAAGAGGTGCAGCTGCTGGAAGGGGGAGAGTAGAGGACGCCTTGCTTGTTCAAAAGGCTGAGGTAGTGGGTTGCTGCAAGTAGCGATTGTTTCCCCAGAATCCGATCGTTCACACAAGTCTCATGGGACGAACCCAACGCATTTGCAAAGGGATAAGTGTGGCTAGAGGGGAAATCTTGAAGCCGGGGTTTTCCTCCCACACCTCACCTTGGAATCAGACACAATCTGGTTAGACAGCGGGTTGGGAAGGAAAGAAAAAAGGCTTGGTCAGCACTCAGCGATTAGACCACATCTCACCTCGGTCCCTCAAGGAAATCTTCCTTCCTAAGAGCGCCCTCACCGTTAGTCGCCCCAGAAGCGGAGCTTGGTCACTCAGCTCTTGACCACCCAGGGATCTCCCCGGCCCTCTTGTGACGAGAAGGCAGCACCCTGAATCAGTCCGTTATTGATCGAACGTCTCCAATCAACCTCGCGCGCAGATTCGACACACAGGAGCTCACACCTGAAATTGTCTAACAAGAGAGACGCGAAGGTGTCTCTTATACATCCGGCCACGGAACGCCATAACTCACCTTTCCCTAGTGTCTAAAAAAAATGGCTGACCTACCACGAGCGCACCTACCACCTGTGTAACCTGCATTCATGTGCTTTCCTAGCACCTTATCCCTAATCGAGTGAAAGCCCCCGACCCATGATGCCGCCTCTAAAATCAGCGCCCGCCTCCTTGCGCTGCCCTGCGGCCCATGGGTGTTCCCCTCGCTCTCCTACCACACCTCTGATCCGAAAGATTCTCCCTTAATACCTCCACCTCACTTCTGCTATCCGAGGTCCCTTCACTCCTTCCAGGAGGTGCCGCCCGTCCCCTGCCCCCGCGCATGTTGCCTCGCTCCTCATCACTAGACAGCTACACAGTGCGTTCCTCCCTCCACGCTCTGGCCTCCGCCTCGCTCATCTCCTCGAGCACAACTTGCGGAGGGTATGCCCCGGATCCCATTCGAAGGAACCACTAGTAGGAGCCCGTGGCGGTTAGGATGTGCGCCGAGTTTCCCGCCTCCTTCCACCTCCGCCGCCCCGCACTGCCGACTCCTGCACTCCACCCGTGGTTCCTCTCGCGAATGCAGGCACTTGTGTCGTAATTACCCTTGCCCCCACGCGGCTGCGGGCGCGCCCCTTCACTCGACCCCACTGAAATCCTGCCCCTTGAAATCTCGCAGGCTCACAGTACCAAGGTGCGGTCTTCTTCCAGTTGCGCTCCGAATCTGCTAGTGCTCAGCTTACTGTCAGCCCCGGCTCCGCAACTAGGGTTGTTATCTCCCCCTGGCCTGTATCCATACGTTCCGTATTCGGCCACCGTTGTGGAACTAGACACCTCCCCACTTCCCTGCGCCATTGTTGCTGAATGAAGGATCCCCCCACCATATATAGACAATTTTTATTCCTAAAAATCCTAAGGTCCAAGGACCTTCTGGCATGATATTCACAGATTCGAGGCCCAAGGACTAATTATTTGTAAAATTATTATTGCCATGGGGCAAGGATCACTTTTAGTATAAAAGGCCTTGCCTCAGACATTTCCTAAGCAATCCATCACTCTAGACATGAGAAAAAAAAAAAAAAACGTTCAAACCGACAGTCCAGGGAAGGGTTAGTGTACATGTGGTCTCCCACATACTCTCCTTCTCAAATGTTGGCGTCCTCACCAACTTATTGATAATACTTTTTAACTCGCCAACCATTGACTCTGGTTGGCAAGTGCGGCCCATTCAAGTACTTCAGCTGGATAGAACCATTGTCGAAAACCTCCAGGACTCTGAATGGACCCATCCACCTGAGGTGCAATTTGCCTGGAAAATGCATGTATCGGTTATCATACAATAGAGCCAAGTCTCCGGGGACAACATACTCCTGGTGCTTCAGCCTAGAAAAGGAGCAGCGATATGTGTACAAGGAGGAGCAAGGAGCTCTCAACAGGTGAGCAGCTAAGAGAGCTGCAAGTGGAGGCCACGATGTTGGCAAGGAGCGATGGAGGAATCGCGAAGAAATCGCAATTTGGAGGAAGGAGGGGTGGCACACGAAAATGGTGTGCCAAGGAGGTGTGTGCGCTAGAGTCCAGGAGCGGAGATGGCCCAGCGGTGGTGTGCATGGAGGAGGATTGTGGAGAAACCACATCTCGAAGAGTGTTTGCAGCAAAGCTGCAAAAAGGGTAGTCGATGGATTCATGGTCGACTGAAGAAGTTGCTGCTAGGAAAACGCAGCAAGGTGTGGTTTCCTAGCAGGATTTTGCATATATTGGCTCACAACACCTAGAGCTTTTCCAAGATCTAGACCAGTTGCAACCATGGCAAACATCAAACTGCCCACTGCTTGTCTATAAGGAATGTTCCCCATCTCCTCCTCCTCGTGATTGCTTGCAGGACATTGGTCTTTGCTAAACCTCATATCTAAACCGAGAGGTGTTGCAATTGGCCTGCAATTAGTCATTCTAAAACAATCCAAGAGTTCCTCGATGTACTTCTGTTGTCCAAGCTTGATTGTTCTCCTCACCTTATCTCTAACCACTTGAGTCCCAAGGCAATAGATGAGCTCCCCAAGTTCTTCATTTCAAATTGTCTTGACAACATCTCCTTTACCTCATTGATGGCATCTATAGATGCACTCCACAAAATGAGGTCATCCATGTATATGGCTAGAATAACCATAGATTGGAGAACTTTGAATATGTAGATGCTCTCATCAGATGTGCATTGTTGAAATCCTTGCTCCTTTAAGAAGGCATTGATCTTCTCATACTAATCTCTAGACCCTTGCTTCAATCCATAGAGAGCTTTCTTCAATTTGCACACCAAACTCTCATTGCCTTTTTCGATATACCCTTCACGTTGCTCCATATAAATGTCCTCCTCCAAATCTCCATTGAGAAATGCAGTTTTTACATCCATTTGATGAATCTCCAAATCATCAATTGCTCCCACTGCAAGTAAAGTCCTTATTGACACAAATTTGGCCACTGGAGCAAAGGTCTCATTGTAATCGATGCCTTGTTCTTGGCTATATCCCTTCACCACCAATCTTGCCTTATATCTCTCAATCTGACTACTAGAATCTCTCTTGATTCTAAACACCCATTTGCTCCCAATAGCATTCCTTCCTGCAGGCAAGGAGGTTAACACTCAAGTGTCCTTCTTCTTCAATGACTTCATCTCATCATCCATAGCTTCTTCCCATTGCTTTGCATCCTTTCCTTGTAGTGCTTCAGCTATCGTTCTTGGTTCCCTCCCATATTCCATAGCAATGGATGCAAACTATGATCCTTCTCTCTAATCTCGTGGTGGACAACGCTCCCTTGTTGGATATCTCCTCGGAGGAAGAATTTCTTCTCTCAAGGGTTCTTCCTCATGGTTTCCCTCGCTAAAGATCATTTCATTCCCATCAATTGGAATGACGTCTTTTCCAATTGGTTCTTCAAGTATCACAACCTCATGGGCATCAACAATAGGAAATTTCTTGCCATCTATATTCTTTCCCTCATCAAAAACCACATCTCTACTTATGATGATGCGCCCGGATGCCTTGTCTATAGGCCTTTCTATCAATATCATAGCCCACAAAAATACACTTCAATGCCTTCCCTTCGACCTTGCTCCTAACTTCTTTGGGTTTATGTGCAAAGGCTCTACACCCAAACACATGCACTGTGTTTCGGGTGCCTAAAATATCACATGTCGGTGCACTCTATTTTAAGTGCTTGAAATAAACCAGATTCACAAACATGTCATTTTCTGAGTTGTGATTCTTTGATGCACCATATTTCTTCAATTTTTTTTAACGTCTCGCATTGAAGAACTCGCTCGAAGGATTGCGGTACGTCCTTTTGAGGGACAAAAAAATTGTTTGTGTATCCCTACCAAAAAAGGTAACCTATGTTACAGTTGTTGTTGCAATTTTATATTACACTTCCAAATTACAACATACTATGTAGGCTTGGTATTAAGTTTGACACTTATTTCCCAATATGGTGCCACCATCTTAACAATGAAGTGGAATGATTTGAGAGCTGCATTTTTGAATTTGTTCTGCAGCTTGAGCTATGCACATCACACGTTGGCCCGGTTGAGGACTTTGCAAAGGAAGAGGAGGGAGTCTTTGTATGATTATGTAAAGAGGTTTTATGGTTACTTTGAAAGAGTACCACCACGGCCGCCAAAAAGATGTAGCCTTCTGCAAAAGCAAGGCCTATGATATGAATTTTCCTGATGAAGGTTCAGGAAATAGCATAGGAAGGAGTCCAGAGGGAACGTATGTAGATCCATCTGAGTTATCCCCAAGGACAACGGAGTGCTCATGACAAGAAGAAGTGAGGTCATAGGAGACAAATGACTTTCATTGTGCACACATGTGGTTGGAGGCCCCACTGTCCAGAAACCACTGTGGCAAGACATCTGTAGAGGCTGATGAAGCAAGATAGGCTACCAATAGTCCAGGTGTGGAAGCTCTTGTCACATGGGACTCTGCTGAAGATTTCCCTTTAGCTTCATCGGATTTCTTTTTCCTGCAATATCTAGTGGCCTGGTTTGCCACAGTAGTTGCAGACCCCGCGCTTCTTTTCACTTGAAGCGGAGGGATTGAAACCAGGAGATAAGAAGGACGTTTGTCCAGCATATCCCCTGCCTCGTCCTCTTCCACGACCTCCCCTGCCTCGACCTCTCCCTCTTCCTCTCCCTCTCCCACTGAAGAGGGTAGTGTCACTTACTTGAGTGATGATCCTGCCTTGTGTAGCTTCCGGCTGGCTTCAGCTTGAAGCAATGCTCCAACAAGCTTCTGAACAGTCAAGTTGGTTTGTGCAGGGGTTGTTGCAGTTGCAAGAGTCACCACAGCTGACGCTTGTTGGCTTGAGCTCCACTGCTCAAAACTGGGAGGTAAGGAGGCAAGTAATTGGATTGTAGCTTGTGACTCAGAGAGGATCACATCACAAGAGGCTAGCTTGGCATGTGCTGATCCACCGAATCCGACTCCTTAATGCGAAGATTCTGAAAATTTAAGGTAGTAGCAACCTCTAACATGACTTCTTTGCACTCATAGGTGTCAGATAGAAGAGTCCATGCTTCGCTAGCCGTGCTTGTTAACTGGATGTGTAGAATCATCTCTTGGGAGATGGAGGCAACCAATATAGTACATGCTTTTCCGTCTTTAGCTTTCTAGTCAAGCTCATCCTGTGCAGTCTACTTGATACTTGTCCCTCCAGGAGTTACTGTCCCGGAGACTTGGCCGGCTATCTTCTGTGGTACAACTATGCCCATCAACAACTTTTCTTCCAAGATGCATCGGATCCTAAAGCTCCAAGCGTCGTAGTTGTTAGGAGTGAGTCTATCCTTTTCCTGTAGTCGATTAGACCCTGTGTTTGTCGACGTTTAGCCCGACATCGGGCAAGACTGTTGAATTTAGAGCGACTTGCTGCTGGACTTAGACAAGTGCTGCCTGAGTGTCAGGATTTGATGTGAATGCTGCTTGAGTTCAAGTTTCTGTGTGGCTATTGAGTGCATATCAGACTCTCTTTGTTTTTCAAGACGTTCTTGTCTAGAAGACAGACTATCGAGCCTACTGGAAAGAAAAGGTGGTGTGTCAACACAGTCAGCCTGAAGGAAATTTGAACATTGACAATTAGGTCTAGGTACTGGATAGGCCTTTGCAGGAAGGTAGGAGGATCTAACTCCTGTACGTGGTTGTCTCAATACTGAGGAAGACGAAGAGGGAAGATGTGTGGAATACGACTCAATGAAGGTTTGAAGGAAACGGATGCGTTCCTCTTGCTGCGAGGGAGTCAGCGCCTTTTTAAAGTAAAGACTCTCAAATTCTTCCTGAAAATTGGCAGGACCTACAGCGCCCATAAACTTACCTTGTTGACTGAAATCGGACCACAGATGCCTGCAATTATTCTTGCGAGGCATCGTGTCCAGACACTCATGATAACTGCAGCATCAATGTTGGGTTTTTGTGAGAAGCTGACCCCAATTTGTCAGCGGAATCATCAGTGGGTAATGCCTCTCACTCACTGATGAGGCTTTTTGGTGCTTTTTGGTGTGATGCCTCTCATCACACCAAAAAGGCTTTCGATAATACAGAATGAAAAGTGCACACACACAAGTCTCTGAACGAACGATTATTACTACTAACTACCAACCGCCCATAAGCAGGTGTTCAGCAATGGATAAACTAACTACTAATAATTAAATATCTAACAGGCATCGCCACACACCCCAAAAGCAAAGCAATTACACAGTAGCCATTCACAAGGGGAGCAACCTGTAGAGGCGCCCGTAGGGGGCGAGCCCTCCGCCAAGCACTCTGACCGCCACAAACTCCCTCTCTACTAGACACTGCGTTGGCTTGCAGCCGACACGAAATTCCTTTACAAGGAGCAAAGGACTCGCGAGGTTGGGAGCGTAGGACACGATACTTTACTTCTCAAAATTGCTCCCTCTTATGGGAGAATCATCATATCATCCCTCCCCCAGTGCGCCATCCATCGCGCCGCCTTTCCCCTTATTCTAATATTTCCTGCCACAAAACTGCCTCCTTTTCTCACCCTTCGGCGGCAAGTGCTCCTCCCAGAGGGGCTCCCCTAGCCAGCCCTGTTCCTCCTTACTGTGCTACCTCCTCCTTGGTAGCCTCCTCTGACTCGGACTCCTCGAAGTCCATATCACTCTTGGCCTCTTCAAAATCTAAGGCCTCAGGCTTGATCTTCGTAAGGGCCTCCATGTCATCGTCGTGTGGCCAAAGCATCCTTCTCTTCACAAGGTGCAATATTTCATTGTTCGCATTGAGAATCCTGTTGTGGAGGTTGACCCCTAAACTTTGATATTCTAACTCCAACTCATCGAGGTCTTCCGGCCAAGTACCTTTCTCACATGCTCACGCACCCTCTTCAATTGCTCTTGGGCTTTTTCCTTATCTTGCCTTTCTGCCACCAACAGCAAATACTTGGCCTCCGACCTCCTTTTCCATGGTGGCAGCCCGATTAGCTTGTGCTTCATGGAAGCCTAGTTGCTTCTCCAGTGCTTTGTTGTCACGCATTCGTTCGGAATAGGAGATTGCATGAAGCATGTAATAGATGCATCTTCTTAACAGGGCAACTACTAATTAGTTTCTTTACCTCTTTTAACTTTTCACCTTTCTACCTTGTTTCACCAGTGCCGTTACTCTACATTGCGTGAAGTGATGGATGGAGTGATCATCTTGAGGATGCAGAGTTTTGTTACAATAACACTGTACATAGCTCCACAGGCTATACACCGTTTTAGATGACAGGTAACGAAGCAATGGACGTAGTTTCCATATTGAATGCTGAAGCGTTTGAGACAGCAGCAAGAGAATCACGTGAGTTTATTGAGCAATTGAAGGCTAGGCATGAAGTTGCTACGAAGATTTTGGCCAAAGCTCAAGAAAGGTAAAAAAAGTTTGCTGACAGGTACAGGAAAGAGGAAGAATTTCAAGTAGGTGACAAGGTGTGGGTGAAATTGAAGAATTTTCAACTACCACAAGGGTTGACCTCAAAGTTCATGCCTAAGTATGGAGAACCTTTCGTAGATCAGAAGCGCATTGGGAATATGGCTTACAAACTATAATTGCCTGAATGGATCTTCTCTCATAATGCGTTTCATGTCTCTTTCCTGAAACCATTTGTGATTTCAAAAGAGAATAAGGATATGAACAGAAAGGATTCTCAGCAAGGCAAGAAAGCTTGGTTTGACACGGGCTAGCACATCTGAGCATGTAGAGTGAAATATAAATGAGGCCCATGAGTGGGTCATGGCCAACCAAGCCGTGAGGATTCGCGACTTGGAGAAGGAGGTGGGAGAAGTTCGCTGGAATTTGGAGGCAAAGAACCATGAGCTCGAGGAATGGGAGCTCTTTGTGCGAGGTTTGGAGATGGAGTGGGAGAATTGCCGAAAGGAGCATGAAGGTCTCCCGGAGCGATTAGCAAAGTTGGAGAGGAGAAGAGTAGAGGAGGAGAATCGTCATAAGGCGGTTATGCATCGTGTGTTGGTGTTACGGAAGAGGAGATTTCGGGCTGATTATGCCCTTCAAACGAAGCTAGTCCACCAACTTAGGAGTGAGAGGGTGGAAAATGCAGCTCTTCATGTGAGAGTAGGGGAGTTGACCTTGGAGAGGAACGCCTACAAGGGCCTATAGGTGGCTGCAATACATAGGTGAATTGCAAGAAGTGCCTTTGCAGATAAGGAATTGAAAAGGAGCTGTGAGCTTCACAGTTGTAGATATGGATGATCATGAAATCTCTTCAAATGGATGAAGTCCAATAAGGTATGTGTGACGTGGACTCATGTACCATACAGATCTTAGGAGATGAAGAGCACAAAGTGAGTTGTGCAGTTCTCAAGCAAAAGCTTGGAGACAGCATTGATCATATCATCTCTAAGAAAGAGATCAAATGTTGTGTAAAGGATGGAGAGGAATTGCTACAGCCACTAATGAAGAGCTGCCTAGAGAGGACTCTTAATGATCAGTGGTTTGCAAAAATCCCCCGAGTTAATAGCTGCCTAATTAAGGCGAGTCTGCAGGATATATAAGGGCGAGAGCAAGAGCTTTGAGAAATCATCTTCATCATAATTCAGTTTATGATGCGTTGCAAGCCTTATGTTGAGAGAGCTTTGGAGAGCTTTGGCTCTTGAGCTTGTCGTTGAGTCAAGGGCAGTAGCCAGTTAGGCGTAGATAGCCAAACTCAATTGTGTATTCTATGAATAAAGAGCGGCACCTCAAGGAGGTGGCCTGCGAGTTATCAGTGGGCGGCAGGCTACTTGGAGCGTAGCACTGCATCGTGAGGTTGAGAGCGTTGAGAATCATGCAAGTTTCCTGTGGAGTGAATTGGCAAGGTCCTAGACTGAGAGCGCTGAGAATCATGCACGTCTCCTGTGGAGTGAATTGGCGAGGTCCTAGACTGCTGGGAAGCCAGCAGTTGCCGCTTCCTTACAGACTGCATAGTGAGGGGCGTTACTCTGCATACATGGGAAGAGGAAGAGAAGCCGTGAGGGGGCATTACTCTGCATACATGGGAAGAGGAAGAGAAGCCATGAGGGGCGTTACTCTACATACATGGGAAGAGGAAGAGAAGCCGTGAGGGGCGTTATGCTGTATACATGGGAAGAGGAAGAGAAGCCGTGAGGGGCGTTATGCTGCATACATGGGAAGAGGAAGAGAAGCCGTGAGGGGCGTTACTCTGCATGCATGGGAAGGGGAAGTGAAGCCGATAATTATAAAGAAACGGTCCACAGATCAAGCTAGGAGAATAGAAATATAGAATTATTTATCGATCTCAGAAAATAGCCTGGTCTGTTAGGGATTAACGACTGGGACAGTAAGGAGTAATTCTATATCGATCTCAGAAAATAGCCTGGTCTGTTAGGGATTAACGATATCGATCTCAGAAAATAGCCTGGTCTGTTAGGGATTAACGACTGGGACAGTAAGGAGTATGACCGTCACGGTCGTCACGCAGTCTGGTAATCCAGTATATTCCGCATTTCTCTCAAAAGTCAATCCTCGAGACCGAGCCTGGCCTCTATCTCACTCTCGAGGATCCACCAGAGTTTGATGGATCCACTGTCACAGATTTTTTTTTAATTTAATATTTTAAAAATAAATCAAAACAACCCCGGGGGAGAAATCTTCAGCAAGGGTTCAGATTCCCCTATGTTACACATCGTAACATCGTATCAGATGTGACTGTCACTGTCACAGATGACTGGAATTCAGATCATGTTGCAAAAGAAATCAAGGCTATCCGGGTGACTGCAGCATGCAGCATATAAAAAACCTTGTTTATCTTACAACCTCCAAAGTGGAAATGCGATGTGTGAATGTGTTAGCAAATCAACCGTGCAACACTCAGACAACTAACTGCCAAGGATGAGCCCACCAGAACTCCAAAAATGCTGCTCTTCACATCCAATGCCAAGGCTCGTCGCAGAAGATTGCCTCCAAAAGCAGAATACAAACCTCCACAAGCTAAGATCATCCAATGATCAAGACCATCGTAGTCTAACCCAGCAACAACCGCAAGAACTGCTGCCACTGGACCCGTGCATCCAGTCAACGTTGCCACAAGTAGAGCCAACTGCCAGCTGGTAGTGGCACTGTACACTATTATAGCCACCGTTGCACCCCTGGGAAGACCATGCAATGAGGCTGAAAGTAGCAGGCGCATATCTAGACCAGATGTTTTGAGGCTAGCAATTCCAACTACCAGTCCATCCACAAGGGCATGAAAGGCTACCGTTGTTGACACCAGAAGAGCTTGCCTGGCTAGAGGTGATATCTTACCCGGGCCAGAACGCAACACCTCCCTCTTTCCACTTCTGGATTCTCCCCTGCAAGAAGCAACAGCCTCAAGAACCCAAAACACTGCACATCCAGTGCAGAGCCAAGCTATAACCAGAAGGACGCCAGATTGGCCACGCAGCAGTAATTGTGCTGGGCTCCATGCTGCCACAACAAAGGCAACCCCTGATCCAAGTCCTGGAAGAACCATCGGCGGCATTCTCACCCAGCTTAACAATAGTATGCTAAAAGCACCTCCGATAAAAGGTCCCAACACAAGCAGCAAAGACGTCACTAAAGCCCATCCATTTTCCCTGCTGATGCAGAATGCGCAGGATCAGACAACACATCGCAACAACCTTCTGCAAACAGCAGGACAGGGCGTACTATAGTGTTGCTTGGCATAGTCCTTACTTTGGCGTCTGATCATAGCTGCCAAGTAGCGCACTCAAGACCTCCATAAATGCTACAGAAGCCGTTGCAGCAGATCCTACATGGGAAGCATTTGCTTCCTACACAGAAGTCCTGGTTATCAGCATGCACCCAGGGCAACTTCATACGACCAAATCAGGAATACCAAAAAGAATCAGAGTTAGACCAACTACCTTCAAGCTATCAGGGATAACTTCTGCAAAGACCATCCAAATCATGCAGCCAGCTGCAAAACCCAGGCAGAAGGGCAAGAGCTTGTGGAAGGCCTCTGCACATAAAAATGCTGGAACAGCCACTAGCGGCTGCAGTAAACAATGTAGACACACCAATTAGCCGAGCACACTGAACTCAGGTGTTCTCTACAGCTACTAAGAAAAGAGCAGCAAGGGGAGTGGGGGGTTGGTTGGTTGGTTGCTGGTGATCATTCCTGGTTCGCACCAACGTTCTGCAGCAATTTCCTTCACGTTGCTGATATGTAAGGCCTCAGAAACCACTGCTGACGGTGTTTTCAGATAACCCCTTATGAGAACGGGTGAAGCAACATGCTGAAGCACTGCTAACCATCTCTAAACCATCTTTTGCACGTATACTATAGCAAGAGAACTGACCTGTGGTAGGGAAGTGAATATGCTCCAGATCAATGCTTTGCGAGCAGAGAGTCCTCGTGATGCCAGGACCATGCTCACAGCCAAACCCTCCGGGATATTGTGCACTGCAATCGCAAGAGTTACCATCAGGCCCTGCGAAAGGCCATTCGATCCTGCGAAGGACACTCCAACACCGGAACCCTCGCCGAACGAGTGCAGAGTCATAATGCCAACAACCAAGACAACTTTCCTTGCATCAACTGCTTTGAGATCAACAATCTTCATATCCTCATGACCCTCCAACACCTGCAGAAAAAGCACAAAGAAGTTAAACCATCGCCACCTGTATGTTCGGCTAGAGGTTGAAAGTGAAAGAGGAGATGCACGCTGTGTGGATCATATCGTTTCACCGTAAAACGTACAACAGACCTTTTGACAGCACAGAATGAAGAGTCCACCCAGTAGAATCCCTAAGACGACCCAGCTTCCACCACCATACTTCTGCCCTTCCTGTATAAGATCAAAACTGGCAGCAGTCATCACCCCCGACGCAATTCCATTGCAAATACCCGCCCAGTGCGTCCGTAGCTCCATAAAGAAAAGAGGAAGTGCGCCGAGCCCCGTTGCTGCTGCCATAGCCAAAGTGAGCAGTGCAACCGTGAGAAGGGGTACTTTTCTTGTTGCCGGCTTTCTTGTCAATTCCGTAGATCCTGCTACGCCGCCCGGGGCACGTGTGACTCCTCCCATAACTACTCGAAGGCCGGGGTCATCGAGTCCCAGGCGATTCGAGTCATCTAGAGACGTTGTAGTCTGCCCGTTTCTTAACTGTGCGCCTCTCAGAAGATTACTGCCATGCAGAGACTGTGCAGGAGCTACCATATTAGCCAGGACGACGACGATGCAGAAAAGAAGAAGAGACGTATGCAAGGTGCAGCTCATTCGCGTCCCATGAGCCATGATGAAAAACAAGCATCAGGTCGAGGCCGTAGACAATCTGCCGAGTCGATAGGGTACTTCCTGCAAGCGTGCACATGAGGACCGTCCGGCTTTGTTGCATGAGGCCTGGGTAAAGTGGGGAAGAAGTATCAACCCGCAAATGTATGTAGACTAAAATAGTTCTCGGCGTGATAAAATGGCGTGAACTTCAGAAGTCTGAGGAGGCCGCGTCCGATCGGACGTTCCACACCCGCAAACCCGTTCCATTCCCGCAAATTCTTCGGCGAGCAATACGCGGAATTCTCGGTAGCTTTGGGCACTTCCGTTAGCTCGCGTAGCCTGATCTCCCCCCACTCGACGTCATGGTTCCTTTCAGGCCGCAGAGGTCACCCCATGACTGGGTTGCCTTCGCGAGTGAAAGGTGAATCGACGCAGCCGGGGAGTTGCTCGCCTAGCAACTTCAGCTCATACATTCCAATTGCTGGCTTTTCCGCTGCGGGCTGGCTGCATTGTGCCGGGATGATGGGTCATCATGCCTGCGTTAATGGAGAATATCCAGTGTTGCTTCCATTCCCTTCTACTGGCTGTCTTAACAAGTTTTATGATATCTCGTATATCTGCAGCTTTGCAAGTGTGGCGCCTGCCTCTTCTCGGATGTCTGCCTGAGGTAGAAGAGGACCGCAGCACTTATTGAAAGTTTGTCGTATCTGAAATCTTCAGTGAGGATACACGTGTTATGTCAGCATGAGCAGGATTTGTCACGTATGCATTGTGTTACCATGAAGCTGTGTGGAGTAGGTGGAGCCAGGTGAAAATCCCTCTCGCGGACGGGTATAAGGCAAAGAGAAGATGACCTCATTGTGGGAAAAGGAGGGTTATCCAGAGTGGCAAGATTACTACTTTGTCTGCTACTTTGCTCTTGTATTCCCCTTTGCTCGGTATCTTCTGGACTGCTTCTTGTACCAGGTTAATCTGTCCTCTCAAGTTTTATGATCCTTGACTGCTGCCTGCTGCTTGTGTACTGTCACATACAAAATTTTTAGGCATCTATCCTCCGGAATCATCTCCCGGTAGATAGTCGGGCACGACCTTCTGGCCCATCTATAAGGTCTCCGTGCAATGAAGATCCTTGTCTGCTGCAGATGGTACCCAAATGCAAGACGCAGATCGATACCTAGCTCCTAGCTCTGCAACTAACCTCTGGGTCTTTCAAGCCCTGAAACCTCGGGATTCGATTAATCTTTTCCATGCATTGTCCTAACAGAAGCTCCCATCCCATCCGGCTCCTCACTTTGCTTACTCGTTGGTGAAATGTGCAGAAACTCTCAAAGAGGCTGCTGAACTCCAATGTGGACAAGTACTCAAGGAAACTGGACAGTGAGGTCACCCATAAGAATGTGCCCAAATTTACAGAATCTGCATGGAAGCTGACATATTACTTTGCGGCGGAGCTATATGCACTATCTATTACTTACAAAGAGCCTTGGTTTGGGGACACTCACGCATTTTTCCATGGCTGGCCACACCAAACCATAAAGTACTTCTCATGTCTTTGCCATCAGTATCTGGTGCTACTATGCCTAAATATCTGAGCTATTTCTGCTCTGAGAGAGGGATCAGAGGGAGTGTGATTGTGGTGGATGTGATCAGAACAGTGTGGATACAGTGTAAGTGACATTTGCTCTGCTGTTTTTTTGACAAGGTTCCAGCTCAAGGTATTCTACACATTGCAGTGCGGCTTTTATATATACAGTGTTGTGGCTCTCCTTGTGTGGGAGACAAGAAGAAAAGACTTCTCTGTCATGATGACGCATCACATAGTCTCAATTTGGCTTATTGGATTCTCCTACATCTCTGGGTACATGGTTCTCTGGAGCAGTGAATTTGCCTCTGAGCTATCGGCTGTGCACTTAGAGATCGCGCCTTATTTTTAATTTCTATTATTATTATGCTCTGGTTGTGGCCCAGGTTTTTTAGAATTGGATCAATTGTACTGGCTCTGCATGACGTGAGCGATGTGTTTCTGGAGTCTGCAAAACTGCTGAAGTACAGTGGGCTAGACCTAGGTGCCAGTGTCTCCTTTTGCTTGTTCGTTCTTTCATGGGTTCTTCTCCGGCTCATCTACTTTCCTTTCTGGATTATTTGGAGCTCCAGGTTTGATGTCACAAACTCTGTTATATCTTCCATTCAGTAGGAGGTTGCTATCTCAGCTTAGAGTCACGGAAGCTAGCAGAAATACAGACAAGAGTATGACATGCAGCCAACTGTGCAGTACAGAATAAGCTTGCCATTCCATGAAGAGCCACAAAACTATATCACATAGTCAATCATTATGTAGGAATTATCTTTACGGAATTCATCATAAGTTGCAGTTACAGTTGTAGGGCGGGGTATTTCATTGCCATTTTTAGATTTCATTGAGGTATTTCGAACAACACGAAAATGGAACCAAAACTTGGATGCCTCACTTGCACGTCTTTTGTGAGCACATGGAGCCTGAAACACTGCAGGCTAAGTCTGTGTCATTGGTGAGGCGTTTGGTGTCCTGTAATGACTTACATGGTATTGCTTTCGTTTCAGCTTTCATGTTATCAAGTACCTAGATCGCACCAATGCAAGGCACGTACTTCTTTATTATGTCTTCAACACACTGCTCATTACACTGTTGATGATGCACATTTACTGGTGGGTCCTTATATATCGAATGTTGGTTAAGCAACTAGAGAACAAGGGGACTGTTGGTGAAGACGTTCGATCAGGTACATGCGCTAACCATGAAAATCTAAGAGTCTGCTTGCTTTTGGGTTTAGTCTTATGGAATTACTTGTCTGGAGTTTGGTCGCGAATGAATCTGGTATTGATATTAGTTTGACAGTCTGTGATATTGATTTTCGTAAGGTAGTGTTATTTCCATGACAACTATTGATTGGTGCTGTTATAGATTCAGACGCCGAAGGCTGAACCTGATTTGCTTCCCTGGGATGTCTCGACCCTGTCCACCGAGAGGGACGATGTGGTCTTCCTGAAAAGGGTTCTCCAAGTATTTCCAGGGTGCTCATCTTTAGAAGCTGGCATGTTACATGGAATACTGGGTGATTCATACTAATGGACTTGCTGGGGCCTGTGGGAAAAAAAGCAAGGTCATACCTTGCAGAATTCGCCTTAGCACAGATATTTCTGTGCTCTGCTGGCAAGCGGGGGCATCTTTTGTGTAACATGCGAGTGCGATGGTGTGGCTGATAGGCTAGAGTTCTGCTGAAGGCGGGAACTTTGGGGCAAGCAAGATTAGTTTATGAAGCGAAGACCCATGCTGTAGGGTCATTTCGGTCATTCAGGAGGCGTCTGGTGGTTGGGGTACTTGTTTGGTCTGGTGTGTACAATGCTGGCCAGCCAGAGTACTGCTGTTAATATCGACTTTGTGTGAAGTTTCTAGTTTGCTCTGCATTCCGCTCGAGTGTCCTATCTACAGCTACGAGGACCTCGTACTATAACGAAAAGAACGAAAATCTCTAGGAGTTTTCGCCAAAAAGAAAAAGTCTTTAGGAGTGATCTTAGTGTCATTATGTCGTCATTAGCCTAAGCGACGGCGGCATGCTGCCCAGCGAGAGCAAGGCACCCTGCTCACCTCCGAAGTAACAGGGAGGCGTGGAAGCACACCCAAGATAATAGAGTTGAAAGCCCGTAGGCACGGGCTTGAATGTCATGCGGTTGGTGAAGGGATAGGTTGTCGAGTTTCTCTCGGCTACCTTTGCCTTCACCAACGAGATTGCGTGCAGGGAAAGTAAGTTGCAGGCCTCCTGACTAGGTAGCATGTCGATTTGTGAAATATTTTTTTAGGAAAGGCTGGCTGGCATCCTAACTTATGCTGCCCGCTCTGAACAAAGGGTTTTGAGACGAAGGAGTTTGTAATAAGAGGTATTGTTGTAATGTACTTAAATCACCTAATGACCCTAAAGAGCGTAGAGAGTTACGCAATATGCCAAAACGGAGCAGATAGCTAGGTATTATGCCAAAACGGAGCGTAGATAGTTACGCACTATGCCAAAAGAGAGCGCAAGAAACTAGATATGTTTCATAGACTTCTCCAAGACGTTTGATAGGATCGCAAGGGCCGAATTATGGAACAACATGGAAAATGGGAGTTCACTAGTTTAAGAATCGATCATGGCTACACAAAGGCAATTCAAAGCAATGCTAGAGTTAGATAGGGTTGCCCTCTAAGCCCCATGCTATTTAACATATATTTGTCTGACCTTCAAGACAGAATGCTTAATATCATCCCAGGCATAAAGATCCCCTGCCTCATCTTCAGCGATAATTTACTACAAGTCGCAACAACCAGACCCCTGGTCTTTAAAGACAGCTAGACGAGTTGGGGACCTACTACCAAGAGAAACACCTACTTGGTAACATGAAAAACGCAAAAATCATGGCAACCAAAGTGAACTACACAACAAAGGATTGGGAGAAGTTCACATTCAACGAAGAGGAAATCGAGCCCACAAAAGCTTTCACATACCTAGGACTTCTGTTTCAGAGCATCAGACAACACAAGCAACTGCAGATTGACCCATTTGGACATAGCAAATGCAAAGGTCCAGACTATATCGGGCAAACTCTCGAATGGCTGCCTCACGGGCATAAGGATTACCATTAGAGTGTTCAATGGCTGTGTACAGAGCAACCTCCTATATGCAATTGAAACTTGGGGACCGTCATGAGTGATGAGTAACTGGAGGGATATAGAAGCTGCTCACATTTCAGAAGACTCTTGAAGCTTAAAATCAGCAAGCAACATGCAACCATGCCTCCTGGTGACCACATTCTTGCTCGGAGTACCTTTGTGGTCCAGCCTTCGGCACGTTGACACCAGATGCTCGATGGTCATGCTAGGTCAGTCTCCACTGATTGGGGCGCATCCATTTCCCTTTGCGAGACGTCAAAATGCGAAACCATCTATATTTGTATATCTGTTGACCTTCGTCAAAATCAATTGATCGAATGGGACATTGGCTCCACTCAAACTGTCCACCCAATTCTGAATCGATGGCGTCTGAGCATCAGCTTCTCGAACTTCCTGCACTTCTCAAACTTTAGCTCGTTTGTCCACCCAGATCTCAAGAATGCCTCAAGAAGTGTCTTGACAAAATCACACTTTTTCAATGCCAAGAACAAAGAATTCTTCCTCAGCTTTTCTAGCACTTTCCTCAAGTGCATGGCATGTTCTTCCTCACTACATATTAGTATGTCATCCAAATAGATATTATGCACTTGTCCACCATATCCATGAATGTCTTTTCCATAGGAGTCTGGAATGTTTCGGAATGCGGCCAGTGCGTTAGATCGCCAAAATGGCATGACAAGAGATTCAAAAGATCCATACCTTGTCCGATATGCTGCTTTGTACTCGTGTCCCTCTACGATCCTGCTCTGATAGTATCTTGCCATTAGATCTAGCTTAGAAAAATACTTCGCACCCTTCAACCTTCAAACTTGTCATCCATTTTGGGCAAAGGGCATTCTCGCATTCTTTATTAGTTAATGATTTGTACTCTGCAGTGCTAGCTTCAGCGTCTAATGGAGGTCCATGAAACACATATGGTTATGTTTCAGCTGTATTTGAGATGCATACGGCTGGGGGCTCTACGTGATGGTGCAAGGCCCAAGTGGGACGATGTCCGGGCCCTCTTCACCTCTCACGGCCATGCTAGGTAAGGGTCCCTTATCCCCAACGTTCAAAGGCACTTTGGGTGGTGCTCACTGGCTGTTTTGTTAGATGGGGATGATGATGATCTCGGTATTTTCCTTGAAGATGCGATAGCTCAGGCACTCCACAATCTTTATGAGGGCTTTATACGGAGTGCTCAACCTGTATCGGGTAACACTGTTGGTAAGGACCCCCTTATTCCGCCGACCCCGATTTCAAAACAAGGGGCACCCCTTGTGGAGTTGGGCCCCGATCTCACGGCCTTCATTGAAGAGGAATTAGTCAAAGAGACGCGGGTTGAGCTCTCTTCTACGCCTGTCCTAGGTAAGATCATTGGGGCCTCTCCTTTGGACCGCGATCTGACTACCTTCATCACTAGGATTGCAGGAACCGAGCCGGCTTCCATTTACATGAAACTTGATCAATCTTTTGAGGGTTTTTTTTTTTTTACTTTACTTTACTTTAACTTTTATTAGTGCATAATCTCGCCCCAAAGACCGCACACTAGGGAGGCTGGCGCTTGAGGTTTTTTTACTTTTATTAATGGGTAATCTCGCGTCGAAGACCACACACAAGGGAGGCCAGCGCTTGAGGTTTTTTTACTTCACTTTTATTTTTATTAGTGAGAAATCTCACGCCGAAGAGCACACACAAGGGAGGCCAGGGCGCCAAATAAATGGGGCGATTTCCATACATGTTCCAGTTCAAAGGATGGCACCCCATCCCGGTCATGATTTGTTTACAGGGCGCTTACATGTCGTGTTTTGATATTGAGTGGTCTATGTGCACTAGGTGGTTAACCACTATGATGCTGATGAGGTTACCAAGCTACTTTTATCCAATGTTAAATACTAAGATAAGTATTCTCTGGAGGTGGTTCCCTAGAGTCCTCAGGCTAAGTTGGAGGGTAAGCTTGTTTGGGTAAGCCTCCTCGTTTGAACTTTGTTAAGCTTGCTGAGCGCTTGGTTGGTGCCATCGACATGGTGGTGGCGCCCGTGCTCATCGTCACTCTAGCATCCTCCTTCTTGCTGCGGGGTGTAGGTTTTGAATTAGGATAAGCTTCTTGTTACTATCAAATCCATATCGCTAAAGACCCAGGGTTTCCACATTATCAGATCTTTGACTACCCTAACATCCTGGCTTGATGCAGATCCTATGGCTCTCATGATCAGTTACAGCACTAGTGCTCCTGTCAATCTCCATGGAAAATGACTCTGCTAACGACTGGGGCTAGGGACAACGCTGGTACAATTGTTGGTGGTTTATGGTGTGTGCTGGTCTTCTCATCCGCAAAAAGGATGGTGGAAAGTCGTTTGTTTGGGCTCCAACTAATGGACAACATGTTGCTCTCCCGTTGTGGCCCTTGAGACCATCTGCTTCCGCACCCCACTTGCTACTGAACTCTAGGATTTAGCGTATTAGAAATTTGCCTTTATGCTTCTTCACGATTTTCCTGATCAGTGTCAAGCACGGAGAATTCTTCGTCTCAAGGTAATCAGGGCCCAACACATAGTTTCTTGATGATTTTATAGGGATTATGTAGGTTAATCAATCACTTAGAATAATTACATTATATTGTGTCAAGAAAAGAACAACTTGCTTTTGCATGAAAAGACAACTTAACTTAAACGGAAAGGTATGTCTATTCAACTAGGGACGTAACCATAACAAACGAGTAGAACTATTAAATAATCAATTACGCATATGATAACATACGATTTTCCTGGTCAGCGTCAGGCATGGAAAATCCTTCGTCTCGAGGTAATCAGGGCCCGACACATAGTTTCTTGATGATTTTATAAGGATTATGTAGGTCAATCAGTCAATTAGAATAATTACATTATATTCTATCAAGAAAAGAACAACTTGCTTTTGCATGAAAAGACAACTTAACTTAAACGGAAAGGTATGTCTATTCAACTAGGGACGTAACCATAACGAACGACTAGAACCATTAAATAATCAGTTACCCATATGATAACATATTCAAGTGCATAAACCCTAAGCCCAAATATGGTCGACATACGCCTATCTATACTTCATCACTCCCACTTGTTGATCATTTTGGTAGGTGTTGCACAGTCTACTCTTTGTCGTCAATCCTTTCCTTAAGCATGCCAAAAGAGATGATGGAGGCAACAAACTGCAAGTGCCTTGCGCTCAGCTGCACTAGGCCCCCTACCTCACTTGTTCGGTATTTAATGGAGCGGGCCAGTCAGAAACCATTCGGGATCAAGTGCGTTGTACTCTTGTGCTTCATTTTCATGCTCTATGCAATTGGAAGAGAGTGTTTGGAGCGCAAATTTACTGCCGCAATGTCTTCATCCTCAAAGGAGCAGCAGCCACGTCGCTAGCAGCCGAGAGACCATCTAGGGCGCTGCACCAAGTGGGAGATATCTTTGCCTATGATAACTGCTTCATGGGAGCGGGCTGCAATCCCTATTGCTACAGCTGAGCCTGAGAGACCAAGGAGACGAGGGCGCCCCCTTGGCACCACCAATGAGGTGCTGAGAGCAAGGAGGGAGATGACAGCGACCATGGGTGCTCCTTCCAGGCGCACCCCCGCGCCCAATTCTGACCACCTCACGAACTCTGCATCGGCAAGAAGAAGGTTCATGTGCCATGAGTTTGCCTATTACGATGATGAATACTGCGCGCTAGTCCCTTACAAGTTCCCAGAGCCAGGCGGCGACGTACAAGGAAACACAAGTTGTCAGCTATGGCACTGTCAAGCATCCTGGCACGTGCCCCGCCATGAGGCAGCATAACTGTCCATGGCCATATTAGGTCATGGCTTATGTCAGAGTCTGTGAAGCACTGAGCTTCACGGTTCGAGTAAGCCTCCAGAATAAGCTTATCACTTAAACAATTATTTAACAAGCGTGCAAAATAGACTTATAGGCTAACTCCCAAAGCAGCAAAGTAAAAGAAGAACTAGGCAAAATCCTAATCCCACGAATAGTGAAAAGCAATCCCAGCCACTTGGGATGCTAGTGGCAACCAACAAGATGCGAGGAAAGAGGACAAGATGTGGGACAAGTATGTCTGTCTTTATTATCAACAAGATAATCTATCAGACAATGGTGACATTTGCAAATCCAAATCCTACTGGCCACCAGGCCCTACATGTATAGCTTCTGGCTGCTCTTTATCTCGCTATCGCATTTCCTTTATCTCGATATCAACCTGCTAGATAATATTTATAGTCTCTTGAATATCTATTCTATAAATATTCCTTGTCCCTTTTGTATTAATCCTAATATTCTAAAACTAATATCTATGGACAAATCCTTATGTCCATGCCCATCCACATGCCACATGCCATACATCCATCCACATGCTACATGACATACATCGGTCAAATGCTCATACACATGCCATGCACCCCTCACATCATCTTTCATGCCGTCCTAGCTACACAGCCTACAGCTTTATTATGTACAAAGCCTCTTGTCAGTCTATGCCATGACAGCTGTCGCACCTTGAGACAGCATAACTGTCCATGGCCACATTAAGTCATGGCTCATGTCAGAGTCTGTGAAGCACTGAGCTTCATGGTTCGGGTAAGCCTCCAAAATAGGCTTATTACTTAAACAAGCATTTAATAAGCCTACAAAATAGACTTATCGGCTAACTACCAAAGCAGCAAAGTGAGAGAAGAACTAGGCAAAATCCTAATCCCGCGAATAAAATCTAGTGAACAAACAGCATTAGAGAATTAGAGTTTGCACCTGAAGCTACCAAAAACCAAACCAGCGAGAAGCAAAACGCTTGGAGATGCTGGTCTCATAGATTGGTGGGGGAGGAGGATGCATATCATCTTCCTCATCTTCACACAGCTGCTCGAGCTTCACCTCCATGGACTCGTCCAACTAAAGACTGTTGTCTGACCCTGGATCACTGTCTTGAACAACCATTTCATCAATATGATAGGGCGGATGGCGAGCTATCGCCCTCATGAAAAGACAAGAACCTATCAAGCAAGGGAAATTGCGGGTAGGCGAGCAGAGACCCAGCGCCAGGAGGACATCATGAGGATGGAAGCTCAAGTGGAGCACTTGGAAAAGAGTCTTGAAACAAGGCTACAGGAGGCAAACAATCATATCCGGGAAAACAAGGCTCTTACCAAGCAACTGGCAACTTGAGAGGAGAAGGTGGAACAACTTGCCCACATGGTGCGCACATGAGAAAAGATGGCAGAAGACAATCATGTGCTGATAATGGAGGAAAGGAAGAGACAAGACAAGTACCTGCAGCAAATGAAGGCCGCACAAAGGTAAGTAGGTGCACATGAGCAGGTCGTAGCCACACAGGCTGTGACAATCCGTGATGTGGAAAAGGAGCTGGGAGAGATCCTCCGGAGGTTGGAGCAGAAGGAAGAAGAGCTGGAAGAACAGACACATTCTGTCCGTAGATTGAAAATGGAACGAGAAGTCCAGCAGCAGGAGAATGCACAACTCCCTAGGAGGATAGGGGAGTTGGAAGAAGAAATGGCGAAGGAGAAAGGCCGTCATGAGGCGGTTGTGCAGCATATGCTAGCGGTGAGGGAGCAGAGATTTCGGGCTGACTATGCCCTACAAGAGAGGTTGATTCGCCAACTGCAGACGGAAAGAGCGGAGAAGGTGGCTCTCCACGTCAGGATTGGTGAGCTAACCCTGGAGCGAGATGCTTACAAAAGTAAGTGTGAGCATGGAGAATCACCTGGAGAAGACCAACCTCTTAATATGGGTGCAGGAGCAAGGAGCTCACTTGCTTCATAAGTGAGAGGAAGAGGAGCAGCCGAGGATGAGCCAATGGCTAAGAGAGCCCGGGCTATTTCATTGGAGGAAGAAGCTCCAGGCAGGCATCAACATAAGGAGAGGGATTCATCAAGAGTCCCTAAATTAGCTTGAAGACATAAGACAAGATGCCACTTGGGGGGAGACTTTCTTTAGAGGAGGACAGGCATAAATGTTTGCCAACCCAGCAGGGGTGTGTTGACTAGGTAGATAGGAATGTTGACAGGAGCCATTAAGGCTCACGTGGGTGAATTTTGGTAGAATAGAATTTTACCCAAGATGCTTCAATGTTAGAACTTAAAGTCTGACAGTAAGATACACTAAAATAAGGAGTGAGGCGGCGTCAGGAGGGCGCGCCAGGGGGAGGTTGTATGTGAGGTCTTCCCTATAAAAGGAGGGAGCTTGTGAAGTAAAATTATCGTGTCTTGCGCTCCCATCCTCCCGAGTCCTTCGCTTTGTGTGCAGAAGTTTCGTGCCGGCTGCAAGCAAATGCAGCGTCTGGTAGAGAGGGAGTACGTGACGGTCGGAGTGCTGGGCGGAGGGCTTGCTCTCTGCAGGCGTCCCTGCCAGCTGCTCCTCTTGTGAATGGTTGCTGTGTGAATTATTTTGCTTTGAGTGTGTGGCGATGCTCAAGGAACTCTCGGCTTGAGGGTAGACTGCAAGGAAAGACTCCCTGGAGGTTCTCGCTGTCTTGTACAACCACATAGCAACCGGCCCAAGGAAGAACTCGTTAATTTCCGGACGGAACCCAGGCAGTTGTGCCGTAAGGGCGAGTTAGAATTAATGAGCCAGCAAATGGTGTTAGAATAGGAGATCGTGGAAGGAGGAAGGTTAGATGAGTGGAGAAGAAAAGAGCGTTGTCGATTGAGAGGGTTGAGAAGAGGATTAGAGTGTAGGAAAAGTGGAAGGCCAAAGGCAGAGCCTACGGGACGAATCCCAAATCTGCAGCAAGAGGGCGCTCCTTGTGTGGAGAAGATTGGTCTTGGGAGTAGGGACGGAATTGCGGTGTGGTTCAGGGGGTCGCTGGGCGCCCGTGATAGACTTCTTGCTGCTAAGACATGACTTGCAATGGTGTTGTGTCGTTGTAGGTCGAGGATTGGTGAATTTTCATAGCAGTGCAGGTGGTGCAGCTACTGTAAGGGGGAGAGTAGTGGGCGCCTTGCTTGTTTAGGAGGCTGAGGTAGTGTGTAGCTGCAGGCAGTGATTGATTTCCCAAGATCCGACCGTTCACACAAGTCTCATGGTACGAAACGACAGTGGGATAAGTGTGGCTGCTAGAGGGTGAATCTCGGAAGCCCCGGAATCTGCTTCCCACAATGGTAAACATCAAAGTGCCCACTGCTTGTCTGTAAAGAATGTTCTTCATTTCCTCCTCCTCGTGATTGCTTACAGGACATTGGCCTTTGCTAAGCCTCATATCTAAACAAAGAGGTGTTGCAATTGGCCTGCAATCAGTCATTCCAAAACGATCCAAGAGTTCCTCAATGTACTTCTGTTGTCCAAGCTTGATTATTCTCCTCACCCTGTCTCTAATCACTTGAATGCCAAGGCAATAGTTGAGCTCCCCCAAGTCCTTCATTTCAAATTGTCTTGACAACATCTCCTTTACCTCATTGATGGCATCTATAAATGCGCTCAACAAAATGAGGTCATCCACGTATATGGCTAGAATAACCATAGATTGGAGAACTTTGGATATGTAGATGCTTTCATCAGATGTGCATTTTTTAAATCCTTGCTCCTTTAAGAAGGCATTGATCTTCTCATACCAAGCTCTAGACCCTTGCTTCAATCCATAGAGAGCTTTCTTCAATTTGCACACCAAACTCTTATTGCCTTTTTTGATATACCCTTCAGGTTGCTCCATATAAATGTCTTTTTCCAAATCTCCATTGAGAAATGCAGTTTTTACATCCATTTGATGAATCTCCAAATCATCAATTGCTCCCACTGCAAGTAAAGTCCTTATTGACACAAATTTGGCCACTGGAGCAAAGGTCTCATTGTAATGATGCCTTGTTCTTGGCTATATCCCTTCACCACCAATCTTGCCTTATATCTCTCAATCTGACCATTAGAATCTCTCTTGATTCTAAACACCCATTTGCTCCCAATAGCATTCCTTCCTGCAGGCAAGGAGGTTAACACCCAAGTGTCATTCTTCTTCAACGACTTCATCTCATCATCCACAGCTTCTTTCCATCGCTTTGCATCCTTTCCTTGTAGTGCTTCAGCTATCGTTCTTGTTTCCCTCCCATATTCCATAGCAATGGATGCAAACTCTAGTCCTTCTCTCCAATCTCTTGGTGGACGCTCCTTTTTTGGATACCTCCTCGGAGGAAGAATTTCTTCTCTCAAGGGTTCTTCCTCATTGTTTCCCTCGCTAGGGATCATTTCATTCCCATCAATCGGAATGACGTCTTTTCCAATTGGTTCTTGAGGTATCACAACCTCATGAGCATCAACAATAGGAAATTTCTCGCTATCTATAGTCTCCGCCTCATCAAAAACCACATCTCTACTTATGATGATGCGCCTAGATGCCTTGTCATACAATCTATAGGCCTTTCTATCAATATCATAGCCCACAAAAATGCACTCCAATGCCTTCCCTTCGAGCTTGCTGATGACTTCTTTGGGTTTATGCGCAAAGGCTCTACACCCAAACACATGCAAGTGAGCAATAGAAGGCTTCCTCCCTAACCAGCATTCCTCCGTGTCATATCCTCTAGTGATGCACTTGCACTTCTATTAGTTAGGTAGACAGCAGTTGTAATGGCTTCCCCCCAAAACTCATAGCCCAATTGATGATGATGAAGCATGCTCCTAGCACATTCTACCAAAGTTCTATTTATCCTTTCCGCAACTCCATTTTGCTGAGGAGTGTAAGGGGCCACTTGAAACTCCTTAAAACTTTTATTTTTCTACCAATTTGATTCTCCATAAGTGCTTTATACTCCTTGAACTTGGATAAACAGGCATCCTTGGATTTGAGGAAGTAAACCTTGGTATACTTTGACTTGTCTACTGTGAAAGTGAGGAAATACTTGGCCCCTCCTAGAGATGTGGTCTTCATGGGGCCACAGATGTTTGAGTGAATCAAATCTAGCACATGGTTAGCTCTAATTCCTCCCCTTGGAAATGGAAATCGATGTTGCTTTCCCATCATGCAGCATCTGCAAATACCTATATCTTCCTCCTCTCCAAGCTCAAGTCCTCTTACCATATTTTTCTTCTCCATGAGCTTGATGTTTTGAACTCCAAGATGTCCCAATGTTTGGTGCCACAATAGTAGCTTGTTGTTGTGCTCTTGTACCACATTTGCCTCCATTCTTGAGCATGGCACCACAGTACTCCCACTTAAAACAATACATCTTCCAACCTTCACTCCTTGTGCTCTCACTTCTTCTTTTGCATTCGTGAAGGTCACTCCAGCTTCCTCAAACTCTCAACCCTTGAGAGGTAGCCGCTAACGGAGAAGAGGTTTTGCTCAGGCTGGCACATAGAGGACCTTCTTTAACATCCCACAAATAGGCCCTTTAGGAGTGGTCATGGTTAGAAATACAACTCCTTCTCCCTCACATTTTTGAGCTGAATTATCACCCAAGTAAATGTTAGTTGCAGGAGTGGGTTTGAAAGAGTGAAACCATTCACGCCTATTGGTCATATGCTCCGAAGCTCCTAAATCGATATACCACCTGTCAGCTTCATTTGAGTGGTGATGTGTACTCACAAAGGCCTCATCAAAGTCTTTAGCACATTTGCTTTGAGGTCTTGCTTTCTCGTCCCTTTGTTTCTTGAAATTGTTCCTCGCAATGTGTCCAACCTTGCCACAGTAGTTGCAAGTTATGTTGGACCTTCTATATCCTCCTACAGATTGAGAAGGACCTTCCCCTAGCTTGATGGAACTTGATTGTTCTTCTTGAGGCTTTTTGGCCACAAAAGCTGATTCCTCAGATATCTTCCCCTTTTCTCTTCTTTTTGTCTCTTCATGTAAGAGTTTGCTCACAAGAATCTCTAAAGTCAAAGTCTCTATTCTTGACCCCAAAGCCACGATCAAATTGTTGTATGACTCTTGAAGACTTGCAAGAAGAGTCATCACCAAGTCATCATCTGACACAGGGGCTCCAACAGCTGCTAATTGTTGTGACAAACTCCTCACTTTGTCTACATGCTCAATGACACTGTCATGCTCACCCATTTGAAGAGTGAAGAACCTTCTATTCAAAAACAAGCGGTTCACAAGGCTCTTGTTCTCATACAGCGCCTCCAGCTTTTGCCAAGCTGCCCTTGCAGTCTTACAAGAAGTCACATGCATCAGTTGTGCAGCTTCCAAATTGAAGCAAATGGTTGCAAAAGCTTTGCCTGCATTCTCCTCCCACTTGGATTGTCGCTCCAGTTCTATAGGGCGTTCTTCAGTTCCTGACACTATTCCCCACAAGCCTTTCTTGGCCAACAGCATCTGCATCTTGAACTTCCACAAGTTGAAGTTGTTACCACCAAATTTGGAAATGACTTGTAGCATCACCATGCCTTGGGTGTGTGGGCCCATAACCTGTTGAGATTGGAAGCTAGCCATGCTTCAAGAGGGTCAAAAGTGTCAAGAAAGCAAGTGTTCAGAATTGCAAAACTAAGACCACCTAAGCGAGGCCTTAAAACACAAATGAAGAGCAACTTTGAGCAAACAACACAAAGACAGAAGTCAAGAGCTGAACCTGCTATAGCTAGCTGGTCTCACCCCTTTTTAAACCCTAAAAAGTGTCACTCACGTTTCCTACTCAATATGGGGTATATATTTCCCATTTACCCACTTCTATTTACTTATAGTAAGCTCAATCACCTACATCTTTTACGCATAGTCATATCCATGTTAACAAACTCAGTAAGCTGCATCTTCAGCAATGACTGGAGGAGTAGAGTGTAGTGCAAGGCCATAAGCAGAGCCTAAGGGATGAATCCCAAATCTGTAACAAGATGGTGCTCAAATTGTTGAAGGAGTTAGTCCTAGAGGTGGGGACAAAGTCGCGGCCACGTTTGGGGGTCCCTGGGCACGCGTGGTGGACTCTGAGGCATGGCCTACAGTTGTGTTGTATCGTTGTAGGTCGGGAGTTGGCGAATTTTCGGAGCAGTGCAAGTGGTGCAGCTGCTGTAGAGGGAGAGTTGTAGGGCGCCTTGCTTGTTGAGGGGGCTGAGGTTGTGAATGGGTGTAGGCAACGATTGATCTCTCAGAATTCGGCTGTCCACACAAGTCTCGTGGGACGAAACCCAATGTACTGAGCGACAATGGGATTAGTGTGGCCACTAGAGGGTGAATCTCGGAAGCCCCGGGATTTTCCTGTGTCGTTGTAGGTCGGGAGTTGATGAATTTTCAGAGCAGTGCAAGTGGTGCAACTGCTATAGAGGGAGGGTTAGAGGGCGCCTTGATTGTTAAGGGGGCTGAGGTTGTGAGTGGGTGTAGGCAACGATTGATCTCTCAGAATCCGGCTGTCCACACAAGTCTCATGGGACAAAACCCAACATGCTAAGCGACAGTGGGACAAGTGTGGCAACTAGAGGGTGAATCTCGGAAGCCCCGGGATTTTCCTGCCACAATACTCCAACTTGGAGGTAATTGAAGAATGTTATGCGAGTTTGCACCAGACAATGGAGGAATTGGCTGCCTTACCGAATAGGAATGCTAGGACGGACCGAAGATACTGGACGGTGAGAAGCATAAGGCAGGTATACGGAAGACCGGATAGTGAGGATGATGGGATCACCCTCATGGAGGGGACTAATGGTGGAAAACGGTCATCCGCCACAAATCTACCCAAGGAGGCCTTGTCACTTATGCAGGGAGGAATGAAAGCTAAGACCAAGAATGGCTGGAGGACGGACCAGGTGATAGAGCTTAAGTGGAGATTGTTTGCAAAGATTGTCTTGGGCCTGGTGAATTGCCCACGCACCTCTTACTTCAGCAGTACATTTTTACATTTCCTGTGGAAGGTGTCTCAAGGACAAAGGCCAAATTGGGGATTGATCATGTATGAGATTACATCCATCATCGGGAGAAATTGCTCAAGCCCAATGCAGCAGACGAGGGAAGTGCACGGCCGTGCTATCTCAGTACGTATTTGATACACTTGTGGAAAACAGAGGGATTGCTGACTAGTGAAGAATTGGATGATTCTAGGCATCCTTTTGACATTGTGCATTTAAGGCCTGGAGTGGAGCGGCCTTTGCTTGGTGTGTTGCAGAGGAAGGAGACGGCAGTAGTACCAACCAAAGTATTGTTGTTGGAGGGAGTGCCTCCAAGAGAGCCCAAGGAAGAGACTGCAGAAATGCCCGAAATTCGGGTCATGGAGGGCCAAGAAATGGAAGAAAGGACGGAACCTACGGTGGTAGGTATGACACCTACCATGGTAGGTAACAGACCTACGGCGATAGGGAATGTGCCCACTGTAGTATGGGACCCAACCAGCCCCTTTGTAAGGGAACCTACAGCCGCAGGTGAGAGACCTACGGTGGACAGCAACCTACGGTGGTAGGTAAGTCACCTACGCCGGTAGGTAAGAAACCTACCACGGTAGATGAAGGGGGAAAGCATGGTTTGGAGGCTCCTAAGAGGGAGCCAAGGAAGCAACCAGCTTCGAGAGGTGGGCGAGCAGATGGAGCCTCTGTAGGAGGTGCTGCTCCATCAAGTGGTGAGCAAGGAGCTCATCATGAGAGGACGAGGGATGCAAGATCCCATGGAAAGAGCAAGGAGTCCGAGCATCCAGCGGAAGGAGGAATGGACTTGGGGCCCTTGGGGAGATACTTCGGCTATGTGAAATGCTCAGCCAGGTGGATGTGGAAGAGGCCAAGAGGGTGGCCAACTCCTTAAGGGCGGAAGGAGAAAAAGAAAGACTAGCTAGGTACGGGAAACTGTGAGTAGGTTGGTGGAAACGCAGCTGCAGGTAAAAGCTATGGAAATGGAAGCTAAGGTGGAGCACTTGGAGAAGAACCTTGAAGCAAGTCAACAAGAGGTAATCAACCACATAAGGGAGAACAAGGCTCCACAAAGCAGCTGGCTACTCGCGATACACAGGTTAAACAGCTTGTCCACATGAGAAACACATGCGTGTTGAGGTACATGAGAAAGTCATGGCTACCCGTAAAAATCTGTGACTTGGAGAAGGAGTTAGGAGAAACCCGCCGGAGTTTGGAGGCAAAGGAGGTTGAGCTGGAAGAACGGACACATTTGATCCGGGGATTGGAGATGGAGCGGGAAGGTCGGCAGCAGGAAATTGAAGGTCTTCCCGAGAAGATAGCGGAGTTAGGGAAGGAGAAAGCGGAAGAAGAGGACTGTCACAAGGCGGTCATGCATCTTACGTTGGTGGTAAGGAAGAAAAGATTTTGGACTGACCATGCCTTGCAGGAGAAGTTGATCCACCAACTATGAGAGAGTGGAGAACACAGCTCTCCATGTGAGGGTGGGAGAGCTGACCTTGGAGCAAGATGCCTACAAGAGCAAGTATGAACAAGGAATGTGGCCGGAGGATCATGAGGAGTTGAGGTTGGAACAACAACGAATAGCGGCCCATCTCCACAACAAGATACTCAAGGCGATTAACGAATTATTGCGCCTTGCTAAGAGGAGGATGTTGGGGCCACATGATGATGACAGGGAGGTCCTTATTCAAATCAAGCTAGGGGCCTTAGACTTTGAGGACGCCACAAGTGACAGGACTCCCACGGAACTCAAGATGAAGAGGCCTTGTGACAAGCGGAGGCAAGCAAAGCTGGAGGAGCTCCGATGGAAAGAGAGCTCATAAAGTAACTCGGCCACCTTACTCATCCAGCCATTTTGTTGCGTTAGTGACTGCTTCAAACTGCTCAGCTCGAGCCTTGCTTTTCACATACCACAGTTTTATTTGCCGTACCCACTACAAGTATGAGGGATGCATCACATAGCTTTCAAACCCTTCGGGATACTTTAAATTCATAGCCATGGATTTTAGTTGCACTTTGAGACCATCATACAACATGCTTTGTTTTGCGCTGGTTCAAATCATGTGAAATAGTGTTGTTTCCAGGTTTGCCCATGTGCTAGATGTGCGTGAAGATGTCACATAATTATTGGTTGCTTACAGGCCATATTGATTTCTTGTCGTAAAAGTAAGATGACATCATTGCCAACATATTACACTAATTGGAAATATGTGTAGAGAAAGATGACATCATGGCCAATATAGTTCACTGATTGGGAATGCAACCAGCAAATTATGAAATTTAAAGTGGTGGTAGATATAAATTTGATTTCAAACAACCTTGAATATGGTATTTTGTAGCTTCTAGGTATATACATTAGGTTGTATAAGTGCTCTATTAAGTCAATCATTGGACTATGAGCATATAAGATATAGGAAAATCATGTAGGGGCTCATGTTGTGAAGATGGCATCATCTATTAAGTAGAAGACATTTGAAAACCACAACAAAACAAGTTCCTTATCCATGCAACAAATACAGCTTTTGAATAAGGTGGACAAATCATTGTTTTTGTTACAATTTTGTGATGCTCCTCACATAGTTCAGTGTTCTTTTGTGCACTAATGCATGCTGATGCACAATTTTTCACATACTCTTTCAACTGTTTTTGTCCTATTGAAATATCTTTACGCAACTGCTCCAAACTTATTATAAGTTCATTAAGAGATGGTCTTTTCAAGGGATCCCTTTCCAAAATAAAATGTAAGAAGTCTAGGATAGGTTGAGAATTTTCCACCTTTGCAGCCTTTTCAAAAGTAATAAGGTCCTACAATGCAAAATGTGTATTGCATGCAACATATGTTGTTACTATTAAGATTTTGACATAGACATTAAAGCTCAACAATATAATACCTTAATCTTTACACTTACTTCTGATGACATTGTTACATGTACAAAGAAGTGTGTCCAATCTGTATCATACAATAAATACTCTCCTGTTAAGAGCTCATAAAGCAAACATCCTAGGCCCCAGATGTCCACTTTCTTGGCTAAATCTTGTTGCAATATAAGCTCATTTACTTGTGAATTAGAGTTCATTAACTTGAGCATTTCAGGGCTTCTTACATACTCAGTTCCACGATTACGAAAGGTACAATTTCCACCTTGGTTTACTAATATCTATTATTCCATGACACACATTTCTTATAAGCTAATGAATCATAGAATATCTTATGTGACATGTTTACCTACTAAGAAAGACATTAGCCTGGAGAATATATGTATATTAATAACTATATAATAACATGTATCATCTACTTACTTTATCTATGAAGTATCTCTTTTGTAGAGAAGTTTAATGTAATCTTAAAGAGCAAAGAAAGAAAGTATACTTGAAAGAAAATATATCCACCAAGTCAAAACTCTTAGAACAAACCTTGCTTTGACCAAAGTCTGCCAAACATACTTTAAAAGGTAAGCTATGCAAACAATGTGTTGATGACCATATTGGGTTCCAAAAGTCCTCTTCAAAAACCAAACTCTCTATGGGCTCAAGCAATATGTTATCACACTTCAAGTCATGGTGAACAATATTTTGAATTTCCAAAGTTTTCACCTAAACACACAACATTTTTTATATTTTATATTAATTATATTAATTATATTAATTATATAAAAAAATTAAAACTAAATTTTAATTAAAAATTCTGTTACCGCATTTAAAATTGCAGCAAAGATTTCCAAATATATTGGAAGCCTATCTCCAAATTTCATTTGTATTAGACGATGTTTTTTGTCTCCACCTTGATTGGTATGTTGTTTGTAAGCATCCTTCATATGATGCTCACGCCAAGCTTTAAGACTACACTTGTATTTTTTAAGAACAAGAATATAATTATCACAATCAACTCCGTAATCCAACATTTGGCATATACTTGGTTCCCCTCGAAATCTTGAAAGCATTTGCACCTCTGTATAAACATCAAAAAAATTGCATATATCAAGGGGTCCCTTAGGCAAATCCATAGTCTTGAGCACAACTGTTTCTTGTCTGCTAACATTTTTTTCACTTACAATATGTGAAGCTGTATAAATCTGAAAGTGGAAAGAAAAGCCATATCAACTTAGTCTTTCCTCACACCTATATACTCATACATTTGCAAATATGATCTGTGGTGATAAAATTCTCACTTGCGCAAAAGCACCACGAGCAATAAGTTGCCGAGAGTCATATAGGTCTAGATTTGACATCTTTGTACATGTCAACTTCAAGATTTGGTATGCTGACTTTTTATAGTCCTTCATCCTTGTAGTCAGTATGGTCAACAAGTCTGAATTTCTTGGATGATTGAGGTCTATGATATTTGAGGAGCGTAACTTTCTAAAAACGAAATAAACCACATAGTTTTCTCAAAAGTAAGAGTAAATAATTTTGTTACCATCATTGAAAGCATGAGCAATTATTCACAAGGATACGATATGATAAGAAAAAAGGTACATTTAACTTGCCATGTTCCACTGGAAACCTATCAGTGTAGTATATCTTTAATGTGTCACTGCAAACCCTCTCAAAAGTTAGCATATTAGCGTCATTTGCACTTGTGTTTCTGGTTATTGTTATCATAGTTTTAGTACAAGCATAAAACATTATGGTACAAGGATAGGTTACATACTGCGAAGTAAGCATCAGTGATATAACTAGTTCTAGAACAACAACATGTAGACCATGATGGCGATATATTCTTTTCTTAGCCCTCTCACACTCATATGAGCATGCCGTGGCTATGGAAATTGTGTTACAAGTTTCCTATTCAAAATGGTTTTTGATGAAGCTTATTAACAATGTATGTGTTCAGATGCATGCAATTTTATTTCTTGTTTGTAAAACTAGCTAATGATTATAGTAGTAGGGAACAAGCATCTCTTTACATTATTTTGTCTTAAGGAGTTAAGTAGATTCAATTTGGGTATTATGGGTCGAACTCCATCACCTATCAACCATATGGATCCAACAAGATGTGTTTTTTTATAATTATTACAATTATTTTTACCATGATATATGTCTTGTACATCATCCCTAGTTTTTGAATTAGTGTAGGCTTTTGCATGATCTCTCTATTAGCTTCTTCATTCAAATTACAAAACCTACCAGCATATGAAACCTTCCCCACTAACTCCGATATTTGAAAATTTCTTTTCTCCTTCAAAAACTGATTTGTTGAATGTCCTGAATTCAACTCCTTAATTGTAATTTGTTCAATTCCTTTAGCTCTAAACAAAGGGTCCAAAATTTGATTATCATCTTCTACATCAATTTTTGTCTTTGCGGGTTGATATAATTTAGCATTGTATAACTTGTTTTGAACATATTGATATATTAAGATTCCCTTTTTAATAATTTTCTGATAAATCTTTGATGCTCCTGATTTTCTTGCAGCATGATATTTATTAAGGGAACCAGCAAGATTACATTCAAATAGCTGTAACATTGGTTTAACAAAATGTTCTCCTTGACACTTACTGTGGTTCCTTGGAACTAGATGATTGTGTCTTTTGTATACAGAAAAAATAGCATCTTTCATTTTCTTTTTCACATTGTAGTCCAATTTTTCCAAAGTCATTTTCCTAGACAAATACTTAACAGTTTGAGATCTTGAAAAACAATACAAGTGGGATAAAGTCTTTTGACCACGATCATATGCCTTGGCTTTTGACGTTTGAATGGTCTTAGCTCCTTCCAAAACACATTCATTGCATGTACTATGTACATCAATTTTATGCTTTGAATTGCTATTACTTTTTGAAAGGTGATTATTGTATTGATCTACTTTTCTTTCTGTATATTCAAGATTTATGTTTGGATCTAATTTTGATTTTATAGAAACTACTTTAGAAGCTTCATACTCCAAACTTATTTCTTTAATAAGAAACTCCATAGCTCCAATTTTTTGAAATTGGTTACTTATTTCCTCTGTTTGATTCTGTGCAAGTGCTAAGAGCACACTCCCATATATTTTACATAGATCTGAAATTTCGTCCTCCTTGAGACATGTCGATATGTCATTGGCAATCATAGAAAGTGTTGAATTGTTTGATATGGACGTTTTCCTTATATAACCCCATTGATTTGCTGCACAAGTGGGTTCTACACATGATTTTATATCTTTGGCATTAATAATTGAGCCGTCGGTTAGAAATTTTGATTGCAATTGTTCCTCAAGGCAAACATCTTTAATGTATAATTGTTGAAAGCAAACAAAAATTTGATCTATGAACGGATTGAGGTATGTGCTTATAAAAAATGGAATTTTGTCAACCGTTTCACTTTCAGTGCCGTAACTTTGGTTTGAGGCAGTAGAAATATTTATGCTAAAGATGTCTATAAGAAGACGCATGCACTGTTTTTGCACATGTAAGAACGAGCCACGAAGGAATGAAGTTGAGGCACAATATTTGCACACTACATGTGTTGTTCCTTGCAAAATAAAAGAATGATTGTTATAATTGGAGAAAATATCTACATTTTCTTCTTTCTACTTAATGTGCTATGCATATCTATTTTCCTTGTGCTAGTTAGGGAAGATTTTATGTGCTTCAATATTAAATAAATATTTGGTAAAACAAATTGACTATATATAACTCTCTTTGTTACAAGATGAATCATGCTTACTGGATGACATGTTATTGATGCACTTGAAAGTCTCACATCCATGTGAAGCCTTCATGGAGCTACTTTCTCTATTGTATTGCATATGTGATCGATGCAATCTGGAGGAGGTTGAGCAACAATGATTTTCATGTAGAGTGATTTTTAGTAGGTTGGAAAGATTTCTTATGGAATTCATTAGAATGCCATGCACCGGGTCCATCATAAACTCAAATGATGTTGTAATGACGTCTGAAATTTTTACGTGCTCATTACCATGAGTAATATTCTTATGATTATCAACTCGTCTTTGTAACAAAGCAACTAGAAGTTGAAAAAACTTGAGCATTACTAGCTTCAATATTGACAAACCTTCAACTGATGTTCTTTCATTAGATGAGTTTGATTTCCTTACGTCACAAATATCACATACTAAGTGCTTCCTCAAACTTCTATGATGATTCTCAACGAGGGTTTTAAAGCAACATGGACAAGCTTCCAAAAAGGTCCAATTTGTAAATATTTTAATGCAATTCCAATTTTGGGACTTCTCTATGATTAGTTTCCAAATAAAATCTTCAATTTCCATACGCTCATGAAGAAGCAAGTGGTTTTGATGAATAACATTGTGGGAAATAACACTTAACATTGTAAGAAGTTCTTGTATTACTAAGACTTGTGCTATGCTCCATGTACTTGGGCATCCGAGCTTTGAGAGTATATCAAATATCATAGTCACTGCACAAGTACATGTTGCAAACACACTTTTTACAGCAGCTCCTTGGTTTGGGCACAAATTCATAAAATTTGTCAAGGTTCTAAAGTGGAGTCCAATATAGATCCACATGTCTAGCTCAGTATTGTGAATTGGACCATAAGTTTTATCAATTATTGGTTCTCTAGATAACAAATTTTTATTATGTGGCCTATGAAGAAAACTTTTAGATTTATTTTCTCTATACATTATAATCTCCATGTTTGTGTTCAAAAGTTGAAGGAAAATAGTAGAAAAGCAATACTTTGAAGTTAGTGATCCTTCATGTTTTAGCTGATGCAAAGGTGTGAAGTTTACATCGAATAACTTGTCTAACATAAATATTATTTTGTGGATCAAATGTTGACTACACATATCCGCACATACACAGTCATTGCATGAGACTGTACAAAGTTCCAACAACAAGGATTGGGCTAATACATTAGCATTTAGACTGAAAGTTGTTCCCACAATAGGGAGAATTGTCCTACCAGAAGTTGAAAGCATTGTTGCAAGTGTTGACAACACATTGAATTTTTCATAACTGTACATACAATGAGATCTTTTGCTCCCTTCGCCATGATTACTTGGAATTGGTAATGTTTGCAAATTAAATTTGGATGATAATAGTGTGTAAGCTTTTGAATATGAACATGATAGCGGTTCACTTATACATGAAGTCTCAAATTTATCTGACATGGACAACTGAGTTTTTGTTTGCTTGTTCACATCTCCACCACTATTAAATATTTCCTTGGAAGGAATAGCATCCGTGATTTCCATATTTTGGTCCAGAGAAACATTACAAATATTACAAGCTAAGCTTCTCGTACCTTCACTAGAAGCTTTTGATGAGTGTAAATCACTAGACTTGATATGTACTAAAGAGTTCGTATGTTTACCAACTAGACTATTTAGACCGGAGGGTGATTCATGATTTATTGTTGAACTTTCGAAGGATATAGAATTGGAGCAAGGAATTGCGAACGAATAACAACAATTTAAGAGTGATGGTGTCATACTTTGAGCATGTTTCTCCTCGGGTTGCACTCTTGCAATATATAAACTTTTAGACTTGTGCTTATGAGACAAATTAACAATAATGTTGTAGATCTCAATAAGCAAGTTTAGTCCTTGTGATCGCACTAAACTGGCAGCAACAATAGATGACTTTGAGGTGATCAAATACAGTAAGTTCAAAATACTTTGCATCCCAATGAGCCAACTCCTCTCATGCATTGCTAATGGAGTTGTATCATTTTGTACACTTTGCATCCCAATGAGCCAACTTCTCTCATGCATTGCTAATGGAGTTGTATCATTTTGTACTCCTTTGACCTCCAAATCGTTATCCAAATTGAGATTAGTATTATCAGAAGATAATAAATGACCTATTACTTTAAATAGACAAATATTTTGTCGAAGAACTTCTACTAAGGATTCTACTAGTTTTCTACTTCCGTCTCTGGGAAGAATACACACTATTTTCAAACAAGCGTTTGCAAATTCTTGGATTTTTTTAGCAGAGTTTTGACATTGTTGTTCATTATCTACATTTTTTGAATATACATGATATATAAGAGATTTTATAAAACCATAATCCACCCATGTAAGAATTTTTCTCCAATGAGCATTTTTTTTCTTGTTTCCATAGTTTGAACAAACACTTGACACCTTCCAGTTAAATAACTTGCTCAAAGTGAAGTTGAAACTTTTTTGTGGGTATATTACCCTTGATGTTGAAGTTCTCTCGGTTTGACTCCCTAATGCCATAATATTTATTATATGGTCGTGTATGTGATGGGACAATACTTCTTTCTTCAAGGGAAATGTTGACATCACTCTACGCAAAAAGGAGTTTGAGGTATTTTTCTCCTTATATATGGGGTAGAAATTAGGCAGTGACAAGTTGGTTTCTTGGTTTTTTTTAATGCCTCTGTATAAATTTATTATGCTAGTCAAGGAATTTGTTGAACATGTAATGTTACAAAACGGATGTGCAATCGTAGGTTTCAAGATCATAGGTTTTAAGTTTATATTGATAGTCGTTAAATGATGTTCTAAATTTTCATGTGATACTTCTAACACCCTTTGTACTAGGAATTCTATGTTTCTTTGTCGAACGAGTGGATCTTGACTTTCCAATTGCAAAAGAGCATGTCGCTCAATGGATGGCACTGCTAAAATTGGACAAAAGCACTTTGCCCTTAGTTCCCAAGATATGAATCCCATGAGATGTTCGTGTACATCATAACAAGGCTCGACTATATTCGTTAATAAATGATGGAATTGTTGCAAAGTCTCATTAGCAACAATTGCATGAGAGAACACATTATCATCAATACAGAATAGCTCGTGTAGAATACTGCCAAGTATGCCCAATTGCATATGATTCACATCACATAGGACACCACACCATAGAGTCCAAGTCAGAGGATCAACTTTTAAGCATGTTTTATCCTTTGGAGGTAATCTTGTCTCTTGTCTACATTTTTTGTGTAAATTGCAAGAGCAGGGGTTAAATTCATTTGCTTTCAGCTGAAAATAGCCCTGGAGATTGCTTAAAGAGGTACCTCTTGCTATCTGGATGCTACAAGCTAAAAAATCAAAATTAAGTATAGCCCAGTAAAGGGATTCACAACCTTGCCAAGCTACCACCAAATCATACTTATCCATGAATATAATAAATGAATGCGATGTTGTAAGGTCAAGCAAATCTATCTCTTGAAGAGATACATCGATAAAACTAGGTATATTGACTACTTGAGTCAATACTTCTTGAAAATATTTTATGGTGCCAGTTGAACCCATCATTGAAGTTAGCCTTTGAAAAGCATCTTCACTTGTTTCCCACAGATTGGCAATCTCTTCAGTGTTGCTACTCCAACAACGCTTCATTTCACAAGCACAATGCATGTGTTTTTTCCCATTGACTTGCCTAGAATTGTAACTAAAACCTTGCACATTGGCAAGTCCACCCAATATATCCACCGTTGTAGTTTCTTGAGATCGCAACCTATATGCTAATCTTAGAACTCCATTAGTGGCTTTTATTATTCCCTCCGTTCCTTGTATTTCAATCCAAAGAACAATACATTCCAACTTTAATGTATTTAGCCAGTGCTCCATGTCCAATTTTGTCCCCACCCAAACTTTCACAAAAGTAGGAAACTTGGAAAGATTTTTATCATTATGTAGGCTTTGAAAACACCCATTACAAGTGGATAAAGACACATCAACCAGTTGCCTTCCTTTAATAGAACATATAAAACCATGCATAATTTGATAGGAACTGTTAATGCTTTCAGGATATAGTTGGTCGTCATAATGAACCAAATTATATGCCACCTCTTGCATAATAAAAGATTTTGTTTCAATTGCAATATAGCAATTACAATGTAAATCCAATCTTTACAGCTCCCTTGTAGTAAAATACAAAAGGACTTAAAAATCCATTATATTGTGAATTTGATGGCAAAGATATTTCTCTCTTTTAGCCATTTAAATTACAAAATATGGTCGAGGTACTCTTTTTCATTTTTATGACGGTAAAGTAGAGATACAAACTATTGTTAAAGGAAAGAGTTAAATAAAAAATATAATTGATGGATCAAAAATCTCATATATATTCTTTGTGAGATTCATTAATTCTGATTTGACATATAGTTGTTATTCATCACATATTATGATAGAAGATAAATCCACTATACCTAATCAAATAAAAAAATAAGTACATAGAAAAATTTCTCTTTGATATATATATTAAATTATAATAAAATAATATGAGATGAAATATGATTATAAGTTTTTTTACGTTTAAAGGAAACAAGACCAAACTCATCATATTTTAATTTTAGCTTCATAATTTTACGGTACAACGTAATCAAATCTGTACTTAGTGAAGGGTCTTACTTCTACACTTTAAATAGAAGACTTGTACATAGTATGAAATATTGAGGACAATAAAGTGGAATTATAAGATTTTTAAAAAAATGTACATGCAACAAACAAGACCTATTTTAAAGATCTTCTGAATTATTTGGTGCACCTTGTTTTTACATTTTTTCATTAAAAATAGCCTCATATGGTATGCCTATGGATATGTAGATCACATAAACACCTACAAAGTTATAAAGTGATTCTTTTGTATTAACACATGCCTTAAATCATTGTGCCAAATGTATTCATCTCCAAAAAACCATAGTAGAGTACTAGGCCCAAGATAATAGTAGAAAGGATCAATAAAGTCTTATCATGATATCAAGACTTATCTCTCTTTTCCGGAAAAACTTCTTGATAACCATATCCAAGATGAAACCACACACATGTAAATGTTGGAAAGTGGTGCATCTCCACTTTCCTTTGAATAGTCTACTATGAGTCATGCACAAGTTTATATATAATGTGACAAGCATGCCCACTTTACTTTGAACACTTGATGAGTCATGTACATGTCATGTATTATAATAAAGCCGGAAATGGTATATAACTACTTCTTCCTTCCTTCCCTTTAGCAACATAAATGTACTTAGTTTAACCATTTTCAAACATCACTCTCAATAAACTGTTGTTAATTTGATTCTTCTATTGACTTTGGTTTCTATGCTTTGTTGTTGAATATTAGAGGTCCATTAGATTTAGGGGGGTATCGCTATACTCACCAATATAAACTTTCTTATAAGAAACATCAAAAAATGTGTGTATATATAAGTCAATGAAACAACTTCAGCAAACCATTTTCACTAAATTCAAGATATAGCATTGCAAAATAGATTTGCGTACATATATAAGAGATGTGGATGCTAGAAGCTCAAAACTGCTTAAAGCATAATTCGAGATATTAGCTTTCGCCACATTCACTTCAAGAGCTAGATTGTATTAAAAAGTGGTGAAAATTAAGATCTATCAAAGCAAAGTCATGATGATATCTTGTTATATACAGTTAAAGTATTCAGCCCTCTCTTCCATAGTTGACATATTTGTTAGAAACTCTGCTGCCTAATGGGTTATTTCTTTTCAGGCATTCAAGTCATTGGACAAAGCAAATTTGATTTTTTTAAAGTTAGGTATTTAAAATAATTTACTCCTGATTATGTAGGTATCCTTGCTGGAAGAGAATAGGGTTGAAAGCACATCCTAAGAAGTGCAGCTTTGCCGTTCAGGAGATAGAGTATCTCGGGCATAAGATTGTGCCATAAGGGATCATGCCACAGCTGGCAAAGGTTCAGGCTGCGATGAAAATGCCCATGCCATGAGATGTGGCAGCACTAAGGGCTTTCTTAGGCCTAGCCAATTACTATCGTAGGTTTATGAAGGACATGAGTGTGATCTGCAAGCCGTTGTATGATTTACTCAAGAAGGATATGGCTTGGCAGTGGGAACTGGAGCATGAAGCAGCATGGTAAGAGTTGAACGATCAACTCGCAGAAAGGCCCATGCTGGCTCGACCAGACTTTGAGAGACCATTTGTCTTACACACAGACTGAAGCATTGCAGGAATCGGGTACCTATATTTCCATGCTCAGGTTCATACTAATGGAATATAGCTTATTTGAACAAAATGTGTTAAAACATAATAGTGATTTAAGTCACAATTAGAATTAGGTTTAGTTTTATTATTAGTTAATTAATAATCAATAACCGTCAATAACAATCAATAACCGTTTTGTATAAGACACCTTTTTCGTGCATTAGTTGAATATCTTACAATCCCAACTTGCTTTGTCTCCCTTGCTTTCATCTTGCACGATCATCACGCATTGCACACATGCGATCCTAGGCCACAAATTCTTTATGGTATCGAGCCAATATGCTCTGCCGATGTGATTGTTTTCTTTTTAAAAGGAAGGAAAAATGCTTTAGTCCTTGCTTATCACAATGCCGTGTTGCGACAACGTGTTTTTGTTTTGTGGATTAGTCTTGAGTAGGCAGCGAACGCAATTACAAGATGTTTTTCATGTTGGGGATATTAGTATGTGTTGTATGAATGTGGCTGCAGTGTAGATCCAAGAACGCTAAACAAGAAAGCAATCGAAAGCAAGCAAGCAATCGATGCGCAGAAGAACGCAAACAAGCACACCTCTAAGCAAGCAAGGAAGCAGCAATCAGCATGCAGCAGCAAGAACGCAAACAAGCACACCTCTAAGCAAGCAAGCAAGCAGCAATCGATGCGCAGAAGAACGCAAACAAGCACACCTCTAAGCAAGCAAGCAAGCAGCAATTAGCATGCAGCAGCAAGAACGCAAACTAGCACACCTCTAAGCAAGCAAGCAAGCAGCAATCAATGATCAAACAATGATCAAACAACCAACATTTCGATCTGCTGGCTCGGCTCATATTGATGCTGGGGTTATGTGCATGCGCGTCTTTGTCGGGCGAGGGTGTATGAGGCAATCGTGAGGCTGCGTGCGTGCTTGTGCGCCGCGCCGCCTCGAAAGCAATCCGGGCAAATGGAGTAGTCATCGGCGTGACGCGGTGGCGGCATGGATCTGCAGCCAAAGGAACCGGTCGAGGCGGAGGGCTGTGCGATTGGCCCGGCTGGTCTCGCTGGCGAGCCAGCCAGGCGGGCGCAGCAGAGAGGAGGAGGAGCCTCTCATTGCGGAGGATCGAGGTGACATCCGCGTCCTGAGAGGAATCCTATGACCCATCGCCTCGCGTCGCGTGGAGAAGGAAGAGCATAAAAGCGGCATCTTTTGGCATCTTTCGAGATTCTATGCTAATAAGCGGCTTCTAAATCTATAAAGGCGAATATCTTGTTTTTAATTTTGTTTTTTTCTGGAGAGAGTCTTGCTAGGAAGCCTCATAATTCACGGACCCTTAAAATTAAAATTAATTAATCAATTAATTAATTAAAAGGGCTATTAAATATGTTTTTTAGGCATTAGACGCATGCATTTTGTGTGTATTAGTTTTGCTACAATACCAATCTAGCTGCCTAGATTGTCGAGACGTACTTTGTCCCGGTTCTAACCATTTTATGGTGTAGTTTTTATGCTTTCGACCCGTACGGTGATGGTAGTCAAGCATCAAATACTTTGTTTGGAAGTTTATTTGATACTCAGGCGAGCTCATGTAGTAGAGTATTCCATATGGGATTTTCTCCTCAAAATTGTACAATCTAGATTAAATATAATGGCGGCACCTTCTCATTCCCTCTTGTTCCCCTAACTCCTCTTAGGATAGAATTTAAGGATAAGGATAGATTTAATGGGTCCGATTACACCATATGGGCAATGAGAGTGTCGCAGATTTTAGAAGAAAGCAATTGATGGGGTTGTAGATGGTCCGAACTGCTCCAGGGCCGCCTCGATGTCGTTTTGGATTGGCAACGAAAGGCGTGCAAGAACTATTATTATTTCCGCTCTAGATCGGAACATGATGACACACACTTTGGGTGCGCCACTTCGATGATGTGTGGAATAACTTTAAGATGATTTATAAGGACAGAGCTCGGCTTCCCTTGTTCAAGCATTCGTGATTTTTCAGCCTCGCATGAAAGATAACGAGCCGTGGAGTCTTATATTAACGGTTTCGCACTTGTCGTGCTAACCTTTCATATTGTGGAAGCAATTTTGGTGAAGTTGACTGTCTGCAACCCTACGAAGCATATCAATCTTTTGTAAGCGCGCAGTGCCATTATCGAGCGGCAGTCAATCAGCGATTGCGGTGCAACTCACGCTATTACACTTGAGGTGTTTGGAGCTCTTCTAGCGGAGGAGAGGACTCGTGGCCTTAATAAGATGAAGGCCAGCTCAAGTGGTCAATCAAACTCGAGAATTTTGTTCACTTCTCGGCGGAGGGCTTTCGAGGGCGTGGCGGGCGTGGCTTCCCAATCGAATTTTCAGCGTTCCACATATAATCCTAATTATCTGCAGCACCAAAGCGAAATATGACTTGCCATTGGTGCAAGATACCCGCCATATTGAGAAGAATTGCGGAAGAAAAGGGTGTGAGCCTCGTCGAGATGCAAGTCTTCCACAATCAAACCTCACAACCACAAAGGCTAAGTCTTCCACAATCTTAGCTTGTCTTTCATCTGTCATTCTCAAGTAGAAACTTGGTTTTAGATTCGGAGCTACCAGTCATATTTGTTTTGTGAGACACTCATTTAAAACTTTCTCACCCACATATGATGCCAATCGGTTTGTGCTTTTGGGTGATGATGGGCTTTCCATCAAGGGCTCGGGCTCGGTGGTCATACAACTCCCGGATGAGTCTTCACTCACACTTTACGGTGTTTTATTTGTTCCTTCTATGACCAAAAATTTGATGTCGGTGCTTAAGTTGTCACAAGAACACTCTTGCCGAGTCTGCTTGATCAATGGTTGCCTTGTAACGCATGTTCCATCAAGCCATGACCTTTTCACGGGCACCCCTTTTCATGATTTGTATTTATTAGATGTCAAATCCATAGTGCAACCTCAACCCACTCGATCTGTTAATGCCATTCGAAACAAGCTTCAATGCACCTTTGGCATTGTCGTCTTGCCACATAAATTTCAGCGTCTAGCATCTCTTACGAAGGGTGATAGCTTTAGAGATCCACTTACCTATGTCCCTTCGGTCACCCCTTTTGTGACTCCTGTCGACAGTAAAGCATTTCTAAGCCATATACGGATCTCCACTCAACAAGGGCCTCGCCTTTTGGATACTATTCATAGTGATATTTGTGGCCCTATGTCCACCAGCTCATTTGGAGGAGCTGCTTATTTATTACATTCATAGATGAATGGAGCCGCTATTGTATTGTTTATGTGTTAAGAAATAAAAGCGAGGCTTTTATGTGTTTTCAAACCTATGTGCGGTTGGCATCCCGGCAACAGTCACAAGGTTAAAATTTTCTGTGATGACAATGGCGAATACATCGCAATGCTTTTCGAATTTTGCTCTTTGGAAGGGATACAACACCAGCTCACCGTCGTATACTCCTGCCGAACTCCTTTCTTTGAGAGGAAAAACGGACCGCAAGAGGCTACTTTGGCCTCTCTTACTTTTGCCTCTCGTGGATATTGGTGAGGCATTGATGGCTGCAAATTATGTTCTCAAAGCCTACTAAGGAGCTTGGATTGACAACTCCTTATGAGAGATGGATGGAAAGAAGCCCGTATAGGGCATCTATTTTGGATCACCGCTTATGCTTATGTCCCTACTTATCATAAGATGGATTTGAAGGCACCAGAATTTTTGTGGGTTACTCGATGATGTGAAGGGTTACAAGTTGTTTGATCCGATTACGCCAGTGACCATTTCCAAGTGTGGTTTTTAACGAAGATATTTTGCTTCGTCAACATCGCTCAACTTCCTCTGGCGCAACTATGCCTCCAGTATCTATATCTGGTGTTTCGGACCCACCTTCTGACTCTTTTGCGTTTGATGATTCTTGTGTTACTATTTTTGAGGATGACTCCTCTTTGGCTTCAGAGGGGGCTGCTCCTATTACCCCTGTCGCTCCAACGGTTGTAGTTGATGATGTTCACCCTGCACATCCAGAGGTGGCTAATGACACTGTTGTGCTTGATCCAGCACAGGATGACGTTAATGAAGCCAATGAAGAGCCTCCTCAAGTACTACGCCGTTCCACTAGACACCGTCCTCCAAGGTCAGAGTGGAAAGAGCCTCCATATGTCGCAGTATTGCTGTAGAGGAATCCCTTTTTCCACCTCCTTATGTTTTTAGTGTTGTAGAATCATTAGGTGAACCTGCCACCTATAGAGAAGCAATTGAAGGGCCTGAAGCTTCCTTTTGGCAAAAGGCTATTGAGTCGAATATCAATCTCTCATTTCTAACAAAACTTGGGTTCTCGTTGATCTCCCTCACAGTCGCAAACCGGTTGCTTGTAAGTGGGTCTTCAAGAAGAAACTTAATCGATGGTAGTGTTGGTAGGTATAAGGCTCGCCTCGTGGCAAAAGGGTTATAGTCAAGTAGCGGGACTAGACTACAATGAAACATTTGCCCCAGTTGTTAAGTCTACCTCCATAAGAATACTCTTGGCCCTTGCTGCTCACTACAATCTCCTCGTACATCGCTTAGACGTAAAAGCGCTTTTCTTAATGGCACCTTAGATGAGGTCATCTACATGGCCCAACCGGAAGGTTTTATTATAGACCCTAATAAAGTGTGTCACTTTTAAAAACACTTTATGGTCTTAAGATCCTCCGTGCATGGAATGAAGTGTTTCATGCATTGCTCATAGAATTGGGTTTCACATGTTTGACGATACCAGATATATTTTATGGGATGGCAATGATTTTATCATTTTAATTGTTTATGTGTTAAGAATAAAAGCGAGGCTTTTATGTGTTTTCAAACCTATGCGGTTGGCATCCCAAAGCACAAGGTTAAAATTTTCTGTGATGTGATTGGCGGCACATCACTTTTCGAATTTTGCTCTTTGGAAGGGATACAACACCACTCACTGCGTATACTCCTGCCGAACTCCTTTTGAGAGGAAAAACGGACACCGAGGCTACTTTGGCCTCTCTTACTTTTTTGCCTCTCGTGGATATTGGGGTGAGGCATTGATGGCTGCAAATTATGTTCTCATACGCCTACTAAGGAGCTTGGATTGACAACTCCTTATGAGAGATGGACTGGAAAGAAGCCCGTATAGGGCATCTATTTGGATCACCGCTTATGCTTATGTCCCTGCTATTCGTCATAAGATGGATTTGAAGGAATCGTAGAATTTTTGTGGGTTACTCGATGATGTGAAGGGTTACAAGTTGTTTGATCCGATTACGCCAGTGTGACCATTTCCGGTGTGGTTTTTAACTTAGTCAACATGCTCAACTTCCTCTGGCGCAACTATGCCTCCAGATCTATATCGGTGTTTCGGACCCACCTTCTCTTTTGCGTTTGATGATTCTTGTGTTACTATTTTGAGGATGACTCCTCTTTGGCTTGAGGGGCTGCTCCTATTACCCCTGTCGCTCCAACGGTTGTAGTTGATGATGTTCACCCGCACATCCGGTGGCTAATGACACTGTTGTGCTTGATCCGGCCGATGACGTTAATGAAGCCAATGAAGAGCCTCCTCAAGTACTACGCGTTCCACTGACACCGTCCTCCAAGGTCGAGTGGAAAGAGCCTCCATATGTCGCAGTATTGCAGTAGAGGAATCACTTTTTCCACCTCCTTACGTTTTTAGTGCTGTAGAATCATTAGGTGAACCTGCCACCTATAGAGAAGCTATTGAAGGGCCTGAAGCTTCCTTTTGGCAGAAGGCTATTGAGTTTGAATATCAATCTCTTATTTCTAACAAAACTTGGGTTCTTGTTGATCTCCCTCCTGGTCGCAAACCAGTTGCTTGTAAGTGGGTCTTCAAGAAGAAACTTAATACTGATGGTAGTGTTGGTAGGTATAAGGCTCGCCTCGTGGCAAAGGGTTATAGTCAAGTAGCGGGGCTAGACTACAATGAAACATTTGCCCCAGTTGTTAAGTCTACCTCCATAAGAATACTCTTGGCCCTTGCTGCTCACTACAATCTCCTCGTACATCGCTTAGGCGTAAAAGCGCTTTTCTTAATGGCACCTTAGATGAGGTCATCTACATGGCCCAACCGGAAGGTTTTATTATAGACCCTAATAAAGTGTGTCACTTTTAAAAACACTTTATGGTCTTAAAAATCCTCCGTGCATGGAATGAAGTGTTTCATGCATTGCTCATAGAATTGGGTTTCACATGTTTGAATGACGATACCAGTATATATTTTATGGGATGGCAATGATTTTATCATTTTAACTTTATGTGGATGACAATATTTTATTTAGCACGTCACCAACTCTTATGGCAAGAATAAAAGCAGTTCTTTTGGCAAGATTTGATATGGTGATTTGGGGCGTTATCATTTTCTCTTGGTGTTCAATTTCATTTTAACACTGATAATACTATTGATATTCATCAAGAGCATTTTGTACATCAACTACTTAAGAGATTCAAGATGGAGGATGCGCGACCGAGCACACCTATGTCTATAGGTGAAAAGCTATCTAAGGAACAATGCCCAACAACAAGAAGAAGAAAAGGTTGAGATGGCACTCAAGCCTTATCGACAAAAGTTGGTTGTTTAATTTATCTATCGAGTTGGACTAGATTAGACATTACACGCGATTAGTAATGTTAGTCAATTTTAGAGAACCGGCTTGCCACATTGGGCTGCGATGAAGAGGATTTTAGGTACCTCAAAGGAACAACGCAAAGGTTTACGTTTTCTAAGCAATCGGATGGTTTGCGCTTATGTCCTTTTGTGATCGATTGGGCTGGAGACCCGGACACTAGGCGTAGTGTAGCAGCCCTCTTGACGTTTTAGGTGGATCGATTATTTCTTGGTCTAGTAAAAGCTCACCACTATTTGTCTCTCCTCTACAGGCGAATATGGTGCTATGACACAAGGCTAGAGAGGTTATTTGGATTCGATCTTTCTTATGTGGACTTAAGCGCTTCATGAAGGACCAACTCGGCTTTGGTGCGACAATCGATCGACCATTGCTTTATCGAAGAATCCGGTTTTCATGCTAGGAGCAAGCATATTGAGATTGCTCATCATTTTATAAGACAAGCAGCAGACCGTAAAGAGGTAAAAGTGGACTATGTTGATACTTTAGAGAATGTGGCTGATCTATTGACCAAAGCTTTGTCAAAGCTAGTACTAACATGAGAAGCATACTTTGGTAGCTGGGCTACAAACTATACCTGCAGTGAACAAAGCACGAACAGCTCATTAGGTTGATTCTCACCTTTATTTGGCTTGGTGACTGGATGAAGCCTTATTGTTTATTTCACACTTGTCAAAACTCTTTTTCCTGTTTATACAAGCGTGGGAGTACACTTCCTAGTGAAGTTCATCTTCAAGATATTTTCAAGCTTATTAATTAACTCCTAATTGCAACTAAGTGGGAGTAATGGAATATAGCTTATTTGAACAAAATGTGTTAAAACATAATAGTGATTTAAGTCACAATTAGAATTAGGTTTAGTTTTATTATTAGTTAATTAATAACCGTCAATAACCGTTTTTGTATAAGACACCTTTTCGTGCATTAGTTGAATATCTTACAATCCCAACTTGCTTTGTCTCCTTGCTTTCATCTTGCACGATCATCACGCATTGCACACATGCGATCCTAGGCCACAAATTCTTTATGGTATCGAGCCAATATGCTCTGCCGATGTGATTGTTTTCTTTTTAAAGGAAGGAAAAATGCTTTAGTCCTTGCTTATCACAATGCCGTGTTGCGAACGTGTTTTTGTTTTTGTGGATTAGTCTTGAGTAGGCGGGCGCAATTACAAGATGTTTTTCATGTTGGGGATATTAGCCCTGTAGGCTGTATGAATGTGGCGCAGTGTAGATCCAAGAACGCTAAACAAGCACACCTCTAAGCAAGCAAGCAAGCAAGCAAGCAAGCAAGCAAGCAAGCAAGCAAGCAAGCAAGCAAGCAAGCAAGCAAGCAAGCAAGCAAGCAAGCAAGCAAGCAAGCAAGCAAGCAAGCAAGCAAGCAAGCAATCAATGATCAAAACAATGATCAAAACAACCAACATTTCGATCCCGTCGGGCTCATGCTGGGGTTATGTGCATGCAGCGTCTTTGTCGGGCGGTGTATGAGGCAATCGTGAGCGTGCGTGCTTGTCGCCGCCTGCGCCTCGAGCAATCGCCAAATGGGGCGGTGCAATGGTGGCGCATGGCCATCGCGAAAGGAACCGGTCGAGGCGGAGGGGCTGTGCGATTGGCCGGCTGGTCTCCAGCAGCCATGCAGCGGGCCAGCCGGCCGGCGGGAGAGGAGGAGGAGCCTCGCTGCGGAGGATCGAGGTGACATCCGCCCCTGCAGAGGAATCCTAACAGCCATCGCCTCGCGTCGCGGTGGAGAAGGAAGACGAGCATAAAACGGCATCTTTTGGCATCTTTCGAGATTCTATGCTAATAAGCGGCTTCTGAAATCTATAAAGGCGAATATCTTGTTTTTAATTTTGTTTTTTTTCTGTGGAGAGTCTTGCTAGGAAGCCTCATAATTCACGGACCCTTAAAATTAATTAATTAATTAATTAATTAATTAATTTAAAAGGGGGCTATTAAATAGTTTTTTTTTAGGCATTAGACGCATGCATTTTGTGTGTATTAATTTTTGCTAGAATACCAATCTAGCTGCCTAGATTGTTGTAGACGTACTTTGTCCTGGTTCTAACCATTTTTATGGTGTATTTTTTTTATGCTTTATGACCCCGCTGATGACAGTGATGGTAGTCAAGCATGAAATACTTTGTTTGGAAGTTTATTTGATACTCAGGCGAAGCTCATGTAGTAGAGTATTCCATGGGATTTTCTCCTCAAGTACAATCTAGATTAAATATAATGGCGGCACCTTCTCATTCCTCTTGTTCCCTAACTCCTCTTAGGATAGAATTTAAGGATAAGGATAGATTTAATGGGTCCGATTACACCATATGGGCAATGAGAGTGTCAGATTTTAGAAGAAAAGCAATTGATGGGGGTTGTAGATGGTCGAACTCGCCCCGCCCAGAGCCGCCCCGATGTCGTTTTGGATTGGCAACGAAAGAGACGTGCAAGAACTATTATTATTTCCGCTCTAGATCGAACATGATGACACACACTTTGGGTGCGCCACTTCGTGATGTGTGGAATAACTTTAAGATGATTTATAAGGACAGAGCTCGGCTTCCCTTGTTCAAGCATTCGGATTTTTCAGCCTCCGCATGAAAGATAACGAGCCCGTGGAGTCTTATATTAACGGTTTCGCACTTGTCGTGCTAACCTTTTCATATTGTGGAATGATTTGATCAAGTTCGTCACCACCCTACTTGCAACCCTACGAAGCATATCAATCTTTTGTAAGCGCACAGTGCCATTATCGAACGGCAGTCAATCAGCCAGGGTGCAACTCCCGCTATTACACGGAGGTGTTTGGAGCTCTTCTAGCGGAGGAGAGGACTCGTGGCCTTAATAAGATGAAGGCCAGCTCAAGTGGTCAATCAAACTCGAGAATTTTGTTCACTCGAGGAGGGCTTTCGAGGACGTGGGGCGTGGCTTCCCCAATCAATTTTCAGCGCCCACATATAATCCTAATTATCTGCAGCACCAAAGCGTAAATATGACTTGCCATTGGTGCAAGATACCCGCCATATTGAGAAGAATTGCGGAAGAAAAGGGTAGTGAGCCTCGTCGAGATGCAAGTCTTCGAATCAAACCTCACAACCACAAAGGCTAAGTCTTCCACAATCTTAGTTTGTCTTTCATCTGCTCATTCTCAAGTAGAAACTTGGTTTTTAGATTCAGGAGCTACCAGTCATATTTGTTTTGACAGACACTCATTTAAAACTTTCTCACCCACATATGATGCCAATCAGTTTGTGCTTTTGGGTGATGACAGTGGGCTTTCCATCAAGGGCTCGGGCTCAGTGGTCATACAACTCCCAGATGAGTCTTCACTCACACTTTCTGGTGTTTTATTTGTTCCTTCTATGACCAAAAATTTGATGTCGGTGCTTAAGTTGTCACAAGAACACTCTTGCCGAGTCTGCTTTGATCAAGGTTGCCTTTACGCATGTTCCATCAAGCCATGACCTTTTCACGGGCACCCCTTTTCATGATTTGTATTTATTAGATGTCAAATCCATAGTGCAACCTCAACCCACTCGATGTTAATGCCATTCAAACAAGCTTCAATGCACCTTTGGCATTGTCGTCTTGCCACATAATTTCAGCGTCTAGCATCTCTTACGAAGGGTGATAGCTTTAGAGATCCACTTACCTATGTCCCTTCCGTCACCCCTTTTGTGACTCGCCTTAGTAAAGCATTTTCTAAGCCATATACGGATCTCCACTCAACAAGGGCCTCCCTTTTGGATACTATTCATAGTGATATTTGTGGCCCTATGTCCACCAGCTCATTTGGAGGAGCTGCTTATTTATTACATTCATAGATGAATGGAGCCGCTATTGTATTGTTTATGTGTTAAGAAATAAAAGCGAGGCTTTTATGTGTTTTCAAACCTATGCGGTTGGCATCCCGCAAACAGTCACAAGGTTAAAATTTTCTGTGATGACAATGGCGAATACATCGCAATGCTTTTCGAATTTTGCTCTTTGGAAGGGATACGGTGGCAATGGGAGAAGAGCGAGGCAGGCATGGCATGAGCTAAAGGCACGCATGATTGGCGGAAGGCCGATGCTCGGGGAACTTTGATAAGCCGTTTGTTCTATACACGGATAAGAGTGCAGGGATTGGGGCTGTGCTTGCACAAGTAGATGGAGAAGGAAAGGAATGAGTCATTGCATATGCAAGTAGATCCAATAATTCTGCGAAACAACTCATCCTATGAAGGAGAGTATTTAGCTACAGTCTGGGCTGTTTTGCACTTTAGAGTCTACCTGTTTGGTAAGAGTTTTCAGCTCGTGACTGATCATCAGCCATTGCACTGGCTGAAGACAAACATAAAGCTGAGTGGGAAGCTTTTGACTTTTGCTCTCAGTGACTTTTGCTCACAGTGTATGACATGCACATTGTGCACAAAGCGAAAGGTTCATCACAATGCTAATGGACTTAGCGAAACCCAGTGAGCAATGATGGGGATACAACACCAGCTCACCGTCGTATACTCCGCCGAACTCCTTTCTTTGAGAGGAAAACCGGACCTAAGGAAAGGTCCAACGCTAGTCGGACGGAGGCAGTCGAGGGTGAAACCTTACAGCGAGGAGGCAGGTTCGAATTCGAACAGATGAGGGTTGGTACCGAGCTTGGGAGGCGGTGGCGCCAAATCACTCCCGGCCGTCGAGGCCCGAACATGCGGCGGAGTAAGTCCCTACTCAGCTAAAGGGCCAGCGCCTTGAAGGATATTTTCGCTAAAGGCGCGCGAAGGAAGGAAAGGCGCAAGAGGCTACTTTGGCCTCTCTTACTTTTAGCCTCTCTCGTGGATATTTGAGGCATTGATGGCTGCAAATTATGTTCTCAACCGACGCCTACTAAGGAGCTTGGATTGACAACTCCTTATGAGAGATGGATGGAAAGAAGCCCGTATAGGGCATCTACGTATTTTTGGATCACCGCTTATGCTTATGTCCCTGCTATTCGTCATAAGATGGATTTGAAGGCACCAGAATTTTGTGGGTTACTCGATGATGTGAAGGGTTACAAGTTGTTTGATCCGATTACGCCAGTGACCATTTCCAAGTGTGGTTTTTAACGAAGATATTTTGCTTCGTCAACATCGCTCAACTTCCTCTGGCGCAACTATGCCTCCGGCATCTATATCGGTGTTTTGGACCCACCTTGACTCTTTTGCGTTTGATGATTCTTGTGTTACTATTTTGAGGATGACTCCTCTTTGGCTTGAGAGGGGCTGCTCCTATTACCCCGCCGCTCCAACGGTTGTAGTTGATGATGTTCACCCGCACATCCAGGTGGCTAATGACACTGTTTGATCCGACAGGATGACGTTAATGAAGCCAATGAAGAGCCTCCTCAAGTACTACGTTCCACTAGACACCGTCCTCCAAGGTCAGTGGAAAGAGCCTCCATATGTCGCAGTATTAGAGGAATCCCTTTTCCACCTCCTTATGTTTTAGTGTTGTAGAATCATTAGGTGAACCGCCACCTATAGAGAAGCAATTGAAGGGCCAAGCTTCCTTTTGGCAAAGGCTATTGAGTCCGAATATCAATCTCTTATTTCTAACAAAACTTGGGTTCTTGTTGATCTCCCTCCTGGTCGCAAACCAGTTGCTTGTAAGTGGGTCTTCAAGAAGAAACTTAATACTGATGGTAGTGTTGGTAGGTATAAGGCTCGCCTCGTGGCAAAGGGTTATAGTCAAGTAGCGGGACTAGACTACAATGAAACATTTGCCCCAGTTGTTAAGTCTACCTCCATAAGAATACTCTTGGCCCTTGCTGCTCACTACAATCTCCTCGTACATCAGTTAGACGTAAAAACTGCTTTTCTTAATGGCACCTTAGATGAGGTCATCTACATGGCCCAACCGGAAGGTTTTATTATAGACCCTAATAAAGTGTGTGTCACTTTTAAAAACACTTTATGGTCTTAAATCCTCCGTGCATGGAATGAAGTGTTTCATGCATTGCTCATAGAATTGGGTTTCACATGTTTGACGATACCAGCAGATATATTTTATGGGATGGCAATGATTTTATCATTTTAACTGCTTATGTGGATGACAATATTTTATTTAGCACGTCACCAACTCTTATGGCAAGAATAAAAGCAGTTCTTTTGGCAAGATTTGATATGGTGATTTGGGGTGCTTATCATTTTCTCTTGGTGTTCAATTTCATTTTAACACTGATAATACTATTGATATTCATCAAGAGCATTTTGTACATCAACTACTTAAGAGATTCAAGATGGAGGATGCACATCACAAGACATATGTCTATAGGTGAAAAGCTATCTAAGGAACAATGCCCAACAACAGAAGAAGAAAAGGTTGAGATGGCACTCAAGCCTTATCGACAAGCTGTTGGTTGTTTAATTTATCTATCAGGTTGGACTAGATTAGACATTACACGCGCAGTTAGTAATGTTAGTCAATTTTTAGAGAACCCTGGCTTGCCACATTGGGCTGCAGTGAAGAGGATTTTTAGGTACCTCAAAGGAACAGCACGCAAAGGTTTACGTTTTTCTAAGCAATCAGATGGTTTGCAGCTTATGTCCTTTTGTGATGCTGATGAGACCCGGACACTAGGCGTAGTGTAGCAGCCACTACGTTTTAGGTGGATCGATTATTTCTTGGTCTAGTAAAAGCTCACCACTATTTGTCTCTCCTCTACAAGGAATATGGTGCTATGACACAAGCTAGAGAGGTTATTTGGATTCGATCTTTCTTATGTGGACTTAAGCGCTTCATGAAGGACCAACTCACTTTGGTGCGACAATCGATCGACCATTGCTTTATCGAAGAATCCGGTTTTCATGCTAGGAGCAAGCATATTGAGATTGCTCATCATTTTATAAGACAAGCAGAGTAAAGAGGTAAAAGTGGACTATGTTGATACTTGAGAGAATGTGGCTGATCTTTTGACCAAAGCTTTGCCAAAGCTAGTACATGAGAAGCATACTTTGGCGGTGGGCTACAAACTATACTGCGTGAACAAAGCGAGAGCACTCATTAGGTTGATTCTCACCTTTATTTGGCTTGGTGATTGGATGAAGCCTTATTGTTTATTTCACACTTGTCAAAACTCTTTTCCTGTTTATACAAGCGTGGGAGTACACTTCCTAGTGAAGTTCATCTTCAAGATATTTTCAAGCTTATTAATTAACTCCTAATTGCAACTAAGTGGGAGTAATGGAATATAGCTTATTTGAACAAAATGTGTTAAAACATAATAGTGATTTAAGTCACAATTAGAATTAGGTTTAGTTTTATTATTAGTTAATTAATAATCAATAACAATCAATAACAATCAATAACCGTTTTTGTATAAGACACCTTTTTCGTGCATTAGTTGAACATCTTACAATCCCAACTTGCTTTGTCTCCCTTGCTTTCATCTTGCACGATCATCACGCATTGCACACATGCGATCCTAGGCCACAAATTCTTTACATACTATGTCCTTGGAGTTGAGTATTTTGCAATTTTAGCATTCTAGTATCCTTTCCGAATAGCAAGTCCTAAGTATTTTGCAATTGTGTCATTGATTGCTATGATGAACACCGGAATCCAATCTAAACCAGCTCACCCGATCGAGCTAAAAATTCATTTAGCCCAAAGGGCTTAAGGCATGTCGTGCAAAATATCAGCTACCCCGAAAACCTCTCCTACAACATTCTATCGTTCCTATACACTCTTGATTCGGCCTGCCTCATGACTCATGATCAGCACTATCAAAACATGTCTGCACCACCTCTAACTACATTCTCACATATGTTGTACAACTTTCAGTCACACGATTATAAGCAATACATAACACAAAAGAGAGGAACAACTAGACTGCAATCCTGTCTATGATGCACCCACACTATTGCCAGACCACAACGTTGCATGTTCAGATTTGTCTAGCACGCATGTGAAAAACTAAATAATTCATCAAAGATGTTTCAATCCAGGGTCTGCATCAAGCAGCAAATCGAATTGGCAAAAACGGGTTTGAAGTTCATCCATGTGAACACACACACGCTAGTAAGAAAAAGCTTCAAAATCGAGCTGTATTCAGCGAAAAATCCACAACGTAGTTTGGCCTAGCAAGCCCTGCTATCCAGTGCTGAGACCGCCATAGCCAACCGCTGCAAAGAAGACTCTAACAACCAGCTGGCTCAGCCCTCCCTCAAACTTCTTGTAGACGGCCGCTTCCCGTTCAAAGCAACCCCAGCAACTATCACCATCTCTCCGCACTCCCACATCCAACAACATTAAACACTAGATCTCACCGCGCCCCCACGTCTTGCAACATTCAAGCACTAGATCTCCAGCTCCCGACTCAAGACTGACCAGTCACGTCAATCAATTGTAATAGTCTTAACACAAATGTAACCTAACCATTGACTTATAATGTCTTGGTTATCTATATCTTCTACCAATTGCTTATCTAGCAATTACAGCCACATTTCAGGCTATATATGCTGTCTGTCTATATAAGCTGAGTCTCACACTCTCCTAGCTGACATACCACCGCTTTGGCATGACAGCTATCGTTCTACATAACTCTTGCTCCTGTGTTTTGCCATCTTCAACCGCTCATGGTGTAATCGCAAACGATGGGCATCTAAGGTCCACACACTCGTCAGTTACATATGAAGAGACATGGAGTTACATATGAAGGATCCTCCTGTGTTGGGACATCGGCCGGCCGATGTCCTGCCCCATCCCAACGCAGAGGAACATTCAGGTTCCATCACAGGGTTTTTGCACTCGTGGGGCGCTGGCCATCGTGCTTCCTACCACAACCCATGCCCTTTGCTTTTTGCCCAGGTGGCCCGCGCCCTACCACATGGAGAGCCTTTAGGTTGAACCCCGGGGTTCTTCCCCATATGCAGGCTGTTAATCTCATGCCTAGACCTAAGGATGTTGCTGCCTTAAGAGCGTTTCTAGGACTCGTCAATTACTACCGCCGATTCATTAAGAACATGAGCGGCACGTGCAAGGCGCTGTATGATTTGCTTAAGAAGGGGATACAGTGGCAATGGGGAGAAGAGCAGGAACAGGCATGGCATGAGCTAAAGGCACAGTTGGCGGAAAGGCCGATGCTCAGAAGGCCTAACTTTGATAAGCCGTTTGTTCTATACACGGATAAGAGTGCAGCCGGGATTGGGGCTGTGCTTGCACAAGTAGATGGAGAAGGAAAGGAATGAGTCATTGCATATGCAAGTAGATCCAATAATTCTGCCGAAGCAAATTACTCATCCTATGAAGGAGAGTATTTAGCTACAGTCTGGGCTGTTTTGCACTTTAGAGTCTACCTGTTTGGTAAGAGTTTTCAGCTCGTGACTGATCATCAGCCATTGCACTGGCTGAAGACAAACATAAAGCTGAGTGGGAAGCTTTTGACTTTTGCTCTCAGTGACTTTTGCTCACAGTGTATGACATGCACATTGTGCACAAAGCAGGAAAGGTTCATCACAATGCTAATGGACTTAGCAGAAACCCAGTGAGCAATGATGGGGATACAATGGGTGCACGACAAGATTTTGGATTCGCCCAGATATGCCAAGTCTGTATATGGCACCCATGGCCATGGAACAGGAGGGAGAAAAACAGCTTGTTTAGGGTGGACGAGATATATGGAAGCATGGACAAGCCATACAGCTGCTGAAGAACGGGCACGTAAGTGGCTTGGATGTTGCAGCACTTCAAAAGCTGCAACGAAGGATCGTGCGTTACACATGGAAGAATGGTAATGTCGTGACTAATCGTGGGGTAAGTAAGGAGGTACCGCCTGTGGAAGAAAGGGAGCAACCAGTGACCGAAGTACATAGGACACTTGGGCACTTCGGTGTGATACTTTATATGCTGAAGAATGTGTATTTTTGGTCAGGAATGTCTGCTGATTTCGAGCAGGTGGTGGCCAAGTGTGCTGCTTATGATGCAGTGAAAGCAAGATTCAACAGTCAGGACGCGATATTGCATTCACTGCCCATCAGAGGACCCTTTTTCAGATGGTGTATTGATCTGATGCTTGAATTACCAATGACAAGGCAGGGCAATAAACACTGCATGTTGATGATAGAACATTTTTGAAATGGGTGGAGCTGGCTTTCCTCCCATTTAGAACCTCACGGTATACGGCTCGAGCATTTCTATAGTGTGTCTTGAGTAGATATAGGAGCTGTGCCGAAGTGTTAATAGACTAGGGCAGCGAGTTTCGTGGTGAGTGTGGAACACCGAATTTTGGGTCCACGGTTAGAAGAGAGGCGGATGCCTCCTAGTTTTGTTCATATTAGTTAGGTTTCATTTTTCTTTTCTTTTTTCTTTTTCTCATCGAGAGGATTCTTGTGGGAAGAGCGAGATTACCCGATTGGGAAGCGGGAGGACAAGATGGCAGTCCCCCGACTGGACGGACGGAATGGAGAAAAAACCGGACCTAAGGAAAGGTCCAACGGCTAGTCAGGACGGAGGCAGTCGGGAGGGTGAAACCTTCAGCGAGGAGACAGGTTGCAATTCCGAACAGTCAGGGTTGGTACCAGGCTTGGGAGCGGTGGCGCCAAATCACTCCCCGGCCGCGTCAGACTGAACATGCAGCGGGAGTAAGTCCCTACTCCAGCTAAGACGCGCCTTGAAGGATATTTTAATAAAGGCGAATGATGGCGAGAGGAAGGAAAGGCGCAAGAGGAGGCTGGAGTGAGCGCATGCAAGGCATATATAGAGGAATTGTCCTTGGCGCTCGGAGGAGGAAAATCGGGCGCTGTCCTTGGCCTTTGGCAAATTTCGGACAGGCTGAAGATTGAGCAGTGACGGTTTTAGGGCTGCACGTGGCGTGTGGCGATGGGCCAGCGTGAAATGGGGAGGCAGATAAGATTGCTGACCTCAAGTGGAAGCTTTTTACAAGGATAGTGCTAGGGCTGACCTGCTGTCAGCGAACCACTTACTTCAGTAGTGCGTTCTTTCATTTTATGTGGAAGTTGAAGCAAGGAGCTCGGCTGAGGGGCCATCTTGTGACCTTTTTGAGCATCAAGGACAATTGAGGCCAAACTTCGTGGACAATGAAGGAGCAAGACACAGCCATTTGAGCACTTACCTGGTGCAGTTGTGGGCGACACATGGGTTACTCACAGAAGAGGAGCTGGAGGAGTCTTACCAGCCGTTTGAAGTAGTCCCTCTGCGGGATGGTACAGGGGTCCCTCTCCAGAAAAAGGTTAAGAAGGCAGAGGAGGAACCCAAGGTGGAGCAAGGGAGTGCTTCACCTCAGGTGGTGATCTTGGATGATGAGACCACGCCGGCGTCTGATGCCAAGGAAGAAGAGATGCCTGTCGTCCAGGAGGAGACAGTGGCACGAAAGGAAGAGGTGGTAGTGCCACCAAATGTACAGGAGGCACCCCCCCATGGAGCAGGATGGTGGAGCTAACCCACCCCAGGAGATAACAGAGTCACAAGAGTCCCACGCAACATCATTAGTCAGGAGCGGAGAGACTGCCCAACGGGAAAAAGGCAGTCGGAGTCGACCCTAGGAGGGGAATGAGAAAACTAAGGCTTTGAAGGATCTGCTGACCATCTGTCAGCTAATTGACACTCCACTGGTGAAACAGGCCTTACAGGAGGTAGAGGAATTGGAAGTGAGAGCTGTCGTCAGGACAGCCGAGGTGATTGCCCTACAGTCAGGTGGGGAGAAGGATAGCAAAGCTATCAAGGAGATGGCGCTGGCGAAGGGGCGCCTAGTTGACCTGGAAGGAAAGTTGGGGCTCAGCAAGATTGAGGAGCAAAGGCTAAGACAAGAAAGTAGGGAGCGTGTAAAGGAAGTGGCCACCCTCAATTTTCTGATTGAGGAGACTGTCCGATGTGGGAAGGAGTGGCATCATCAACTCGGCCCTTGAGTGAGAAGAAGCGAATGGGATGCCGAGGCATGGAGGAGGAGGCTGCCCAAGCCAAGAATAAAGAACTGGAGACCAAGCTCAAGGAGTTGGAGGAAGGACAGGCCACTTGGAGCAAGGAACGTGAGGAGCTCACAAAACAAGCTACGGAGGCTGACCAACGCTGGAAGGAAGAGGTGGCCCACCAGAGGAAGATCATGCATCGCATGCTGGTCGTCATGAAGCAATGCTTCCAGGCTGACTATGCTTGGCAACAGAGGATTCTAGAAGCATGGAAGAGAGATGCGGACGAGAATGTTACCTTACAGCTTTGTTTGAGTGAGGTGACACTCGAGAGGGATGCTTTGCGTAGCAAATTAGCCTCAAGAGAATGGCCTGAGGAATTTGATGAGATTTGTTTGAAGGGCCAGGAGATGTAGGTCCACCTATATGCCAGGGTCAACAAGCTCGCCAAGGAGATGCGCTCCTTGTTGACAAGGAAGTTGCTGGGTCCCCACGATGACGACAGGGAGATTTTGGAGGAATTGCGACCCTCAGCTTCGGAGATTCAAGACCTGGAGAGTGAAATGGATGCAGAGGGCTCAGTTTGGGAGGAGCCAATGGAGGAGGAGGTTTCCAGCCAGACGGTAGGGTTGGTGGGGCTGTCTGGCGGCGGGACAGGAGTTGCACCAACACCCAACCCGCCTTGAAGTAATTCGTGGGAGCAGTTACTCTGAGAGAGGCGGTGCCTCTGCAAGAGCGCCCGCAAGAGGGGACGTTCAGCTTGTCGGCAGCCAGTCAGAGACAAACATGAAGGCTCCTGTCGCGGTGACGGGAGAGAAGATTGATCGGGAACAGTCCCGTGAAAGAAGGAAGGCAGGTGTGGCACAGCCATGCCAATGCCCAAGAAGAAGTAGGGTAGGAAAACAGTTGGTAAGGGAGTGAAGGGGTCATCAAGACCCATAGGGGGTTAGTGGGATTGTTAGGAAGGTAGGTTAAGAACCTTTAAGAGGCCACCTAGTTGAAACCGTAAGCAAACCCCACCAACCCCCCAGACTTAATTAATGCTAGGGTTTGGGGGAGTTCCTATGAGAGGGAGAGGAACTCCGATAATGAAATGTCATGCCTTGCTCTCCTAACCTGTGTGTGCTTGTTTGCTACGCAAGCGTGCATGCCGACCGTGTGAGGGTGCATGGTGTCTGGTAGGGTCTTGAGGTGCGGTGACCAGGGCAAGGGCTAGGCCCACGCCTTTCTTTGTTGAGGTAGCAGCTGGGAAGTGTTTGAGCGGTGAGGGAGCGGCGTTGTGGCTGCAGAGACGGTGCGTCAGGCTGGTGAAGGGAGGTCCCTAGTAAATTCCAGCGCGCGAGAGGTCTGCTGCAGCTAGATGTCTGGCCTAGGACCGTGAGGGCACTGCCCTATGATCTGAGGCAGCTAGTGGGGAGCCAGGAGGGTGCCCAGGGCTGATAGGTAGCTAGGAAGAGTGGAAGAGGTAGATTAGAGAAGAGAGGAGAAAAGAGAGAAAAAAGAGAAAAGAGAAGCGAGAGCGAGAGAGAAAGCGAGAGAGGACGAGAGAGCTGCTAGAGAGGATAGGGAGCAAGCACGGAAGGAAGAGGTGGCCCACCAGGAGGAAGATCATGCATCGCATGCTGGTCGTCATGAAGCAATGCTTCCAGGCTGACTATGCTTGGCAACAGGATTCTAGAAGCATGGAAGAGATGCGGACGAGAATGTTACCTTACAGCTTTGTTTGAGTGAGGTGACACTCGAGAGGGATGCTTTGCGTTGCAAATTAGCCTCAAGAGAATGGCCTGAGGAATTTGATGAGATTTGTTTGAAGGGCCAGGAGATGTAGGTCCACCTATATGCCGGTCAACAAGCTCTAAGGAGATCGCTCCTTGTTGACAAGGAAGTTCTTTGAGTCCCCACGATGGCAGGAGATTTTGGAGGAATTGCGACCCTCAGCTTCGGAGATTCAAGACCTGGAGAGTGAAATGGATGCAGAGGGCTCAGTTTGGGAGGAGCCAATGGAGGAGGTTTCGGCCAGACGGAGGTTGTGGGCCTGCAGGCGGGACAGGAGTTGCACCAACACCCAACCCGCCTTGAAGTAATTGCGGCGGCAGCAGTACAGGTTGCTACAGAGAGGCCGGTGCCTCTGCAAGAGCGCCCCGCAAGAGGGGACGTTTAGCTCCGGCAGCCAGTCAGACAAACATGAGAAGGCTCACATCGCGGTGTGACGGAGAGAGATTGATCGGGAACAGTCCCGTGAAAGAAGAGGAAGGCGGTGGCGGGCACGCTGGCCCAATGCCAAGAAGTAGGGTAGGAGAAAGCGGTTGGTAAGGAGTGAAGGGTCATCAAGACCCATAGGGGTTAGTGGGATTGTTAGGAAGGTAGGTTAAGAACCTTTAAGAGGCCACCTAGTTGAAACCGTAAGCAAACCCCACCAACCCCGGACAATTAATGCTAGGGTTTGGGGAGTTCCTATGAGAGGAGAGGAACTCCGATGAAATGTCATGCCTTGCTCTCCTAACTTTGTGTGCTTGTTTGCTACATAGCGTGCATCTTCCGTGTGAGGGTGCATGGTGGCTGGTAGGGTCTTGAGGTGCGGTGACCAGGGCAAGGGCTAGGCCCACGCCTTTCTTTGTTGAGGTAGCAGCTGGGAAGTGTTTGAGTGGTGAGGAAGCGGTGCTGTGGCTGCAGAGACGGTGCGTCAGGTTGGTGAAGGGAGGTCCCTAGTAAATTCCAGCGGTCGAGAGGTCTGCTGCAGCTAGATGTCTGGCCTAGGACCGTGAGGGCACTGCCCTATGATCTGAGGCAGCTGGTGGGGAGCCAGGAGGTGCCAGTGATGGGTAGCTAGGAAGAGTGGAAGAGGTAGATTAGAGAGAGGAGAGAAAAGAAAAGAAGCGAGGCGAGAGAGGACGAGAGAGCTGCTAGAGAGGATAGGGAGCAAGCACGGAGAAGGAAGGAGCAAGAGAGAAAAGACAAATAGAGAAGAGAGGAGGAAGAAAAGTGTGAGAGTAATCTAGAAAAGAGAAGGGGGTGAAATTTCAAGGGCTGTGACAAGAGTTTGAGGGGGAGGCCCCAAATTTGTCAAGAGAAGGGTCTTAGGAAGTGTAGGATTTGCGCTGGTGGGAGGATTGTCCACTGCGCGGTGGCCTAGGGGGTCCCCGTGGTCGCCGCTACAGTTTGGGCGGTGCCTCTCGCAACGTAGGTCCGTGCCGCTGGAGTCATCGCGGCGTAGGGTAGTGTGACTTACCTAGTGTGGGTCACCCGGGCAGGCGCCGAGGAGGCGATTAGTCGATCGGTGCCTGTCGGGGAGGTTAGTAGAGTCGAGTAGAGTCGAGAGGTCGTCGGGGCGCACCCTCCATCCGTGTGGGGAAGGGCTCCCCCACTCCTTCGTGGGAAGCGAAACCCTCAGCCTGGCCGACGGTGGGATAAGTGTGGCCGCTGAGGCTGAGGGTTCCGGGGTCCCGGAACCTCCCACCACATTTTGGCGCCGTTGCGGGGTGGTTGTGAGTTTTTTCTTTGTTCGAATGGAGAGTGTGAAGATGTCGTCGATGGCCGAAAGGCGTGGTGAGCGAAGAGCATCCGGAGGAAGGTCATCTCCATATATTTCACCAAGAGAGTTGCTAGCACGGAGAAGGAAGGAGCAAGAGAGAAAAGACAAATAGAGAAGAGGAGGAAGAAAAGTGTGAGTAATCTAGAAAGAGAAGGTGAAATTTCAAGGGCTGTGACAAGAGTTTGAGGAGGCCCCAAATTTGTCAAGAGAAGGGTCTTAGGAAGTGTAGGATTTGCGCTGGTGGGAGGATTGTCCACCGGTGGCCTAGGGGTCCCAAGTCGCCCGCTCTGATTAGGCGGTGCCTCTCATAGCGTGAGGTCCGTGCAGAGTCATCGCGGCGTAGGGTAGTGTGACTTACCTAGTGTGGGTCACCCGGGCGCCGAGGAGGCGATTAGTCGATCAGGCCTCACGGGAGGTTAGTAGAGTCAGAGAGTAGAGTCAGAGAGGTCAGTCAGGGAGGGCGCACCCTCCATCCGTGTGGGGAAGGGCTCCCCCACTCCTTCGTGGGAGCAAACCTCTTGCCTGGCCAGCGGTGGGATAAGTGTGGCCGCTACAGGGCTGAGGGTTCCGGGGGTCCCGGGAACCTCCCACCACATTTTTGGCGCCGTTGCCGGGGAGTGGGTTGTGAGTTTTTTTTTCTTTGTTCGAATGGAGAGTGTGAAGATGTACGTCGATGACCGAAAGACGTGGTGAACGAAGAGCATCCGGAGGAAGGTCATCTCCATATATTTCACCAAGAGAGTTGCTAGCAGCACGGAGGAATCAATTGCGAGAAGGAAGTTTGGGAGAATTGCGCGATCGAGAGGAGGAAGTGGATTTTGTGCCTTCGCTCGACGCACTTGAAGAACAAGATTTTGCACTTCACAATGAAGGTGAAGAGTTAGAAGAACCGAGAGGAGACGACTCAGTGATACAGGGAGTACGGAGTGACACATTGGAGAGGACAGATCTACGGAAGTCCTGAAGACAACAATCAGACGGTACCCTCCAGGGAGGCAGACACGTCGCGAGGTGTACCAGCGGAAGGTCAGGCGGCAGTTTCACCGTTCGCCAGTAGACAGACACCCAGTGGTGGTGTCCAGTTTGTCAGTGTTGAGAGCAGCGCAAGGGGGTGCAACACCCCAGACAGTCAGCGTGCCCAACATGAGTGGAGTCGGTGCAGCGGGAGGCACCACGGTAGGAGGAGGTGGCTCATTGCAGCCACATAGTCGACAGCAGTATGTGAAGTTTGGAGACAAGAAGAAGGGAGACGATGCAGAGGCTTTTATTCGCACGTTTGAGCATGTCTCTCATGCTAATTGAGAAGATTCAGCGGCGGACCGTTTGCGAATTTTTCTGGGTTTGTTAAGAGGACACGCACAACAGTGGTACAGTAGGACGTATGGGACTGCACCACCGACAGATTGGGACGACTTCAAATCAGAGTTCCTAACAAGGTTCAGAGGGTTTAGTCACGGACATCATCAATTGGCGAGATTGAGGACTCTCCGCAGGAGAAAGAAGGAAACGCTGTATGATTATGTGGAGAGGTTCTACAGTTACTTGGATCGCGTTCCAAGGTGTAGACCAGTTGTTCCAGGAGGTCCAACCACATTAGGCTATTCGGATGAGCAGGCGTTAGATTGGTTTGTAAGTGGTTTGTCCACTAAGATGAATCCGTAAGCATGCCTGTCCCCTCTCGCAGCTTCTGCATCCTGCAGAAGGCCATTTGAACTGTCTCCCCCTTCTTCCTCACAAAATTTGTGAGTTTGAATATCTTCTCCAGAGTCTTGAGTGGGAATGTCTTCTCCAAAATTGCCAGGAACTCATCCACCCAGTTGGCGTACTTCGGAGTCTGAGTGTACTCTTGGATTCCTTGCGTGGCAGTTGTCCTTTCAATTGGAGTCAATGCCACCACCGTCGGCGGTGCTACCGTGGTGGGCGTGGTCCCTGCTGCAACTCCGGTCTGATGCACCTGTATGGCTGCTGCGAACCGTTGCCGCTAAGGAAGGCAAATTGAGTCTTGATGACTTGATCAAGCTCAATAAAAAGAAAGCAAGGCGTGGCGGGTGAGACCAGCTAGCTATAGCAGGTTTAGCTCCTTGACTATTGACTTTATGTTGTTTGCTCAAAGTTGCTATTTATTTGTGTTTTAAAGCCTTGTTTAGGTGGTCTTAGTTTTGCAATTTTGAACACTTGCTTTCTTGATACTTCTGACCCTCTTGAAGCATGGCTAGCTTCCAATCTCAACAGCTAGAGCAAGTGATTTGAGGACATTCATGGAGAGAGCAAGCAAGAGCAAGGGATTTGAGGACATTCATGGAGAGAGCAGGCAAGAGCAAGGGATTTGAGGACATTCATGGAGAGCAGGCAAGTGTGCTGCAAGCCTGTGTTGAGAGAGAGTTGTGGAGAGGTTCTCACGATTACTTGGATCGCGTTCCAAGGTGTAGACCAGTTGTTCCAGGAGGTCCAACCACATTAGGCTATTCGGATGAGCAGGCGTTAGATTGGTTTGTAAGTGGTTTGTCCACTAAGATGAATGTAAGCATGCTGTCCCTCTCTTCGCATCCTGCAGAAGGCCATTTGAACTCTCCCCTTCTTCCTCACAAAATTTGTGAGTTTGAATATCTTCTCGAGTCTTGAGTGGGAATGTCTTCTCCAAAATTGCCAGGAACTCATCCACCCGGTTGGCGTGAGTCGAGTGTACTCTTGGATTCCTTGCGTGGCGTTGTCCTTTCAATTGGAGTCAATGCCACCACCGTCGGTGCTACCGTGGTGGGCGTGGTCCCTGCTGCAACTCGATGCGATGCACCTGTATGGCTGCTGCGAACCGTTGCCGCTAAGGAAGGCAAATTGAGTCTTGATGACTTGATCAAGCTCAATAAAAAGAAAGGCGTGGCGGGTGAGACCAGCTAGCTATGCAGGTTTAGCTCCTTGACTATTGACTTTATGTTGTTTGCTCAAAGTTGCTATTTATTTGTGTTTTAAAGCCTTGTTTAGGTGGTCTTAGTTTTGCAATTTTGAACACTTGCTTTCTTGATACTTCTGACCCTCTTGAAGCATGGCTAGCTTCCAATCTCAACAGCTAGAGCAAGTGATTTGAGGACATTCATGGAGAGAGCAAGCAAGAGCAAGGGATTTGAGGACATTCATGGAGAGAGCAGGCAAGAGCAAGGGATTTGAGGACATTCATGGAGAGAGCAGGCAAGTGTGCGCTGCAAGCCTTGTGTTGAGAGAGAGTTGTGGAGAGCTTAGCTAGTGAGCTTATTGTTGAGTTAAGGGTAGTAGCCAGTTGGGCGTAGATAGCCAGACTCAAGTGTGTATTCAATCAATAAAGAGCAGCACCTCGAGGAGGTGGTCGGCGAGTCATTAGTGGACGGCAGGCCACTTGGAGCCTAGTGCTGCGTCATGAGGTTAAGAGTGCTGAAAATCATGCAAGTCTCTTGTGGGAGAATTGGCGAGGGCCTAGACCATTGGGAAGCCAGCACTTGTTGCTTCCTTACTGGCTGCATAGTGAGGAGCATTACTTTGTGGTATCAGAGCATAGTCCATTCCTCTGAGTGATTAGAGTGTGCACAAGATGGTCAATCAAAAGCGCAAGGAGATGCTGAAGAAGTAGAAGTCTCTCGCCGATCATCCACCTCAACCGCTTGAAGATTTATCATCGTCAGAAGAAGAGGAAGTGAGAGTGCCACATAAGAACACAGCAGGCCCATCTGGAGAGAAGTTAGAAGATTAGAAGAAAAAGATGGTGGATGTGCTTTATCAAGTTTTTCCACGTGTCTTGGAAGATGTGATGACTTCAAGGAAAAAGGCGAAGAAGAATCCAGAGTCCACAGCTCAACAAGGCGAAGATGCGAATGATCAATAAGAAAAAATCTTTCCTGCAAATTGAACAGGCATCTTCAAAGTGGCTCCGAAGTCGAGTATTTTTGAAATTAGCTCTACCAGATAAGTATGAGGGAGAAAGAGATCTGCAAGTTATTGATTCTTGGATCTATTTCGTTGAGACTTATCTTACCTTATTTGGTCTTGAGCCGGAGTTCTACTTGGGTATCGTTGGCCTTTCTAAAGGGTTATGCCTTGGTCCAGTGGCAGAGTTATAGTGCTACATTGCCCAAGGTAACAGAGCACATACAATTACAGATTGGACATCTTTCAAACAAGCCCTCAAGAAGCAGTTCCAACCTGTGAATGCTTCACGCTTGAATAGACAGCAGCTTGACAATATCAACAGACAGGTATTGTACGAGAATATGTAAGTGCCTTCAGTGAATCTGTCATGCATTGTACAACTATTAGTGAAGTTGATAAGCTGCACCGCTTCATGGCTGGTTTGAAAGATTGGGCTACTAACATAATTGAGCTGCATAGATCTACATCGTTAGCAGAAGCTATCATAGCAGTAGGTGCCATTCTTGACACATTCCATTCTAATACATCCAACTCCTCCAGAAGATTTCGAGGCAATACCCGTGGTCGATATGCCCAAACTAGAAGAAGTTTTAATAGTGCCAGCAGAGGAGCTGCCAAGGACACTAGCGGATATGAAATTGCAAGAGGCAATTTAAGAGGAAATTTCTGTGGAAGAAATCGAGGAGCACGTAGAGGCCACGGAGTTTAGAGAATAGTCACAATGGGTTCTCGAAAAGGAGTCTGCTACTCTTGTGGAGAGCGAGCACATTATGCAAATGAATGCTTGAATGTTGAACAGACTCTCAACATCGTAGAAGGAGATCCACAGCCCCGAAGATTCAAGATCACAGAAGTGGCCGGATCCGAGGATCCCAAGTGACGGGATTGGCCACATGTCGCGAAGGCTGCATGTGGTGAGTTTCACGCAAACCTCATGGACTGCGGGAGATTGTTGGATTCCTAGCAGAGAGAGAAGCACTTGCTGTTCGTCGTAATGTACCAGAGTATTTGATAAAGGCTTTGTGGTTATGCAGATCCTGTCTGGGTTTCACGTGAAGATGTGCAACAAAGATCATGGATGATCTCGCGTTACATTGGAGGTCATTGAGGACAATGACATCTTCCCAGTGGGGGAGAGAGTAACGGCACTAGTGAAATAAGGTAGAAAAGTGAAAAGTTAAAAGAATTGCTATAGCCACTAATGAAGAGCTGCCTACAGAGGACTCTTAGTGATTAGTGGTCTATAAGAATCCCCAGAGTTAACAGCTACCTAGTTGAGGTCAGGCTGCGAGATATATAAGGGCTTTGAGGACACTCATGAAGAGAGCAGGCAAGCATATCATCTCTAAGAAAGAGAGAGCTCAAACCTTTGTGTAAAGGATGGAGAGGAATTGTTGTAGCCACTAATGAAGAGCTACCTAGAAAGGACTCTTAATGATCAGTGGTCTGCAAAAATTCCTTGAGTTAGTAGCTCCCTAGTTAAGGCAAGTCTGCGGGATATATAAGGGTGAGAGCAAGGGCTTTGAAAAATCATCTTCATCATCATTCAGTTTATGATGCGTTGCAAGCCTTATGTTGAGAGAGCTTTGGAGAGCTTTAGCTAGTGAGCTTGTCGTTGAATCAAGGGCAGTGGCTAGTGAGCTTGTCGTTGAATCAAGGGCAGTAGCTAGCCAGTTAGGCATAGATAGCCAAACTCAAGTGTGTATGCTATGAATAAAGAGCAGCACCTCAAGGAGGTGGCCTGTGAGTCATCAGTGGACGGTAGGCTACTTAGAGCCTAGTCACGAGTCATCGGTGCGAGTCATCGGTGGTGAGGCTACTTAGAGCCTAGTCACGAGTCATCGGTGGTGCTACTTAGAGCCTAGTCAGTCATCGGTGCGAGTCATTAGTGGATGAGGCTACTTAGAGCCTAGTGCGAGTCATCGTGGACTGCGAGTCATTAGTGGACGGTGAGCTACTTAGAGCCTAGTCGAGTCATCGATGGTGCGAGTCATTAGTGGACGGTAGGCTACTTAGAGCCTAGTGCGAGTCATCAGTGGACTGCGAGTCATTAGTGGACGGTAGGCTACTTAGAGCCTAGTGCTGCGTTGTAAGGTTGAGAGTGCTGAGAATCATGCATGTTTCTTGTGGAGTAAATTGCAAGGTCCTTGACTGCTGGGAAGCCAGCAAGTTGAGACACTTGCCGCTTCTTTACTAACCCCCTAGTGAAGGGCATTCCTATGCGTACATAGAAAGAGGAACAAAACCGATAACTGTAAAGAAACGGTTCAGAGATCAAGCCAGGAGAAAAGGAGAATAGAATCTCAAAACATCCAGAAAATAGCCCCGGTGTGTTAGGGGTTTATGACTGGGACAGTGAGGAGAATGACCGTCACGGTCGTCACAGTCTGGTAATCCAGTATATTCCGCATTTCTCACGAAGGTCAATCCTCGAAGAGACCGAGCCTTGCGTCTACCTCACTCTCCAAGGATCCACCAGAGTTTGATAGATCCACTGTCACAGAGGACTGGAATTCTGATCATCTTGCAAAAGAAATCCAGGCTATCCGGGTGACCGCAGCATATGGGAGACCTTGTTTATCTTACAACCTCCAAAGTGGAAATGCAATGTGTGAATGTGTTAGCAAATCAACCGTGCAACACTCAGACAACTAACTGCCAAGGATGAGCCCACCGGAACTCCAAAAATGCTGCTCTTCACATCCAGTGCCAAGGCTCGTCGCAGAAGATTGCCTCCAAAAGCAGAATACAAACCTCCACAAGCTAAGATCATCCAATGGATCAAGACCATCGTAGTCTAACCCAGCAACAACCGCAAGAACTGCTGCCACTGGACCCGTGCATCCAGTCAACGTTGCCACAAGTAGAGCAAATTGCCAGCTGGTAGTGGCACTGTACACTATTATAGCCACCGTTGTACCCCTGGGAAGACCATGCAATGAGGCTGAAAGTAGCAGGTGCATATCTAGACCAGATGCTTTGAGGCTAGCAATTCCAACTACCAGTCCATCCACAAGGGCATGAAAGGCTACCGTTGTTGACACCAGAAGAGCTTGCCTGGCTAGAGGTGATATCTTACCCGGGCCAGAACGCAACACCTCCCTCTTTCCACTTCTGGATTCTCCCCTACAAGAAGCAATAGCTTCAAGAACCCAAAAAACTGCACACACAGTGCAGAGCCAAGCTATAACCAGAAGGACGCCAGATTGGCCACGCAGCAGTAATTGTGCTGGGCTCCATGCTGCCACAACAAAGGCAACCCCTGATCCAAGTCCTGGAAGAACCAACGGCGGCATTCTCACCCAGCTTGACAATAGTATGCTAAAAGCACCTCCGATAAAAGGTCCCAACACAAGAAGCAAAGACGTCACTAAAGCCCATCCAGTTTCCCTGCTGATGCAGAATGCGCAGGATCAGACAACACATCGCAACAACCTTCTGCAAACAGCAGGACAGGACGTACTATAGTGTTGCTTGGCATAGTCCTTACTTTGGCGCCTGATCATAGCTGCCAAGTAGCGCACTCAAGACCTCCATAAATGCTACAGATGCAGTTGCAGCAGATCCTACACAGAAGTCCTGGTTATCAGAATGTATCCAGGGCAACTTCGTACCAAAAAGAATCAGAGTTAGACCAACCACCTTCAAGCTATCAGGGATAACTTCTGCAAAGACCATCCAAATCATGCAGCCAGCTGCAAAACCCAGGCAGAATGGCAAGAGCTTGTGGAAGGCCTCTGCACATAAAAATGCTGGAACAGCGACTAGCGGCTGCAGTAAACAATGTAGACACACCAATTAGCCGAGCACACTGAACTCAGGTGTTCTCTACAGCTACTAAGAAAAGAGCAGCAAGGGGAGTGGGAGGTTGGTTGGTTGGTTGCTGGTGATCATTCCTGGTTTGCACCAACGTTCTGCAGCAATTTCCTTCACGTTGCTGATATGTAAGGCCTCAGAAACCACTGCTGACGGTGCTTTCAGATAACCACTGCAATCGCAAGAGTTACCATCAGGCCCTGCAAAAGGCCATTCGATCCTGCGAAGGACACTCCAACACCGGAACTCTCGCCGAACGAGTGCAGAGTCATAATTCCAATAACCAAGACAACTTTCCTTGCATCAACTGCTTTGAGATCAACAATCTTCATATCCTCATGACCCTCCAACACCTGCAGAAAAAGCACAAAGAAGTTAAACCATCGCCACCTGTATGTGCGGCTAGAGGTTGAAAGTGAAAGAGGAGATACACGCTGTGTGGATTATATCATTTCACCGTAAAACGTACAACAGACCTTTTGACAGCACAGAATGAAGAGTTCACCCAGTAGAACCCCTAAGACGACCCAGCTTCCACCACCATACTTCTGCCCTTCCTGTATAAGATCAAAACTGGCAGCAGTCATCACCCCCGACGCAATTCCATTGCAAATACCCACCCAGTGCGTCCGTAGCTCCATAAAGAAAAGAGGAAGTGCGCCGAGCCCCGTTGCTGCTGCCATAGCCAAAGTGAGCAGTGCAACTGTGCGCCTCTCAGAAGATTACTGCCATGCAGAGACTGTGCAGGAGCTATCATATTAGCCAGGACGACGACGATGCAGAAAAGAAGAAGAGACGTATGCAAGGTGCAGCTCATTCGCGTCCCATGAGCCATGATGAAAAACAAGCATCAGGTCGAGGCCGTAGACAATCTGCCGAGTCGATAGGGTACTTCCTGCAAGCATGCACATGAGGACCGTCCGGCTTTGTTGCATGAGGCCTGGGTAAAGTGGGGAAGAAGTACCAACCTGGAAATGTATGTGTAGCCTAAAATAGTTGTCGGCGTGATAAAATGGCGTGAACTTCAGAAGTGTGAGCAGGCCGGGTCCGATCGGACGTTCCACTCCCGCAAGCCCGTTCCATTCCCGCAAATTCTCCAGCGCGTAATACGCGGAATTCTCGGTATCTTTGGGCACCGTTGGCTTGCGTAGCCTGATCTCACCCCCTCCCCTGGCTTTTCCGCTGCGGGCTGGCTGCATTGTGCCGGGATGATGGGTCATTATGCCTGCGTTAATGGAGAATATCCAGTGTTGCTTCCATTCCCTTCTACTGGCTGTCTTAACAAGTTTTATGATATCTCGTATATCTGCAGCTTTGCAAGTATGGCGCCTGCCTCTTCTCGGATGTCTGCCTGAGGTAGAAGAGGACCGCAGCACTTATTGAAAGTTTGTCGTAGCTGAAATCTTCAGGGAGGATACAAGTGTTATGTCAGCATGAGCAGGATTTGTTACGTATACATTGTGTTACCATGAAGCTGTGTGGAGTAGGTGAAAATCCCTGTCGCGGACGGGTATAAAGCAAAGAGAAGATGACCTCATTGTGGGAAAAGGAGGGTTATCCAGAGTGGCAAGATTACTACTTTGTCTGCTACTTTTCTGTTGTATTCCCCTTTGCTCGGTATCTTCTGGACTGATGCTTGTTCCAGGTTAATCTGTCCTCTCAAGTTTTATGATCCAGAGGATTCTATGGAAAGCATCTACAAACTTTGCCGTCAAATTAAGAAAAGCGAGAACTCACTCTACAATGCCCTGAGATCAATTTATGAGGATTCACGTTTTGTTGGGGAAATCAGATCGTTGTGGCCAACGCTCCCTGTTCTGGCGAATTTGAGGTGTGGGTTGTGGTACAGTACACAGTTCGATGGTGCATGTTACTTCAAGTCCACAGACGGGCACACTGGGAAGTGGTCCTTCAGCACCACTCGCCTGAACACACATGTTGCGCTCCTTGCAGGTTCTGCCCTCTTAGACTTTCGACGCTCTTTTGGTGTTGGGCTTGGAGAGCAAACATTTGTTGTCTCCTACTTGTCTAACATATTGCAAGGCCTATGTGGATGGTCTAGTTGTTAACTGGTTGCTAGAGAGGTTGATTTCCTTGTGCATGAGCCTGATCGCCCTGTTCACGTGCAGCTGAGAGAGGAGGTTGCATGATTGTGGATGCTACTCGCAAAGGGAAGCGATTCCCGGATAGCATGTCCAAAACCATACCTATATGGGCATGTGTTATAAATCGAGCGATTGCTGAGTTACGAAAAGCGAAGGGAGAGGAAGATGAAGGTACTGGCTTGAAGGACTGGGATTGCTCGTTGCATCTACCTTTGTGGGTATCTAAGACAGAGAAAAAAAATATTGAGGATCAGATTGATGAGTGGGTGCAAAATTTCAAGGATGTAGGTGTAGACCTTGGTCCCCTTATGCTTTCTTTGAAGAAACCGTTGCAGCCGCTTTGGATTTCTCAAAAGTCTGTCATATGGCTAAATGAGGTCCCAGATGCAAGTTCTTGGTCTTTTACCCCTATAATCCTTATTTCAGCTTCCCTTCCGATATCTTCTCCAATCAGAATGAGTGATGGAGAATTTAGTTGGACTTACATACCTGGGGCTGGTGATGATGAAGAGAGCTGGGCGCGGGGCTTATCTGCCCCACTTTTTTGGAGACATGCATATGAGATCATTAGCTGTGGTCCACAAGGGTGTAAGAAAAAAGTTGCAGACATTTTAGAAAATGATCGAGTAAGAAAGGCATTCAGAGGTGTAGAGGCACCACAGATAGGGGTCAATTCTCTGGTTCAGGGAAACGATTGGTTTAGGAGGGTGAATTCCTGTCAACACTCTACTGGTATTAAAGGAGTATATCGCATTGGTGCAACTGGGCTAGCTATAAGCAGTGTCGAAACTGGTAAGCACTTCCACCTTTTGCTCTCTGATTCTTTTGCAATGATGACTTTCTCTGTGACCTTGGTCCCTAAGTGGTTGTGAGGACACATGGTTTCAGGATTAGCAAAAGAAGTTGTAGAGCTGTTCGGTTGCTTCATAAACTGTGCCGCATCAGCCGCAGACTGTGGATCCAACAACCTCAATTTGCAAATAGTGGTAAGTTTGAACACTCTAGAGTTTGTGAAGACCGCTATAAGCCTGCATGAACTGACCTTGATCCCATCAGGACTCGAAACGTGGGAGGCACAGTCTGCTAAACATGGTCCCAGCATTGGTTGTCTTTGCCAGACAGAAATTAGATGAGGGCAACACAGTCCTCATTTTATGTTCTACTGGTAACACTACTTAAACCCTAACTATTTAATATGAACACCGAGGTTAAGTGGTTGAGATCAGCTGGTCTGGATGCAGGAGAAGATATCGCCGTCTGCGTGTGTTTGGCGATCCTCCTCTCGTGCTTCAGGTCCACAGGTACATCTTCAACGTTTCTTGGACATGTGCTTCAGCACTTTCTTTGCAGAAGACGTTTATCTAACATATACCTCTGTCGCTGCCACCTTTCACAGGGGCGTCCGATTACGAAAGAGCTCCTTTCTCAGGTGCCATATCGAGATCAGATATGAGGCAATGTCTGGCATTTGTATCAGGTTTCCACACACATGCACGACCGAGCCGTGGGAATTTGAAGCAAGTATTTAATTCCCTGCTGCGTGAGAAACCTAGCGTTTCGAGTCAGAACGTGGGGTAGGGCGCGATCATGTTTTAAGGACCGGCTTAACCCCGAAATGGCCTCCCCAAATCATTGAGTTTGTTTCCGCTCAACGATTTGAGTTCGTTTCCGCTCAACCATTTGAGTTCGTTCGCGCTCAACCATTTGAGTTCGTTCCCGCTCAACCATTTGAGTTCGTTCCCGCTCAACCATTTGAGTCTGTTCCGGCTCAACCATTTGAGTTTGTTCTCGCTCAACCATTTGAGTTTGTTCCCGCTCAACCATTTGAGTCTGTTGCCGCTCAACCTGTCGAATCTGTCTCCGCCCAACCAGTTGAGTTGTTTCCCCTCAATCCATTGATTACCCCTTCTAAATTCAGTGTCGCGTGCAATCCCCCGCAAATTTTTTCTATTGGAGGATGTCTACGTTCATCGCCACACATCAAGCAAATTGCCTGCGTCTCAATCTCCGAAGAGATCGGGTTCAAATCGCCTGCATCTCAATCTCCGAAGGGCTCGGGTTTACATTTCGTGCAAACCGAAGAGCTCGGGTTTACATTTTATTTTTCACGGAAAAATATTTAATGGATTAACATATTATTATGGATCTACCTGTATGTGTCTGGCCTATAGTCTTTGAGAATCCTACTCCCTATGAAGCGCCAACTTTCCAAGACCTCTATGGTACATTTCTAATGAATGTAACGCCAGAGCATTGGTATAATAATTTACGTGATACATAATGTCCAAAAGGCCTCATACTCGACGGGTGTGCATCCACGACAGGGTGGCACATGATGTCCATAAAGTCCTCGACCTCTATTTGGATCTGGCTGGCCTCCATGGCTGGCCTTTATTCTCCCTTCCAACTCCAACATCTTTGCCTCAGCAGCCCTTACATTTTCTTGGCTCCTAGCCTCTCTTTCTCGTGCTGCTGCCTCCCGGGCCTTGCTTGCCCTCAACTCCCCCTGGCCTTCCACCAAGGTACTAGCCATCCTTCTGGCTTCCTTCACATCCAGTGGGCTCAAACGCCCGCATAACTGGAGCACCTCTCCTAACACTCCTAGTTCATGCCTCATGGTATGTGCTCCACGCCTGCCATTGTGCTCCACGCCTGCCATTCCATAACTCTCGGGGACCACATCCCCTACCATGGTCCCATCCTAGTCACCGCCTTAGCACGACCTCCCGCACTTGTCCCGGCAGTGGGGCCCCCTTGGCCCCATTGTGACCGAATTTCCTTCAACGCAGGGAGCTCCACTGAAGAATATCATAGATGTGTTGACGCATATCTAGAGTTTAGGGTTTTAGATAAAGTATTTATATATTGATTAATAGTAATATATATTAATCAAGGATCACATCTTTCCATTAGAGTCACACTTGTAAATGGAGAGTCATGTTTAGATAGATATGTCTATTCATTTTAGTTTTAGGTTTCTTTTACTTAGATATATATACATATATTTTTCTTGATTATTTAATGTGTAATTACTGAATATAAAGTAATTGGTGTACATAGACCTATAAAATTGACATGGTATCAGAGCACTATGTAGATTGCATCTGAGAAGATGCACACAATCTTTTGCATTGAAAAATATGCACAAACATGTATATTTTGTAATTTCTTCTTTAGAAATTAAGTCTAATTTCAAGAAAGTACATTTATATTAATTTATTGTATAAATTCTATGAAGAATCTGCAATTACGGCATTTATCCTAGTGCACCTCCATCATATTGCTTTCACAAAACAATTCTAATAGATATACACTAGGACAAGTGCCTTATTGGAATAAATTGTTAATAGAAATTACAAAGAAAAAGAAAATGCAGTGTTTCTACATTTTAAAAAAAAAACAAATCCAGGCCAAATGCAATGGCTGACTTGGAGGATCAGCAGAGGCAATTGCCGCTTGCTGAAATGATCCCAAACAAAAGAAATCGGCGCAGGAATCCTGATAGGCGACATGTCACATGCAGATCAATTACATCGCACAGTGTATGAATGGAATCACAAGAACCAAAATCTGTCCATGCAAATTGCTGAATTGAAGGAGGCGTTCAATACAATAATTGATACGCTATTTCCTAGTGAATGCAATTTGGTATTTGCTCTCCCCCCTCGCAATCAACAGAATTTACCTGAAGTTCATGTAATACGTGCGTTTGATGGCCGTGGCAACCCACGCAGCTTCCTGACTACACACGTCGCTCCACAAACTCTTGTGAGCACACTACTTTAGAGAATTGAAGCACATGATCAGCATGTAAATTCTGGCTAAAATATCAATCAGAATATCGCAGCAGTAAGCGTTGATGTGCAAGACTTGAAGGAGCAAATCGAGCATATCGAATTCAAGTTACTAACCCTGATTAAGCCTGAGGTGTTGAAGAATCTGATCTTTCAGAGGGATTGCTAGCAAAAACGCACACCAATCCAACCGCAGTAAGAAGTTTGATACACCTAACGCAAGTCCCTCATGTTCTACGTATACATATAACATATGGGAAATATGGCAGGCGGGTGGAGAGCTCATGTACATACATGAATGTCTAAATAGAGCAGAAGCAAGGATGCTGCTTGACTTAGCAGCAACACATAGTTTCATTTCTCCTAACAAGGCAAGCAAGCTTGGTTTCACATGGGCTAGTACATCTGAGTTATGTAGAGTGAAACAAGCAAGCTAAAGGAATGTTGCAATACATAGGTGAATTGCAAGAAGTGCCTTTGCAAATAGGGAATTGGAATGGAGCAGTGAGCTTCACAGTTGTAGATATGGATGATCATGAAATCATCTTGGGATTAGAATGGATGAAGGCCAACAAGGCACAAGGCATGTGTGAACGTGGACTCACGCACCATACAGATTTGAGGAGATGAAGAGCACAAAGTGAGTTGTGCAGTTCTCAAGCAGGGGCTTGGAGATAGCATTGATGATATCATCTCTAAGAAAGAGCTCAAAAGTTGTGTAAAGGAGGGAAAGGAACTCTTTTTACTTTTGCTGCAAGGACAAGAAGATGGTCTTGAGATGGAGTCTCAGGTGTTGAGATTGGAAGCTTACCATGCAGGTGTTGAGATTGGAAGCTAACCATGCTTCAAGAGGGTCAAAAGTGTCAAGAAAGTAAGTGTTCAGAATTGCAAAACTAAGACCACCTAAATGAGGCCTTAAAACACAAATAAAGAGCAACTTTGAGCAAACAATACAAAGACAATAGTCATGGAGCTGAACCTACTATAACTAGCTGATCTCACCCCTTTTTAAACCCTAAAAAGTGTCACTCACGTTTCCTACTCAATATGAGGTATATGTTTTCCATTTACCCAAGTCTATGTACTTATAGTGAGCTCAATCACCTACATCTTTTACACATAGTCATATCCATCTTAACAAACTCAGTAAACTGCATCCTCAACACTCCCACTCAGCGCACCTGAGTTTGCCTTAATCCAATTAGCTCTCCACACTTCTCAAACTTGAACTTGCTCAAAGCCTTGGTCAAGAAATCTGCAGCCATATCCTCCATTTTGCAATACTCAAATGTAACCTCCAAGGATTTCACCCTTTCATGAACAAAGTGATGTTGGATATCAATATGCTTTGTCCTTGAGTGGTGCACGGGGTTCGTGATCAATGCCATGCTTCCCTGATTGTCACTTTGAAGAACAGTTGGCTGCACTTGTTGATACCCAATTTCATCCATGAACATTCTCAACCAAATGGCTTCCTTTGTAGCTTGTGTGGATGCCATGTACTCAGCCTCCACTGTAGACATTGCAACAGTTGGTTGCTTTGAAAACTCAAGGTACATGTCATGTGTGCCTTTCAAGTACCTCATTATCCTCTTTACTGCAATCCGATGTGGCTTTCCAAGATTTTGTATATATTGGCTCACAACACCTACTAGAGCTTTCCCAAGATCTGGACGAGTTGCAACCATGGCAAACATCAAACTGCCCACTGCTTGTCTGTAAGGATTGTTCTTCATCTCCTCTTCCTCGTGATTGCTTGCAGGACATTGGTCTTTGCTAAGCCTCATATCTAAACTGAGAGATGTTGCAATTGGCCTGCAATCAGTCATTCCAAAACGATCCAAGAGTTCCTCAATGTACTTTTGTTGTCCAAACTTGATTGTTCTCCTCACCCTGTCTCTAACCACTTGAATGCCAAGGCAATATTTGAGCTCCCCTAAGTCCTTCATTTCAAATTGTCTTGACAACATCTCCTTTACCTCATTGATGGCATCTATAGACACGCTCAATAAAATGAGGTCATCCACATATATGGCTAGAATAACCATAGATTGGAGAACTTTGGATGTGTAGATTCTCTCATTAGATGTGCACTGCTGATTAAGGAGGCATTGATCTTCTCATACCAATCTCTAAACCCTTGCTGAATTCAATCCATAGAGAGCTTTCTTCAATTTGCACACCAAGCTCTCCTTGCCATTTTCGACATACCCTTCAGGTTGTTCCATATAAATGTCCTCCTCCAAGTCTCCATTGAGAAATGTAGTATTTACATCCATTTGATGAATCTCCAAATCATCAATTGCTCCCACTTCAAGTAAAGTCTTTATTGACACAAATTTGGCCACTGGAGAAAAAGACTCATTGTAGTCAATGCCTTGTTCTTGGCTATGTCCCTTCACCACCAATCTTGCCTTATATCTCTCAATCTGACCACTAGAATCTCTTTTCATTCTAAACACCCATTTGCTCCCTATAGCATTCCTTCCTACAGGCAAGGAGGTTAATACCCAAGTGTCATTCTTCCTCAACGACTTCATCTCATCATCTATAGCTTCTTTCCATTGCTTTGCATCCTTCCCTTGTAGTGCTTCAGCTATCGTTCTTGGTTCCCTCCCGTATTCCCTAGCAATGGATGCAAACTCTGGTCCTTCTCTCCAATCTCTTGGTGGACGACGCCTGCTGTAGTGAGGGAGCAGCCACCTGCGGTGGCACCCTCGCCGGGCGGGCAGCCTCTGGCCGGGAAGGGAAGGAGAAGCGCGCCCAGCGGCGCCAGCCGCATCATCACCAGCTGGGTGGAAGGCGGATGGGCGGCGATGAGACCACGCCCGTGGCCCCGGGCCTTGAGGGAGCTGGAAATTTCCCCCTTGTTGGATATCTCCTCGGAGGAAGAATTTCTTCTCTCAAGGGTTCTTCCTCATTGTTTTCCTCGCTAGGGATCATTTCATTCCCATCGAATGAAATCACGTCTTTTCCAATTGTTTCTTGAGGTATCACAACCTCATGAGCATCAACAATAGGAAATTTCTCGCTATCTATAGTCTCCGCCTCATCAAAAACCACATATTTACTTATGATGATGCGCCTAGATGCCTTGTCATACAATCTATAGGCCTTTCTATCAATATCATAGCCCACAAAAATGCACTCCAATGCTTTCCCTTCAAGCTTGCTCCTGACTTCGTTGGGTTTATGTGCAAAGGCTCTACACCCAAACACATGCAAGTGAGCAATAGAAGGCTTTGTTGCGCAATGGCCGCATAGTTGCATGCTGGCCAGTCTAATCTGCAGGATCACTCAACTGCAGCAAGCAAAAATCAGTCCTTGGCCTTTGGCCAAAAGAACTACAAAGTTCCTGGCCTATGGCCAAGGAACAAGGGCAGAGGGAGGCATAAGTAGCCTCTGGGCCGCAAACAGCCCCCCTGGAAAATCTGGGGGTGAAGACCCACAGCTTTTCCACATCAAAATTGTCAGCTACAATCCAGCAGCTAAAAACACAACTGACCAAAGACCAAACCACCCTTTCTGCAGTCGCTCTACAGGTGTGAGGCTAGGGGGAGGATCTGCGTCACTCTCTAAGTCCTCATCATCCGGCTCCTCGACAAGTTCGGGCTTGATCTCCTCAGGCTTGACTCCAAGTGCAGCAAATCTGTCAAAAATTGGACTCTGTCGCTGCAAACAGCCCCCCTGGAAAATCTGGGGGTGAAGACCCACAGCTTTTCCACATCAAAATTGTCAGCTACAATCCAGCAGCTAAAAACACAACGACCAAAGACCAAACCACCCTTTACCAGCCGCCTGCAGTGTGAGGCTAGGGGAGGATCTGCGTCACTCTCTAAGTCCTCATCATCCGGCTCCTCGACAAGTTCGGGCTTGATCTCCTCAGGCTTGACTCCAAGTGCAGCAAAATCATCAAAATTGGACTCATGCTGCAACAGTTTCTGAAAATCTGGGGTGAAGACCCACAGCTTTCCACATCAAAATTGTCGGCTACAATCCAAAGCAGCTAAAAACACAACGACCAAAGACCAAACCACCCTTTCTCAGCCTGCAGTGTGAGGCTAGGGGAGGATCTGCGTCACTCTAAGTCCTCATCATCCGGCTCCTCGACAAGTTCGGGCTTGATCTCCTCAGGCTTGACTCCAAGTGCAGCAAATCTGTCAAAAATTGGACTCTGTCACTGCAGCCAGTCCTCCTGTTCTGGGTAGTCAAAAATAGTCTTGGGGCAACGAAATATCATGTGTGGTGGTGCAAGCTTTCGCAGCAACCGAAATGCCTTCCTGTCTGCTGAATCCCATGTTGTTTGCTCAAGGTAGGGAATCTTCAGCTTATCAGTGACACGATAGAACTGCCTGGGCCATCCCACAATAGTGTGGCCCGTCTTGAGATGATGGAAAAATAGTAACCAGTCTTTCAAGTAAACTAACCTTTCTGGTACCCTGTCTTCCCACATAATCAGCTCCTTGGGCAGCCTCAAGCCATCGAATACTTGGTGCATGAAAAAGTGATGTTGCAACTTGTGCCAAGCACCTTCACATAGGCTGTCCATTTCCAGGGCATGGCCTGGAGTCCTCTTCTTTGCAACTCAAATAGATCACGGTGATCTGTGGGGTAGAACTCCACTCGACACAGCTCATGATGTGTCTCTACGTACAGAAGGAATTCACCAAGCTCCCTGAAGTTCACTGGAGGGATTCCCCTCTCAAGCTGATACGCCCGCTGCAGAGGACGATCCCACTTGCATGCGCCCTCCTCATCCAGGAACTGAGGTATGGCGCGTGCTGGAGGGTGCTGCACCAGGTTGCAACACTTGCATACCTTGGGTGGCACTACCTCAAGAACAGCACCTGGACGCTGTTCCATATGTAGCTCATAACTGTTGTGCATCCTAAGAGGAAACCGACCTCGCCTCGATTCCGAGCCTGTGCCTCGGTACCGCTACTCCTCAGCCGCCACTTCACAACTGCTCCTCTGGTATGCCTGGGTTCTGGGCATTTTCCCCCCGAGTCACAGGCTTCCGCCTCCCACGCTCAAAGTCGGTCAGCCTCCATATGCAGCTCATAACGCTGTGCATCTGTAAGAGGAAACCGACTCCCCGCTGATTCCGAGCCTCAGGCTTGATCTCCTCGGGCTTGATCTCCTCAGCCGTCACACTTCACGAATCGCAGTGCTGCTCCTGGTATGCCTGGGTTCTGGGGCATTTTCCCTGTCCCGAGCTCGCTGTGCTTCTCGCCTCCCACGCTCAAAGCTGCGCTGGTCAGCCTCCATATGCTCTTCAGCTGGCCGCTGCTTCTTGGGTCTCCCCCTCTTGCGCTTGGGGTTTTTAGGCACAACTACCGCTGCACCTTCCTCACTAATTGGCGCTAGGGCTTCTGTGGTGTGCCTCCGCTTCTGCATATGGCTGGCCAACCGGGCCATCCAGCTCAGCAAGACTCTCCACATAGTCCAGAAGAGTTAACACTTGCCTGCATTCCAGCCGAGCCCCCAGCTGAGGATGACTCTCCAGCTGGCCGCGACCCTTTGGCATCGTGCTTTCTTCCACATTGCTTGCTTGGCCACGGAATTCCACAGAAACCGGGCAACTACCGCTGCACCTTCCTCACTAATTGGCGCTAGGGCTTCTGTGGTGTGCCTCCGCTTCTGCATATGGCTGGCCAACCGGGCCATCCAGCTCAGCAAGACTCTCCACATAGTCTGTAGAAGAGTTAACACTTGCTCTGTGACGGTCGAGCCCCCCAGCTGAGGATGACTCCTCCAGCTGCGCTGAAGCTGACCCTTTGGCATCGTGCTTTCTTCCACATTGCTTGCTTGGCGTCACGGAATTCCACAGAGAAACTGGGCAACTACTGCAGCCACAAATTGGTAAGCGATACTTGTGAAGAGCACTCTCCTAGAATAGCAGCCTTCTCATGAGCTGCCTCGATAGTGTTCCTATCCCCGCAATAGAAATTTCGTCCAAGATACGCCTCCGCACGAATTCTTCTCTTCTGCAACTCACGCCTGCATTCCTCGCTCCAATTTGGATTCCGTCTATGTTGGGCCTCGGCAGCTACTTAACTCACCGAGAACCGCCTCAGATAGAGTTGAGCTGCTACCTTGCTTGACTCCAACCATGCTCCAATCCAGTCCCCGGCCTCTCTTCATGTACCCACTCCGACACGAGTTGAGCTAGAGTTTTACTCTCCAACTGCTCGGCATAGTACTTCTTCATCATTACTCTCAACAACTAGAGCCACATGCAAGGCACTTGTTGAATCACAGTTGTTCACATAACCAATCCCTTCCTCGGATATCCTCTAGTGCAGGTGTGAGACTGAAAATGTGATAGCCTCTGTTGCACCTGACACATAAGAGCATAAGCTCTTTATCCGTGGTGTGCCCACATACCTCACAGGGCAAGTCTGCTAGTGGCACCCACGTTTGAGGAACAATCCTCACATCAAGATTTGGCAAGCGATATGGAGCTAAATGTTTCATATGCTCTTGCACCTTCTGCCATCTCGTCCTTCGAGTTCCACTACTCCTTGCTCACCCACATTCACCACCCTGAGAATCAACCTACCATTGACATCTAATGTGCTGGTCGTGTTGTAGGTACACATAATCTCGTGCGAATTTCTCGGCCTTGGGCTTCCATGAGCCCCTGTGTGAGCATATCTCAAGTCTTTGTGCCGCAGTAATCGCAAGATTGTCCATAGCCATGGGCGAATCGAAACTCTAGCTTGCACTTGCTCGTGATTTGAGCCCCCAGCTGAGGATGACTCCTCCACAAGAGCGACCGCCTTTGGTGGCTTTCTTCCACATTGCTTGCTTGGCGTCCATTCCCAGAGAAATCGGGCAACTCACGCAGCCACAAATTGGTAAGCGATACTTGTGAAGAGCACTCTCCTAGAATAGCAGCCTTCTCATGAGCTGCCTCGATAGTGTTCCTATCCCTGGCAATAAGGAATTCTGCTGTCAAGATACGCTCCGCACGAATTCTTCTCTTCTGCAACTCACGCCTGGCATTCCTGCTCCAATTTGGATTCATGTCTGTTGGCCTGCAGCTACTTAACTCACTGAGAACTGCTCTGTATAGAGTTGAGCTGCTACCTTGCTTGGACTCCAACCATGCTCCGAATTCTCCAGTCCCGCTCTCTTCTTCATGTACCCACTCCGACACGAGTTGAGCTAGAGTTTTACTCTCCAACTCCTGTTCGGGTACAGAAAGTACTTCTTCATCATTACTCTCAACAACTAGAGCCACAGCTGCAAGCAGACTTGTTGAATCACAGTGTTCACATAACCAATCCCTTTCCAGGATATCCTCTAGTGCAGGTGTGAGGCCAGGAAAAATATGATAGCCTCATAAGAGCATAAGCTCTTCATCCGTGGTGTGCCCACATACACATGTGGCAAGTCATGGTAGTGGCACGTTTGAGGAACAATCCTCACATCAAGATTGAGCGATATGGAGCTAAATGTTTCATATGCTCCTTGCATACGCCATCCGTCCTTGAGTTCCACTACTCCTTGCTCACCCACATTTACCACCACGAGAATCAACCTACCGGTTGACATCTAATGTCTTTGGCTGTGCATGTTGTACATAATCTCAGTGCGAATTTCCGGCCTTGGGCTTCCATGAGCCCCCAGCGTGTGAGCATATCTCAAATGTCTGTTGTGCAATGCAAGATTGTCCATAGCCATGGGCGGAATCCTTGAACATTTACACTCTGGCACTTCTAAGCATGCCTCCATATTCCTACTCCAGGTGAGTAGAATATTTGTCTGCACCACATTGGGCAAAGCGCATTCCCAACAACAAAAAAGTAAGGATCAAACTTCCTCGCACACTCTATAACCCAACACAATATAGGAAGTAATTCATCCGGATGCATTTCGAGATCCTTGAATGTCTCGAACCAACCTTCTCCGCCAAACCATCGCTTGAGGATGATCCTAGATGTCCTCCCCGTGATCAATCAAACTTCGCCCAAAGAACGCTCCGAATTCCCTTGCCTTGATCGTGAGCACCTCCGCAACTTCCACTACTACACACGCAAAGGCTCACTGGTGTAATATGAGGTTCTTGAGGCGTAAATGCTACCTCCACCCACTTGGAGAAGTGCTCAATCATCACCATACGGATTTGATTTCCTTGCTTTGTCAATGGCCGCATCAAGTCCACCGACCACCTAAAACAAACCTCGGATTGGTAAAGAGTGTAACACAACATCTTGTGTGTTAAACTAGCCTTCACTGCATCACATGCTGCGCAACTAGCCACCACTCTTTCCACATCTGCATACATGCCGGACCAGAAATATGTGGTCTTCAACATGTGGTGTGTCCTTTTACACCAAAGTGACCTAGTGTTTCATGCACTTTAATCACAATCCCTGTCCTTTCTTCAGGACTTGGCACCTTCTTTACAACCTCTCCTTCCTGCAGCAGCAGTTCTCCATCCTGCCATGAGTATCTGGCCACTCGCCTTCGCAGTTTGGCCACGGTGACCGACATTAGGTAATGCGGCCTAGCAACCGCAACGCTTGTGATGCCTCAGATGTCCCCGATGACTCCAAGATCCGGCCTCCTCCTGCTCACCTTCGATCGCCATGAGTGCCATGAAACTGCTGGGCACATTTTCCATGTGTCCCAAATCTTGTCGCTCGGTCATCGTCAAGATTTCTGGATTCCTACTCAAACCATCTGCATTGTGCACTATGCACGATTTCCATGTCATATTCGAATTGCCCACCGGCCGCTTTCCCACTCAACTTCATGTTGGTCATGAGCCAATGAAGTGGTTGATGATCCGTCACCTGGAAACGCCTTCAAATAGATAAAAAAACATCGCCCATATTGCAAAGAAGACACTCTCCTTCATATGAGGAGTAGTTTACCGCAATTGTTGGATCGGCTTGCATAAGCCACAACTCGCTCCATTCCTTCTCGCCACGTGATGATCGCTCCTATCCTCGCAATACTCCAATCAGATACGTAATAAAACGGCTTCTCAAAGTCCGGTCTATCAAGATGGGCTTCTCGACCAATTGATCCCTTAGATCTTGGCTAGCTCTTCTTGATCCCATTTCCAAGTTACCTCCTTCTTCAAAGATCTCATACAAGGGTTTGCATGTGGGCGGGTCTTTCATAAACCTCCTGTAGTAGTCTACTAACCCTAGAAATGCTCTAAGAGCTGCCACATTCTTGGGCCTAGGCATCTGCATCACGGCCTGCACCTTAGCCAATTGCGGCATGATTCCTTCGGGTACAATCTCATGTCCAAGATACTAAATCTGCTTGAATGCAAACTTGCACTTTTTCAAATCAGCTTTCAAGCCTGATTTGGACAGTCTTTGTAGCAGAGTCTCCAGATGATCCATGTGTTCCTCGATGGTGTGGGTGAAAACCAAGATGTCATCAATGTAACAACGCAAACGGCGATCCTGCTCCAAGTCCGCAATGGAAATATATGGAAGCATTTTTCAGCCCAAGGGCATAGTCTCCCATTCCCAAAGCTGATCCTTTCCCCAAAAGCCGCTTTTGCTCTTGTCTTGCTCCTCAATCACAATCGATTGAAACTCGAAATCCAAAGTGGTAAAGTACTTTGCCTTACCAATTGCATCAAAATCTCATGGAGTAGGCATGGGATACCGCTCCATCAACGCCACTCGTGAGAGGTCGATAGTCCCCACATTCGCCTATCTTTCCACTCGCCATTTTCGTCCTTCTTCGGGAGGAGCGAAGATATTGAGCTTGATTTCGAATCAATCCCGCTCAAGCTCGACAACGCTTGTCCACAATTTCCCACTGGACTCAACCTATGCCTTCTCCTCAAGATAGGCTCGAGCTAGTGGTAACAATCTTGAACTTGATCTTTTCGCACCTCCTAGCTCATTCCACCGAATGCAAAAGCACCTCTGTTTTCTCGAGCATGTCGATGATCTTTGCTTGTCCTCCGGATCGACATCTTCATCAATCTTCCGACGTGAACCTCCTTGGTGACACTCTTGGTTACAAAACTGCTCCAAGCAGCCATGCCAAACATGTCTTGGGTTCCTTCCCTTTCATCCGCCCGCTTTTATCTTCTCGCTAGCGCAAGTGATGGCTCTTCTTCCCTTCACCTCCTGCCAACTGAAATGCCAATCCAGTACTCACTAACCACCTTAAGTTGTATAGATCGAATGCCTGTCCCAGCAACTTGTGTTTGGACGCCTCACTCACACCCATGGTCTGCGTACTCTTCTTGGCAAACCCCATGGCTTGTTCGCGTTCCTCAACATTGAGCTCTCCTAGCTCCTCTCCCTTTGAGTCTAGGATCATGCCATCTCCTCCTCGCCTGAATGCGTAGGATTGTGGCGTACTTACCAAAGTCGGCCATGCCCTCCTAGCTTCACCAACTCTGTTCACTGGATAAAACGGAAGTTTGTCCATCTTCTTGACTTCTTTGAGTACCTTCCGTGATTTCACACGCCTTCCGTGGTGGAACCATGAGTTTTCTGTGTTGCCTCAGAGTCTCAAGTCCTGCAACATTGGTCCAATAATTGCGAATCGTGTGCGTAAGAGCCACACCGCAAAGATCAATAACCAACTCATTGCGAACCATGATCGGACCTCCTCATACATGTTACGCCGGACGCTTGTCCAAAGCTCCACACACCCAAGATGTACCAAAGATCCGGGATTCACAAGTTGAACCTCCTCGACAACTCGAACCTCGCAGCAAGGGAAACACCTTCGCCTTTTCCTCTTCCTGCTACTGAGAAAGTTTTACATTCCCATCCTGCGATGATCATATCCATCGGACAGACAGCTTGCACTGCTTCCTTCCCACAAGCTTCGATCCGTGGTAGCTGCTCGACAACCTCTCACTGCGTCTTCTCTTAGAGATGGAAATAATTGCGAATCACATGTGCATAAGAACCGCACCATCAATAACCAACTCATTGCGAACCATGATCGGACCTCCTCATACAATGCTCTAACGGCTGACCCTTGTCCAACGCTCCACACGTTTTCCAATGTATAGCATCTACAGGGTTCACAAGTTGAACCTCCCTGACCAGCGCAACCTCGGACAAGGAAACTTCGCCTTTTCCTCTTCTTGCTTGAGAAGGTTTTACCTCCCATCCTGCGATGATCATATCCCTTTGGACGGGGCGGAGTTGCATTCTTTCCCGAGCTTGAGATGGGGTAGCTACTCGACAACCTCTCACTGCGTCTTCTCTTAGAGATGGAAATAACTTGCACAACCCGAGAATTCGATTTCGCCACGACTCTAGCCTTCTCGTCCTTCTCCACATGTGTAGCCGCAAACCTTGATGCCACATTGAAGCACCGCCCAATCCACCGATTCTCGAGCACAATTCAAGTGAATTCCTTGAGCTTGCTCTCCATCGCACTACAATCATTGATTCGCCTTCCCTCCGCCTTGGCGGGCTTCATGTTTGTATGGATCTCTCGGACATGTGTCTGAGATTCCACAGGCGATTCTCCTTTCGCTGATTTTCTCGAACCCTTGCCTCCTCAAGGTGCTCGAGGCAATCTTCAGCACTCCCTTCCGCCTCTGGTTTCGTGCTTCCCGAGAGGACAACTCCTCTGTCTCCTCCCACATCTCGTGCCTGTGCTCAATTTGAGCCTTTGGAAGCCATCTATCTCCATCGCTTGCCGCTCCTTCACCTATCGCTCCTTCTGCCACTTTTGCTCATGTTCAGAGGAATAGTCGCAATTCGCGAGAAATCCCCTTGCTTCCACAGTGGTCGATAGAAGGCTTCTTCATATATTGGATCAACTCCCATGGCAGGACCATGTGTAGCATCCGCCCCTAACAACACATCATAGGACGTGGCACGTCACCAATCGACCTCCATTGTGGTTGCATCCTCTCGGCTGGCTTCAACTCGATCTTGATCGGTTGGTCATCCCATCACCATTTCCTTCGCTCGCGAAGTAGTGATGCTCATCGCTTGGTACCAGCTTGTCGCCATATAGCTTGAGAGCAGCTGCACGAGCTCCCAACAATCGGATCTGCTCCGATCCACCAAAGACATTGATCGCAAATCCAAAGGTAATCTCGGTTTTGTCAATCATGGCAACACCTCCTTTACCTCAACGTTCAGGCTTTAGATGGTCTCCTCGCAGGCACATCAGGCTACGAACTGGACTCTTTCCTGATCCATTCTCTCATGATCTTCTTGAAATGTGAACTCTTGAGTCCAAGCTCCAGCAAATTGACCACAGGAACTTCCATGGCCTTCTCCAACAGTGCTTCCACATCCACCTCCGGGTTAGAAGCAGCCTATACAATAGTACCATCATCAACTTGCCTAAAACTTTCAGGCATTTTGCTTTGCTCTCGTTCAGACGTGTCCTTGGCAGTAACCCCTTCTCCGAGGTCAAGTGCCTTCTTCTTCTTCTTGCGAATTGCCACCATACCATACACTTCTTCATCCGAGTTAGAAGAGAATCGTGGCTCGACTGCGGCCATGTTAGCCATGCCGCATCTCTTCAACTTGCGCAAGAAGAGCCTTGCGACTAGGGCCTTTGCCCTTCTCCTTTTCACTGCCCATTGCCTTGGGCTTGAGCTCTGGATGAGCCTCCCAACATGCGACTTCTATGTGGCCCCATCGGCCAGAAGCCTTACAAACCTCCTTGCCCGTCCTGCCTCCATGTCTGAAGTCACATTCAAATGACTTATGCACCACGGCACCTGCCACATTTGATGGCGCGACTGCGTTGTTATTTGGTCTCTCCTTTTTATGCTAGGGCTTGGTGATTCGATGTACGCCCAAATCGTTCGTATTCTTGACCCTTATCTTTGGAATCTGGATCCTCCTTGTCCAGAGCCATAAGAAGTGCTGCTCCTGACCAAATTGTGGTCCTCTAGGTATGCTTGGCTGACAACATCCCCCTTTAGCACCTTCTCTGCAATCTTATAGGCGTCAGTCAAACCATACTTTTCTCCATGAGCACTGTGAAGGGCATCCATCACCTTCCTTCGCTGTCTGGTTGGCATTGCAGCCATGAAAATCTCAGCAGCTTCTCGCATAGTCTTCACATATGTATCCTCCACCAAGATCTTGATCGATGTATGGCCCTCGGTCTCATTGGACTTGAAGCTAAAGTCAACTCACGAATCTTCTCCAAGGACGATGTGGGAAACATGTCCTTCAATCTTTCAAACATGAGATCATCCAAGTCTTGTGTCCTCCTTGGGAGTGGAGTAGCTTACCCCATTTGTGACTCTGCTTGAGATCTCTTGTCGTTTCTCCGCCAACACCAGGATGTCCTTCTTCTCGTCTCTGTAGTACATCAACATCTCACCTGCCAGACAAAGAAATATTTTATTGAGGTGAAAAACGATGGGAAAAGCCCATCTAGAAGGGGACAACCAAAGAGGACCAGGGGTCGAGGTGAAGAGGAGCAAATAAGCTCCCTACCTAAAGTCACCCATCGCACCCACAATGTCATATGCGGGAAGAATAAGCGGCACGCAAACCACGGAGGTAGAGGAAGATGCGCCACCCACCGCCGCCGCCTTGTGGAGGATCGCCGCTGAGAGCGCCTGAAGGGCAATTGAAACCCGCTGTCGGAAGTATGCCGTGAAGTACGAGAGGGACATCACCGTTCTACGCAGCATGGTAAGCTTTGGCACAAGACTTGACAAATTTGTCAAAGTCCTCGACCATTGCCCCATACGCTTCTAGTGCAAGCGGAATAAAGAGGTGGCCCGCTTGCATCCCGCAATATTTGCGGACCTTGAGAGCCGCCGCAGCAGCCCCAACTCGGATTCTAGTGATGACCGAGTGAGATGGTGTCTCGTAGGATCGGTAACCACCACATCTCGCCATCAAAACCGGTCGCCACGACAAGGCATGTGTCACCGATTGAACGAGACGGAGAGTATACATCCGCCTCCATGCCATGTAGCGCCGCGAGCGATGGCAACATGACATCGCGGATGGCGTCGTGAGTGGCAATGCGACCCCGTAGGGACAACGAGCAAGGTGTACCCTGTAATCATCGAGGCGAGCCGCACTGCAAGTAAGGAGCGAAGAAGCCACAGTCGGAGCAGCCAAGGAATCGCATCGCAGAGTGAAGGTGGTTGCGATGTGAAAACCCCTGATGCATGGGCGGCCAACAGCCAAGCACCGCGCCTTCCAACAAGAGCGAGCCGCGCCTTGTGGACCCGGGGATGGAGGGGTCCCGGAGGGCGATCGAAAGCCCGAGCCGCTCGAGCGTAGATGCTCGCAACCCCTGAAACCATCAAGAATAAATGTCGAGAAAGGAGGGAAGTCCTTCCGAGCATCCACTGATAACATGTCCCTAGCTTGCCTCAAGGACGTTTGGAGAGAGAAGGTTCCCTCCTCCACACCTGATACGAGATCCTCCAGATCCTGCCAGATACTCTGACATCTTCATAAGGGCCATTCTTTGAGTGAACTGATCCTTATACTTCATCTTGTTTTCCGCCATTCCCCAGCGGAATTTCTCTTCAAAATCTGCAAGTGACATACTTCCATGCTTTCCCGTGAAGACGTCATTTTTGCTGGGCGTGTTCTCCAGCTCCATTTGAACCGGTTTCTCATCTCGGTCTCCAACCGAGGTCTTGTGGACGCATGTCAGTCCCCTGCCTTGGTCCGTCTTTTGAAAGGTGATCGATACCTTCCGTCTTCCTGTATGAGGACGAGGTGTGTCCCTCATATTTCCAGCTCGACCTAAAAATACCATCGGCCGAATCTGCCTATGCCTGACAATCTGAGGAATGTTGTCAAACGGCAATCCTAGCTCAACTGCCCAACTAGCTAGGAAAAACAGAGTGTCTACAGTTTCTATCCAGAGACGTTCCCACACATATGCAGGGGTCTGTCTAGAGAGTCTAGCCAACTCAGCAATGGTCAAATTCGGACTACAACGAAGCTGCGTGAAATCAATGGTAGAATTCCTATCCATCAGAAGTCATTCAACTTATCTGGTGGAGCCTCCGTTCTTCGCGCCCCCGGCGGCCTTCTTGGACTGTAGTCGCTCCCTGGGCTGGAAGATGATCGATTTCCGCCTCCTCCGCTCTCCAATGCGCCACAATGTCCTCCAATGCAACCATCTTAGTTCTCCAAGCAACAAAAAGGATTGTAGATGAGGTGAAATCAAGTTAGTTGCCTGAGGTTCCCACTTGACAATGTGGTTCCCAACGATCAAAAGAGAGAAATAAGACAAGCTGCAGGGACGAAGTATGACTGCGTTTCCATTCAGACCAACATCTACAATCCAAGAATCCATGGCTAGGTAGCCCACATATATAGGCCAAAACCCCCAGAAACTCTCGATGAAGTGCCTCCTTGCACCCGATGGTAGGCACTTTAGGTCTATTTATAATCCTACTTCTCCTTGGCCTTCGAATAAATAATATAGATGGCCACTAACAACCTACTCGCCCTTTTCCTTGGTTTATGATTTTTAGATATTTTCTATATAGATCCGCTGACCTATATATGTGTCATAGCACTGTGCCTCACATACATCATGATGCACATGGATTACATGTACCATGACACATCATCTGTCTAGACATATTCACACACATCACATGTCAACCATCCATCATGCATACATACCATGTGCATGCCATCCATGGGCAATGCACATGTCACATCACATGCACTTCTGCATCCAAATCATATGGCTTATGCCAGATGGGATGCCAATCAGTCAAGTATCAATCTTTCATCAGTCTGGTTTGTTCAGTTCACAGCAACAGCATGACACCTTCCTCCCTGACCAGCATTCCTGCGGTGTGATATCCTCTAGTGATGCACTTGCACTTCTATTAGTCAGGTAGACAGCAGTTGCAATGGGTTCCCCCCAAAACTCATAGCCCAATTGTTGATGATGAAGCATGCTCCTAGCACATTCTACCAAAGTTCCATTTTTCCTCTCCGCAACTCCATTTTGCTGAGGAGTGTAAGGGGCCGAAAATTGTTGCATGGTTCCGTGCTCCTTGCAAAAAGTTTCAAAATCCTTGAACATATACTCACCTCTATTGTCACTCCTTAAAACTTTTATCTTTCTACCAATTTGATTCTCCACAAGTGCTTTATACTCCTTGAACTTCGATAAATAGGCATCCTTGGATTTGAGGAAGTAAACCTTGGTATATCTTGACTTGTCATCTGTGAAAGTGAGGAAATACTTGGCCTCTCCTAGAGATGTGGTCTTCATGGGGCCACAGATGTCTGAGTGAATCAAATCTAGCACATGGTTAGCTCTACTTCCTCCCTTTGGAAATGGAAATTGATGTTGCTTTCCCATCATGCAACCTCTACAAATACCTATATCTTCCTCCTCTCCAAGCTCAAGTCCTCTTACCATCTTTTTCTTCTCCATGAGTTTGATGTTTTGAACTCCAAGATGTCCCAATCTTTGGTGCCACAATAGTAGCTTGTTGTTGTGCTCTTGTACCACATTTGCCTCCATTCTTGAGCTTGGCACCACAGTACTCCCACTTAAACAATACATCTTTCCAACCCTCACTCCTTGTGCTCTCACTTCTTCTTTTGCATTCGTGAAGGTCACTCCAGCTTCCTCAAATCTCACTCTCAACCCTTGAGAGGTAGCCGCGCTAACGGGGAAGAGATTTTTGCTCAGGCCTGGCACATAGAGGACCTTCTTTAACATCCCACGAATAGGCCCTTCAGGAGTGGTCATGGTTAGAAATACAACTCCTTCTCCCTCGTATTTTTGAGCCGAATTATCACCCAAGTAAATGTTAGTTGCAGGTGTGGGTTTGAAAGAGTGAAACCATTCACGCCTATTGGTCATATGCTCCAAAGCTCCTGAATCGATATACCACATATCAGCTTCATTTGAGTGGTGATGTGTACTCACAAAGACCTCATCAAAGTCTTCAGCACAGTTGCTTTGAGGCCTTGCTTTCTCGTCCCTTTGCTACTTGAAACAGTTCCTCGCAATGTGTCCAACCTTGCCATAGTAGTTGCAAGTTATGTTGCACCTTCTATATCCTCCTACAGATTGAGAAGGACCTTCCCCTAGCTTGATAGAACTTGAGTGAATTACAAAACTAAGACCACCTAAACGAGGCCTTAAAACACACATCAAGAGCAACTTTGGGCAAACGACACAAAGACAATAGTCAAAGAGCTGAACCTGCTATAGCTAGCTGGTCTCACCCCTTTTTAAACCCTAAAAAGTGTCACTCACGTTTCCTACTCAATATAGGGTATATGTTTACCATTTACCCACTTCTATACACTTATAGTAAGCTCAATCACCTACTCACGTTTCCTACTCAGTATGGGGTATATGTTTCCCATTTACCCACTTCTATACACTTAGAGTAAGCTCAATCACTTACATCTTTTACGCATAGTCATATCCATCTTAACACACTCAGTAAGCCGCATCCTCAACACACCTAAACGAGGCCTTAAAACACAAATAAAGAGCAACTTTGAGCAAACAACACAAAGACAAAAGTCAAAGGGCTACCTAAACGAGGCCTTAAAACACAAATAAAGAGCAACTTTGAGCAAACACAAAAACAAAAGTCAAAGAGCTGAACCTACTATAGCAAAGAGCTGAACCTACTATAGCTAGCTGGTCTCACCCCCTTTTAAACCCTAAAATGTGTCACTCACGTTTCCTAATCAATATGGGGTATATGTTTCCCATTTACCCACTTCTATATACTTATAGTAAGCTCAATCACCTACATCTTTTACGCATAGTCATATCCGTCTTAACAAACTCATTAAGCTGCATCCTCAACAATCTCAAAGAACCGCTTACCTTAAAACAAGCCTTCTCAAGACCCGAAAAAGACTTGTGGAAGGTAGTTGTAGATTCTAAGTACAACTCTTTAGTTAAGAACTCTACATGGGAGCTAGTTAAGCCACCTAAGGGGAGGAAGATAGCAACTAGTAAGTGGGTATTCAAAATAAAAAGAAAGAGAGATGGCTCCATTGAGAGATATAAGGCATGCCTAGTGGCAAGAGGGCTTACACAAATTCTAGGTTTAGATTATTTACCTTATGCCACATAGGCTTCAGTAGCTAAGTTTGCCTCCCTTAGAATGACCTTTGCCTTAACCGCCCAACATGAACTTAATCTCCACATGATGGATGTAAAGACAGCCTACCTATATGGACGTCTTCAAGAAGAAATCTCCATGAGACAACTTGAGTATGAAGTTAAGGGCAAGGAGGATTGGGTGTGCAAACTCATTAAATGCAATTATGGCCTGAAGTAATCAGGCAAGGAATAGAATGTTACCATACATATTAAGCTAGTCAAAAGAGGCTTTAGTCAAAGCAAGGCAGATGCTAGCATGTACATCCTAATATCAGGAAATGATATCCTTTATCTCTTTCTCTACGTAGGTTGATGACTTATTTATGGTTTCATCATCATCTTCCCTCCTAGCTGAATTTAAAGCTTGGTTAAGCAATCATTTTGAGATGACATATGCACTTGGCGTTAATATCATTAGAGATAGAAGTAATAAAACTTTAACCATAGTTCAAACTCAATATATCAAGGAAAGTTTAGCTAAATTTAGACTTGAAGATGCAAAGCCAGCCCCTACTCTTCTTGCTACATGCATTCGACTTACCTCATACATGAATCCGAAGACTGAAGCAGACAAGCTGGAAATGTCAGCAGTTCCTTATAAACATGGAGTTGGCAGCCTTATATACTTAAGTGGCTTCACAAGACCAGAGATTTCTTTTGAAGTTAGCGCTTGCTCACAAATCCTAGAGAACCCTGCATGTGAGCACTGGACATCAGTTAAGCGCATATTCAGATATCTTAAGGGTACCATGCATACTAGACTAGTGTATAGACACACACTCGGCATCAACAAGCTAATATTAGCAGCTTACGCCGATGCAGACGATGATGGTGATCCCGATACACGAAAGTCGGTATCAGGTTACGTCCTCATCCTAGGCAAGGCTCGTATCTCTTGGTCAAATAAGAAACAACCGACGATTGCCTTGTCAAGTACTAAATCAGAATACAGAGTACTAACCTCAATTGCCAAGGATATAGTGTGGAGTAGATTAGCCCTGGATGACCTTAATCACTCACTAGATAATCCTACACTAGTGTTAAGTGATAGCTAGGGAGCTATAGCATTAGCTAGAAACCCTGTTTTTCACTCCAGAACTAAGCATATAGCAATTGAGTATCATTATATTAGAGAATTAATGGAAAATACAACTTTAGACATTAGTTATATCCAAACTCATAAAACCATGCTGATATATTAACAAAATCCCTTGGTCGGGATTTATATAATAAGCACATGAAGGGTTTAGGTATACTAGACATTAAGTCAAAACCTCCTTAAGTCAGTAAACTAAAATCAACAGCTTTATGGGCAGACTCAAGTTAACCTTAACATCTTAGCCCAAAATATCTTTAACATGTATGAATATTCATCATAGTACTCTTCCTCTATGTCATAGTAGTCATATTTGTCCACACTAGCCTCCTCATTTACCAACCACACGGATCCTGAAGAGATGATATTTAAAGCAAGGTTTTAAAAGAAGGATATTTAGCTTAAAATAAATCCTTACTTTTAAATTCACTTACTCATGATTCAACATCTGAGGCACTTACGATGAATGTATTTAGCGTGTCCTACATACTCCTCACAGCGTGTCCTACATACTCCTCACAGGCACACAAACGATCCTGATCATGTGGATGCCATTTTTCTCACATATGTATGAGTTAGGTACATCCATAGCAGCATCACCCTCTCCGATGCATATGAGGTAAACATTATTTTCGTAATCACCTAGTGAAAGGGTTCTAGCTCTCACAAATCTTTTGGGCTTCCCTTTGGTAATGATCACTCGAACTAGAGGCTTCATGTAACATGTCTTCACTTCCACTTCAACACCTACAAGTAAGGCAAATACTCATGTGGCCAGCTCCCATAAATAAGGTTTTGTCAAAATCACCTGAACACTACTCACCTTTCTCTTATCCCCAATAAGCAACCCCAGGCAAGGGCGCGATGGAGGTCGCCGCCCTCACAGACAAGCCGCGCCACCGATCTGCCCTCCAAATGGGCCGCATCCACCCATCTGGAGCGCGCTTGGGATATGATGGAGGCCATGGCGGGGCCGCTACCAGGTGTACGGCCGCGCCCCGTGCAGACGGCCGCGTCCTCCTCCTCACTGCATGCCTGCAGGTAACTTCAATAGCTGGCCCTCCAATCTGGAGGTGTCCTCCACAATCTTGGCATGCAAGCTTGCAATTTTGGGGAGCCCGTCCTTCCTCAGCACCTAGGCTACCAAGATTATGGGGATTGAAGCTGTCCATCCACAAAATCAAGCAATCTCAGATGTAGAGGCAGGCCGATGCAAGGGCATGTTGAGGCAAAGGAGGCTCGTGCAACCAAGGATGCAGATGCGACCACACGCCTATAGACTCGTCGCTGAGGAAATCCATATTTGTTGCAGGCTACTGGAAAATCTGAATGGAGACGGCCCGATAGGCTTCCTGCGTGATGCTCCTGCCATAGTGCTCACCTACAGCTGCATAAGGACGCAAGGCAATTGCTGCAATATCCCGTACTTGCAGGTTCTCGGATAAGCCGAATATCTGAATTTCCTCGCTTTATTACTTTCAAGAGATTCCTAATTATCTCTATTTTTAATTTCTCTTAGCTTTCATTTATCCATTTAAATACAGCTTAAGTTGGATTTTCATCTTAGCTACATAACTTCCTATCTAGAGGGAGTTATTGGGCCATATTAGGTTTTTTTTTTTTTAATTATCTTCACCATACTTCATAGTGAGTGGGAGTGATGAAATCCTTTATTAATTAGGGCACCTAGAAATCCCTGGAATTGGACATTATTTAATTCCTAGGGCTAGAAGTAGTTACTTTATTTAGTTATTGGTAATATTGGTTACAACCACCTATAACCACGTCTACCTTATAAATACTTGTACTTTCTATCATTCTAATCAATACTACAATGCTTTGAGCAAGTGTGTGATTTTCATGAAATACCATATACATATATCAATACATACATGTATGCCAACATGTACAAATGTCACATACATATATCCACACATACCACATGGATACATGCATACATTCCACATGCTTACATGCATACATGATGACTGCACACGTCCTTATAGGCATGCTCCTGCCCACACTATCCACACTGACATATAAGATTTATGTGCCATGACAGCTGTCTTGCCATAGCCGCATAGCAGTCATGGGCTCACACAAAGCTAGCAAAAACTATCAAGAGCCCTATACTACAGTGGCTCAAAACAAGGCATGGACCTAAACAAAGGCCATAACCAGCAGCCAAAGCTGCCCTAACTGAATATGCAATATTGTAAGGAAACAAAGCTAATAGCCGCATATGGCCCCCGCCAAAAGTTGGGGCTGCAACAAAATGTGCTGACAAATTGGAGCACCACTTTGGGCATTTAAATTCCATAAACCCAACGATAAAACCGTCTAAACATGTTGCCTCGAAGCTGAGTTTCAGATGGTTTGTCATGCTTTGTTCTGCCTGTAGCCAATAGAGCTGCCACATGCCAATCTTCTGGATCAAAATATTCATCAACTTGTTGAGTCCGAATCTGTGTTTGCTGCCTGTCGTCATCTTGCAGAGTGCGAACACTTTGCCTACGTCACCGAGCGGGCTCACTAACTCGGAGAAGGAAATCCTAGCTCTTGTGACGAGCCCCGGGCGCTAACACGTGGTGGGTAGTGCAAGATCTGGAGAACTTTGCACCTGGCTCCTCGAGAGTAAGGCGTTGGAGTGGTGCACGCCCTGAGAGACCGCCGGAACGAAGGTGGAGTTGACGTGTGGAAAACCCTGTCCCGGCTTAGCGTAGAAGTGATCCTGGGAAGCACTACGGAAGACTGGTATCCCCCTAAAGTGTGGCGCATCAGGCTAATGAAAACCCCAAGGTGGAGAAAACGGAGGATAGAAGGTTGGAGACGAGAGTGAGGAAGAGTGGATGTGGAAGGGCTAGTGCAGACTAGTTGAGGACGTAGATGAGTCCTTAAACGTCTCCTCACGCTGGAGCTCAGCCGATAGTGTCTGTCGTGGTGAACGGGCAACACATGAGAAGGAATTGGATGTACGGGAAGAGCTTGGGGCGGACTGTAGTCTCTGTGAGAGGCTATAATCTTAGGCGGCTGGTACTCCATATGGTGGCACATCGAGAGGTGCGGTTGGTCGAGCAGTGGAGTACATCCTCTAAATTCTTCAATTTCACCCACACCTTGTCTCCTACTTGAAACTCGCCTCTTGCACATGCTGTCGAAACTTCTTTTGCCTCGAGCCTTGGCCAATATCTTCTTAGCAACTTCATGCCCCTTAAGCGCTCAATGAATTCACGTGGTTCTCTTGCTATCTCAAACACGCTAGCATTCAACATGGAAACTACGTCCATTGCTTCGTTACTGTCATCAAAAAGGTGTGTAGCCTGTGGAGCTATGTCTGTTATTATAACAAAATTCATCCTCAAGATGATTACTCGGTCTCCGGTCCATCTACATAGTGTCGTAAGTATTCTTCTTAAGAGAATTTGGCCATTCATGCTTATTTGAGGGTCCTGTCGGCCGGGATCGATTGGTAAGAAGGTTGAATCGTTTGCGACGAAGGCCTACAAGGGTGAGGTTGTTGGCGGTCTTTGGTTGGTGACCACCCGTTCGACAGCGATGGTGTGCGTGCATGTACCGTTGTGGCATTTCTAGACGCGGCTCTGGAGCGACGTGGGCTATTGGAGACCATCCGATACCTGGAGAACTTTCTCGGCCAGCAGTTCAAAAGGCTAGGATTTGGTTCAGCGGCTCTAAAGACCGGAGTAGGTCCACCGGCGATGGGGTTTGATTTGTCAAGATTTTACTCAAGTTAGGTAGGAAAGGATAAATTAGACGTGGGGTGGCACAAACCATTCCCTTGGGATCGAACCAACGACTACACGATAACGGGTTATAGCACTAGTCTAGCAAAGATGTTCCACACCGCCAACTAAAGACTAAGTTTAGTCCGCCTGGCCTCGCCATCCGATATCTAAACCAAGCCCGGCCCAGCCAACCGATATCTAAGCCTAGCCTGACCAATGGATATCTAAGCCTAGCCCGACCAACGGATATTTAGGCTTATCCTGGCGATCTACACAAGACTTAACATACTCAACAATATGCTTGTACATTCGAGCCGATAAAGCGACTTTCTCAACTTCTCATAAGTTGGGTCAATTCCTCTATGACACTTGGCACATCATGACACTCTCTGCAAGCAACTTCCTTCTCAACACATGAGAATCGGGAATCACAATCTGTTTTGCTTGAACATCAACAAGCCATTTCTAAGCTTAAACTTAGATCCGGTTGCTCCACTTCATTGATCACATGGATCTAGATAAGCTTCCTTGATCTGCGTGTGAGTGTCCCTTGGCTCAATCACCATACGTATTTACTAGCTTAGGCCTCTTTAGCGTAAAAGCGTTATCAAACTTAAACTACTTGCGACTCAAAGCATACCACGAGATTCTCCTTCCACGGCTTGTACTTGATAGACACATCATACATTGCTAGGAAATCTTGCCATCTTCTTGCGCTTAGTCGCAGCTGATTTGTAAAGAAGCTCGTACATTGTATATGCATACAAAGATCTTCCTAGAAGATAATGTCTCCAAATCTTGAGACAATTGATGATGATCATCTCCTTTTCATAAGTGGGGTACTTCCTTTTCATGCATGTTTCCTTGATTCGTAAGCCACCGCCTACCTTCTTGCATGAGCACTCCGATTGCAATATGCATCGATTATACTTCTATATCCTTCTTGGATCAAGAGATCGGTTAATGGGATACAATCTTGGCAAACATCGGTACAAATCTTACATACCCGCTAGCCAATCCCAAAAACATCGCACCTCGTGCACATTCGTTGGCAGCCAACTATAACCTTTACCTTATCGGGATCCATCCACGATACCATCCAGAGACAATGAATCCTAGGAAGTCTATCTCTTCCTTAACAAAGTCACACTTTGTTATAGCTAAGAACAAAGAATTTGCTCTTAACCTTTCTAACACTTTCCTCAAGTGTTGGACATGCTCTTCAAGGTAGAACTATATCATAATGTCATCCAAGTAGCCCGTCCATTCATCGACGACTGGGCCACCTCCTCGAGGTGCTGCTCTTTATTGAAAGAATACAATGAAGAATACAATGAAGAATACAATGATGGAATTTGGCTATCTATGCCCAATTGGCTACTGCCCTTGATTCCACGACAAGCTCACTAGCTAGCTCTCTCAACACAAGGCTTGCAGCGCACACTTGCTGCTCTCTCAAGGAGTGAGTCCAACTTGTTCCTCAAAGCCCTTGCTCTAGCCCTTATATATCCCACAGCCTGACCTCAACTAGGCAAGTGTTAAATCTAGGGATTCTTACAGACCACTGATCACTAAGAGTCCTCTCTAGGCAGCTCTTCATTTGTGGCTGTAGCAATTCCTCTAACAAGAGATTGCATGAAGCATGCAACATATGCATCTTCTTAACAGGGCAGCTACTAACTTAGCTTTTTACCTCTTTTAACTTTTCACCTTTCTATCTTGTTTTGCCAGTGCCGTTACTCTCTCCCCCATTGGGAAGATGTCATTGTCCTCAATGACTTCCAGTGTAACGCGAGATCATCCATGATCCTTGTTGCACATCTTCAAGTGAAACCCAGATAGGATCTGCATAACCACGAAGCCTTACCAGATACTTTGGTACATTACCACGGACAGCAGACGCTTCTCTCTTTGCCAGGAATTCAACAATCTCCCGCAGACCTTGATTGTGTTGAACGAGGACTATATAATCCTTCTTGTTCATATCCTCATTCTCTTTCGAAATCACAAATGGTTTCAGCAAAAAACATGAAATACATTATGAAAGAAGATCCATTCGGGCAACTGTAGTTTGTAAACCACATCTCCAATGCGCTTCAGAACTACGAAAGGTCCTCCATACTTAGGCCTAAACTTTGAGGTCAACCCTTGTGGTAGTGGGAAATTCTTCAATTTCACCCACACCTTGTCTCCTACTTGAAACTCGCCTCTTGCACATGCTGTCGAAACTTCTTTTGCCTCGAGCCTTGGCCAATATCTTCTTAGCAACTTCATGCCCCTTAAGCGCTCAATGAATTCACGTGGTTCTCTTGCTGTCTCAAACACGTCAGCATTCAACATGGAAACTACGTCCATTGCTTCGTTACCTGTCATCTGAAAAAGGTGTGTAGCCTGTGGAGCTATGTCTGTTATTATAACAAAATTCATCCTCAAGATGATTACTCGGTCTCCGGTCCATCATACATAGTGTCGTAAGTATTCTTCTTGGATTCTTCACCCTCTCATTGATCCATGTATCGGTGGTACTGTGCTCATACATAATTGCACTCCTAAGCTCTTCATAAGTTGCCAAAACTCTATAAATCTGGGATCTCTGTCACTCTGCATAGGGTCCATGTAACACATATACATGCTTCTTGAACAATCGAGCAACTTAAGCTTTCACTTTCTTAGGGATGAAGTGTGCTTGCTTGAATCTATCAACCATCATGATAGTGTGTGTCCATTCTTGGTGGCAATGGCATAATGAAATCCATTGATATACTTTTCCAAGGCCCACTTGGAATAGGCGGGGTTGCAACAAACCTCGCGGTTTGTCTCCACCTTATCCTGGCGATCTACACAAGACTTAACATACTCAACAATATGCTTGTACATTCCAGGCCAGTAAAACAGCTTTCTCAACTTCTCATAAGTTGGGTCAATCCCTCTATGACCTGCACTTGGCACATCATGACACTCTGCAAGCAACTTCCTTCTCAACACATGAGAATCAGGAATCACAATCTGTTTTTTGAACATCAACAAGCCATTTCTAAGCTTAAACTTAGATCCGGTTGCTCCACTTCATTGATCCAATCACTAATGGATCGCGTAGATAAGCTTCCTTGATCTGCGTGTGAGAGTCCCTTGGCTCAATCACCATCTGTGTTGCAACTAGCTTAGGTCTCTTTAGCGTAAAAGAAGTTATCAAACTTAAACTCTGCTTGCAACTCAAGGCATTTGCCACGAGTTCTCCCTCCCTGGCTTGTACTTGATAGACACATCATACATTGCTAGGAAATCTTGCCATGTAGCCCGTCTTGCGCTTAGTCGCAGCTGGTTTGTAAAGAAGCTCGTGCTTACATTGTCTGTGTACAGTACAAAAGATCCTCCTAGAACATAATGTCTCCAAATCTTGAGACAATTGATGATAGCAGTCATCTCCTTTTCATAAATGGGGTGATTCCTTTCATGTTTCCTTGACTCGTAAGCTACCGACCTACCTACTTGCATGAGCACTCCACCAATTGCAATATCTGATGCATCAGTATATACTTCTATATCCTTCTTCGGCTCAAGAGATCAGTTAATGGGATAGCAATCTTGGCAAACATCAATCGCAAATCTTACACACGCTAGCCAATCCCAAAAACATCGCACCTCGTGCACATTCGTTGGCGGCAGCCAACTCTGTATGACCTTTACCTTATCCTGCAGGATCCATCCTGATACCATCCGCAGAGACAATGAATCATATATCATAAGAAGGCTATCTCTTCCTTAACAAAAGCACACTTTGTTACAGCTAAGAACAAAGAATTTGCTCTTAACCTTAAAGGTCTAACACTTTCCTCAAGTGTTAACAGGACATGCTCTTTCAAAGTAGAACTATATGTCATAATGTCATCCAAGTAGATCACAGCACACTTATCCATCAGATCTCTGAACATGGTATTCATGAGAGTCTGAAATATGGCTGGTGTATCAGTGAGTCCAAATGGCATGACAAGGAGGAACTCAAAAGATCCATACCTTGTTCTACAAGGAGTCTTGTATTCATGTCCTTGTGCGATGCGAATCTGGTAATAGCCTGCCATTAGATCCAGCATGGTGAAATACTTAGCACCTCTCAATCTGTCAAACAAGTCATCCATCCTTGGCAAAGGATATGAATTCTTCATCATTATCGATTGAGTGCTCGTAATCCAAGCATAATCTCAATCCTCCATTCTTCTTGCGTGAACAACACTGGCGCACCAAATGGGGACTTTGAGATTCTCACATAGCCCTTGGCTAGCAGGTTAGACATCTGTCTCTTCAGCTCTTGTAGCTCATTTTGCGATAATCTATATGGTGCTCTTGAAGGCGGTGTACTTCCTGGTTTGAGATCTTTTTCATGATCTACAATTCTTCTAGGAGGTAAAGGAGGCAACTCATCAGGCATCAAGTCCTTGAACTCATTCAAGACAGCCTGCACTTCCCTTGGAATCTTTGGCTGCTCTTGATGTTGAGGATGCAGCTTACTGAGTTTGTTAAGATGGATATGACTATCTATGCGTAAAAGATGTAGATGATTGAGCTTACTATAAGTGTATAGAAGTGGATAAATGGGAAAGATATTCTCCATATTGAGTAGGAAACGTGAGTGACACTTTTTAGGGTTTAAAAAGGGGTGAGACAAGCTAGCTATAGTAGGTTCAGCTCTTTGACTATTGTCTTTGTGTTGTTTGCTCAAAGTTGCTCTTCATTTGTGTTTTAAGGCCTCGTTTAGGTGGTCTTAGTTTTGCAATTCTGAACACTTGCTTTCTTGACACTTCTGACCCTCTTGAAGCATGGCTAGCTTCCAATCTCAACAGGTTATGGGCCCACACCCAAGGCATGGTGACACTACAAGGAAGGATGCAAAGCAATGGAAAGAAGCTATGGATGATGAGATGAAGTCGTTGAAGAAAAATGACACTTGGGTATTAACCTCCTTGCCTGCAGGAAGGAATGGTATTGGGAGCAAATGGGTGTTTAGAATCAAGAGAGATTCTTTGTGTACCACCTTTCCTTCTTCCAAATTACGATTTCCTCGCAATCCCTCCATCGCTCCTTGCCACCATCATCGCCTCCGCCACAGCCCTTGATGCTCACCTGGAGAAGCACTCCAGTCTCCTCGCGCCCATGCTGGCGTTCTCTTGTCTTCCCCCGGATTTCCAGATCATCCTGCTGCAACTGTTCCTGTACCACACTCCCTTCTTGCTCATCCATCCCCTTTGTCGGCAACGAGCCTGCCTGGTCAATCCTTAGGCCGTCTCCCACATGTTCACGTCCTCCTCCGTCGACCCGAGTGGTGGCAACCACCTCCTCGTCAGGAAATCGGTCATCCGTGGCCTCAAGTCGTTCTCCAGTTTTCAGACGAGAAAGAGGCGCCTCTACGAAATTGCTTGCGCCTTCCTGGTGACTCTTCCCTTCAATTTGGAAGATGCACAACTAATGCATGTGACTTCTTGTAAGACTGCAAGGGAAGCTTGGCAAAAGCTGGAGGCGCTGATATGAGAACAAGAGCCTTGTGAACCGCTTGTTTTGAGGAGAAGGTTCTTCACTCTTCAAATGGGTGTTTAGAATCAAGAGAGATTCTTTGTGTACCACCTTTCCTTCTTCCAAATTACGATTTCCTCGCAATCCCTCCATCGCTCCTTGCCACCATCATCGCCTCCGCCACAGCCCTTGATGCTCACCTGGAGAAGCACTCCTCCTCGCGCCCATCTTTGGCGTTCTCTTGTCTTCCCGATTTCCAGGATCATCCTGCTGTTCGCTACCACACTCCCTTCTTGCTCATCCATCCCTTTGTCGGCAACGAGCTGCTGTGGTCAATCCTTAGGCCGTCTCCCACATGTTCACGTCCTCCGTCGACCCGAGTGGTGGTGGCAACCACCTCCTCGTCGAAATCGGTCATCCGTGGCCTCAAGTCGTTCTCCGGTTTTGACGAGAAAGAGGCGCCTCTGAAATGATTGCGCTTCCCCGGTGACTCTTCTTGCAAGTCTTCCAGTCATACAACAACTTGATCGTGGCTTTGGAGTCAAGAATAGAGACTTTGACTTTTGAGATTCTTGTGAGCGACTCTTACATGAAGAGACAAAAAGAAGAAAAAGATGGTAAGAGGAAGATATGAGGAATCAGCTTTTGTGGCCAAAAGCCTCGAACACTCAAGTTCCATCAAGCTAGGGAAGGTCCTTCTCAATCTGTAGGAGGATATAGAAGGTCCAACATAACTTGCAACTACTATGGCAAGGTTGGACACATTAGGAACTGTTTCAAGAAGGGACAGAAAGCAAGACCTCAAAACAGTGCTGAAGACTTTGATGAGGCCTTTGTGAGTACACATCACCACTCAAATGAAGCTGACAGGTGGTATATCGATTCAGAGCTTGAGCATATGACCAATAGGCGTGAATGGTTTCACTCTTTCAAACCCACTCCTGCAACTAACATTTACTTGGGTGATAATTCGGCTCAAAAATGTGAGGGAGAAGGAGTTGTATTTCTAACCATGACCACTCCTAAAGGGCCTATTCGTGGGATGTTAAAGAAGGTCCTCTATGTGCCAGGCCTGAGCAAAAACCTCTTCTCCGTTAGCGGCTACCTCTCAAGGGTTGAGAGTGAGATTTGAGGAAGCTGGAGTGACCTTCACGAATGCAAAAGAAGAAGTGAGAGCACAAGGAGTGAAGGTTGGAAAGATGTATTGTTTAAGTGGGAGTACTGTGGTGTCAAGCTCAAGAATGGAGGCAAATGTGGTACAAGAGCACAACAACAAGCTACTATTGTGGCACCAAAGATTGGGACATCTTGGAGTTCAAAACATCAAGCTCATGGAGAAGAAAAAGATGGTAAGAGGACTTGAGCTTTGAGAGGAGGAAGATATAGGTATTTGTAGAGGTTGCATGATGGAAAAGCAACATCGATTTCCATTTCCAAAAGGAGGAAGTAGAGTTAACCATGTGCTTGATTTGATTCACTCATACATATGTGGCCCCATGAAGACCACATCTCTAGGAGGGGGCCAAGTATTTCCTCACTTACTCAGATGACAAGCCAAGGTATACCAAGGTTTACTTCCTCAAATCCAAGGATGCCTGTTTATCCAAGTTCAAGGAGTATAAAGCACTTGTGGAGAATCAAATTGGTAGAAAGATAAAAGTTTTAAGGAGTGACAATGGAGATGAGTATATGTCCAAGGATTTGGAAACTTTTTGCAAGGAGCACGGAATCATGCAACAATTTTCGGCCCCTTACACTCCTCAGCAAAATGGAGTTGTGGAAGGGAAAAATAGAATTTTGGTAGAATGTACTAGGAGCATGCTTCATCATCAACAATTGGGCTATGAGTTTTGGGGGGAAGCCATTGCAACTGCTGTCTACCTAACTAATAGAAGTGCAAGTGCATCATTAGAGGATATGACACCGGAGGAATGATGGTTAGGGAGGAAGCCTTCTATTGCTCACTTGCATGTGTTTGGGTGTAGAGCATTTGCACATAAACCAAAAGAAGTCAGGAGCAAGCTCGAAGGGAAGGCATTGAGTGCATTTTTGTGGGCTATGATATTGATAGAAAGGCCTATAGATTATATGATAAGGCATCTAGGCGCATCATCATTAGTAGAGATGTGGTTTTCGATGAGGCGGAGACTGTAGATAGCGAGAAATTTCCTATTGTTGATGCTCATGAGGTTGTGATACCTCATGGGAATGAAATGATCCCTAGCGAGGGAAACAATGAGGAAGAACCCTTGAGAGAAGAAATTCTTCCTCCGAGGAGACATCCAACAAGGGAGCGTCGTCCACCAAGAGATTGGAGAGAAGGACCATAGTTTGCATCCATTGCTATGGAATATGGGAGGGAACGAAGAATAATAGCTGAAGCACTACAAGGGAAGGATGCAAAGCAATGGAAAGAAGCTATGGATGATGAGATGAAGTCGTTGAAGAAAAATGACACTTGGGTATTAACCTCCTTGCCTGCAGGAAGGAATGGTATTGGGAGCAAATGGGTGTTTAGAATCAAGAGAGATTCTTTGTGTACCACCTTTCCTTCTTCCAAATTGCGATTTCCTCGCAATCCCTCCATCGCTCCTTGCCACCATCATCGCCTCCGCTTGCAGCCCTTCAGACTGCTCACCCTGGAGAAGCACTCCAGTCTCCTCGCGCCCATGCTGGCGTTCTCTTGTCTTCCCAGTTCGGATCATCCTACTGTTGCATTCGTACCACACTCCCTTCTTGCTCATCCATCCCCTTTGTCGGCAACGAGCCTGCCTGGTCAATCCTTAGGCCGTCTCCCACATGTTCACGTCCTCCTCAAATGGCCAGTGGTGGCAACCACCTCGTCGTCAGGAAATCGGTCATCCGTGGCCTCAAGTCGTTCTCCAGTTTTCAGACGAGAAAGAGGCGCCTCTACGAAATTGCTTGCGCCTTCCTGGTGACTCTTCCCTTCAATTTCGTTGCTGCTTCCACCCGCCTGGTGCATCGCCTTCGAGCCCACTGCTCCCCTCAGCACCTCAGTGAAGGACTGGTGTGGAGCGTAAGAGGAAGAGGAAAAGAGAGGGAAGGAAGGCTGCCGTCGCCATTGCCGCTGGATACGTGAAGGAGGCAGGTTGTGCGCGAGTTGAAGGTTGGGAGGAAGCTCTAGCTCCAGGCGACCGGCGAGAAAGAGAGGGCGAGAAAAGGAGAAAGAAGTGGAGGAGAGGAAAGTGGCGATCGGCATGGAGGCGTGAGAAGGCGCCCGAGGCTGGCTCTTTGGAATGTTAAATTTCTGTAAGTGTAATAGTCCACGAGTCAAGAGCGGAGAAGAACACGGACCTTGATTGCTTGGCACAGAAAAGGGGTGGCGAGGCAATTGGCAGTGGGAAGCGGCGGCCAGGACTAACGTGGGTGTGTCTCGGTGGGGTTTGCTGCCGGCGAGGAGAAACGTTGGAGAGCGAAGCCCTGAGGCTGCCAGTGTCTGCGATTGGGGAGTAATTCCTTTGACATTTTGAAGCCCTTGGGAAGTAAGAGGACGCCATGACTCGGGCAGCGAAAGGCAAGGGGAAGGTGGCGCCCGCCAAGGGCTCATCCTCAGGAGGAGGAAGAGGCAAGAAGCCAGCAGCGGAAGCCGCGCCACCAGGAGGAGGCGATTTTGAGATGCCACAATTTGCGTGTTTTGCAGGGCAACTCAATCCCATGGATTTGGTGGATTTTAGGCAATGGGCGAGGAAGAAAACATCCAATTGGGGTGGGTGTATGGCCGCCAATGGGCCTACACCAATTTGGAGCTAATTGAGGACTGTTTCATCAACCTCCATCAATCGGAGGCAGCCCTTGCCGTGCTGGGAGAAATCTGGTGATGCTTTCTTTGGGCGGCCGGAGCGTCGCCAGTGTATGGGAGGCCAGAGGAGGAGAGCTCAGGGATCGCTCTCCTCGAGAGGACGAATGGGGGGAAGAGAATTTCCACTTCGGAAATTCCGCAAGAGGTCCTAGACATGATGGACGGAGGACTAAAGGCCCACGTCAAGAATGGTTGGAAGACGGACAGCATCAAGGAGCTGAAGTGGAGGCTCTTTGCCAAGATTGTTTTGGGATTGGTGAATTACCAACGCACTTCTTATTTTAGCACCAATTTCCTTCAATTCTTGTGGAAGATTTCGGGAGGAGCCAAGCCGGATTGGGGGACCATCATGTATGAGGCCTACATCCACCACAAGGAGAAGCTTCTCAAGCCAAACACTGTGGATGAAGAAGGAGCAAGGCCATGCTACCTCAGCACCTACTTGGTGCACTTATGGGAGACGGAGGGGCTCTTGACCAGCAAGGAGCTCAAGGATGCTTGGCATCCTTTCAAAATTATTCACCTTAGGCCAAACTTGAGAGGCCTTTACCCTTCGCCTTGAGAAAGACCATAGGAGGGCAGACTTCCTCAAGCATGCTAGGGCCAAGGATTGAGGAGGTGGAGGCAGCACCGGCGAGGTTGCCGGAGTGGGAGGCTTTTCCCCCATAGGAAGAACGCGGAGGAGGAAGCAAAGATCAGGCCATAGAGTGGTGGTGTATGAGGGGGCATCTACCACGGTAGGGGAGGCGGACCACCGGTAAGGAGGTAGCCCCAAGGTGGGAGGTCAGCCCACCCTTACAGTGGTCACCCTACCAAGGTAGGCAGCCAACCTCTGCGGTAGGTAGGCAGCCAAGTTAGAGAAGGCAGCCTACCACGGTAGGGAGGCAACCTACGGTGGTAGGGACTCAACCTACCGCGGTAGGTAGGCACCCTACGCCAGTAGGCAAGCAGCCTACAGCGGTAGGGAAGAGGAAGAGGGGTCAGCGAGAGGCGCCGCGGGCCGCGCCTAGGCCGCCATCACCCGCGCTCGGTGGAAGGGCAGATGGGGCGACGGTACGAGGACTACCCCGCCATGCGACGGTCCGAGAAGTGCAAGGGAGCTGGAAATTTCCAGCAAGATGCCGACGGGGGCGAAATTGGGGCCCCTAGGAGATTTCCTGAGTACCTGTGAGGTACTCAGCCGTGTGCATTTGAAGGGAGCGAGGGAGATAACAGCCTCCCTATTGGTGTGCCAAGAGGAGATTCGGGCAAACAAGGCCCAGGAGATGGAGGAGCGATGAGGCGGGACCAAATGGCAGCTGGAGGCCATGGAGTCCGATGAGAAGGCAGCCAAGTTAGAGAAGGCTGTGGAGAAGCTCCAGCGGGACCTTATAGACCAACGGCGAGCGGAGAAGGTCCTGGAAGGAAGGTTGTCCCAAACCGAAGAAAGAGCCATCCGGGCGACAAATCAACGGGACACATGGAGGCAAAAGGCGGACGAGCATTTTGCCCAGCTAGAGCAAGAGCGGAGGAGTAAATTTGAAGCTCTAGGGAGAGAGAAAGCAGTCCAGCAGGTGGAGGCATAGGGGCAGGTGATGGCCACCCAAGCCATCAAAATCCGGGACATGGAGGAGGAATTGCGAAGAACCCGGTTTAATTTGGAGGAAAAGCATACGGAGTTAAACGCTCAAGACCTCCAAGTGCAAGAGCTGGAGCGCGAGAAGGTTGCTTGGCAGGAGGAGAGGGAGAGACTTGCCAAGCAAATGGCCGAGCTGGAACAAAGGAGGTTCGAGGAGGAAGAGCACCACAAGAAGGTGGTGCATAGGATGCTGGTAGTAAGGAAGAGACGGTTTTGGGCGGACTATGCCCTTCAAGCAAAATTAACCAGCCGACTTAGGGAAGCAAGGGAGGAGAATGTAACCCTCCATGTGAAGGTGGGCGAATTGACCACCGCGAGAGACGCCTACAAGGGTATGTGTGAAGATGGAGAATGGCCCACGGAGCTCGATGACCTCCAAATGCAGTACCATAGCTTGGGAGCCCATCTTCACAACAGGATATTGAAGGCCAACAACGAGGTGTTGCGTTTGGCCAAGAGGAGGACTTTGGGTCCTCATGATGATGATCGGGAGGTGCTGCTACAGGTGCAACCAGAGGCCTCGGACTTTGATGAGGCCACAAGTGACATGGACTCCGAGGAGTCTGGAGAGACGGGGGACGGAGGAGAGACCGTGGCGCCGAAGGAAGGAGATGGTGCCGAGAGCAAGGTGGGAGGTCAGCCCACCCTTACAGGTGGTCACCCTACCAAGGTAGGCAGCCAACCTACTGCGGTAGGTAGCCACCCTACGCCGGTCCCTGAGCGCCCGCGATAGACTCCTTGCTGCTAAGGCAGGACCTGCAATTGTGTTGTGTCGTTGTAGGTCGAGAATTGGTAATTTTTCGGGGCAGTGCACGAGGTGCAGCTGCTGTGGAGGGAGAGTAGAGGGCGCCTTGCTTGTTTAGAAGGCTGAGGTATTGTGTCACTGCAGGTAGCGATTGTTTCCCCAGAACCCGATCGTTCACACAAGTCTCATGGGACGAAACCCAACGTACAAGCGACAGTGGGATAAGTGTGGCCGCTAGAGGGGGAAGCCTCGGAAGCCCCGGGGTTTTCCCTCCCACAACCACCTTACTTGTAGGAGGCTTCCCTCCTACCGTTCCATTAGTAGGAGGTAAATCTCCTACTTCTTCACACTTACCTGTGGACTTAGGTAGCTCCACAGCTTTCCCTCCGGGGGCTTCTCCCCTTCCTTCTTGTCCTCCTTCCGAGGGAGACGAATTTCCCTCGGCCGCTATAGTGCCTACACCTTGTAGGTGCACTCGTAGGATTAGGCCTACCTCCCTCTTCCTTGTCCGATGCTCCCATTAAGGAAGGTCCTACCGGGGTGGTCCCGGGTGCTTCTTCACTCGCTTGCCGGGCTATGTTCAATACAGCCTGTCTCTCCTCATACCATCCGGCCACTTCAGCCTCCAAAGCTGCCATGCCCTCAGGCGTTAGGATGGCCAGATCCGTTTCCTCTTCCTCCTCATTCTATCTTTCCTCAATGGTTTCTAGGAGGTTGTTGTAGTAATTGGGCAGAGTTATTGGCCACTCTGCCACTTTCCCTCTTCTGTGCGTCCATGATTCTAACTCGTAGTGGGTTGACGAGTTCCTCCCACTCAGCCATATTTGCCACCTTCATTACAGCGGTCTCTCTTTCGATCTCCGCCCTTTCCAGTTCCAAGGTGAGCTTCCCAATCTCCTCATCTTTTTGCTTGGCATCTGTTACCAAGCCCTTTACTGCTATTGTTGTGGCTCTAGCTTGTTCCTCATTGAGGGCTTGTACTGCCTTCAAGGTATGTCGGACCGTCAACACTTCCTTCCTGCAGTTCCTGGCCTCCGTCCCCTAGGCGTTGGCAAGGTTATTCAATTGCTGTCGCTGCTGGTCCAGGAGTTCCCTCGTGATGTGGAGCTCCTCTCTGAGTCCTCTAGCGACATTGTCCCACTCCTGCTTCTCGCTTGCTAGGCCATCGGATTTCCCTTTGTAATACTCCTTTCGCTTGTCCATGGCCAGCAATCTCTTCTGTAGGAGGTCCTTCTCATCCTCAAGGTCCTTTCGGGCCTTGCTAGCTGTGGTAGTAACTGCCTCCTTCTCTCTGTTCGCTTCTCTTACCCTCTCTAGGGCCGTTCTCAAATGCTCCTCCGCCTGATTTTTGGCGGTTTCCATCTCTTCAGCCTTCTTGGCTGAATTGGCCTCCCTCCCCAAGACTTGGTCTATCATTTTCCACACATTCACCAACTTCGTGGTGATTCTATCTCACTCCTTGGCCAAGTCTAGGATAGAGTGTTGCTTCTCGGAGGTTGTCTTCAAGGCTCCCTTGAGCTTCTTCTCCGCATCCTGCAATTCTTTCTTCACATCCCAAAGTTCAACACGAACTTCGGCCGTTTCTCTCAAACTGCACAAAGGGAAATTGAACAGCTTGCATCCTTACATGATCTTGTAGGGCCTGCAGAAGCGTTGTGATTAGTTGTACAGATCATTTAGAAATCATTGATCTGTAGCACACAAATCCATAGGTGCAGGATTAGATCAACGCACATGCTCCAAACTTGGAATGAATACCCTAGTCTCCTTTTCCAGACTAGAGTACATATTATGCCTGTAACAGAAAGAGGTATTAGTAGTGGTTTCGGCATAGATTTCTCTTGGTTGGAGTGGGTAACACGGCCAACTGTTAGGAAAGCTAAGATGGGTGATGCAGCTTCCTCTTCTGGTGGAATCTCAAATGACAGTTTTAAGGAAAAGGATAGATTCGGAGGGCATGACTACAATATCTGGGTCATGAGGATGAAGGGAGCACTCCAGGCTAAAAAGCTTTGGAAGGTAGCGAGATGGAGCATCGAGGCTCGGGAGGATCAGGATGCATGGTCAGTCAAGAATGACGCAGCCTTGTATCTGCTCCGAAGTGGCCTAACATCAGACATGTTGAGGCAAATTGTCGGAGCTAACACTGCAGCAGATGTGTGGAATCGTCTCCGGGATCTGTACTCCGGCTCCAACACCACAAGCCAGATGACTGCTCTTAAGAATCTCCACAACCTCAAAATGAAGGAAGGGGAGTCAATAGAAAAACATATAGGCAACTTCAGGACCCTAGTTTCAAAGCTAGAAAGCTCCTTTAGGGAACCCTTGAAGGATGAGCTATACGTTATGTACCTACTGCTCTCCTTGCCTGCCTCCTGGTCACACTTTGTGACGTCTTACAATACCTCTCAGATGCAAGCTAAGAAATTGGCTAAGGTAGCCAATGTCAAACTGTGGAATGCAAAAGTTTGGGCAACCAGCCCAAAAGAGCCAGAGGAAGCACGAACTTGATTTTTTTTGGCTGAAAACGATTGAAGAGGATCATGCTGGAAATTTTCAGGAAACCTTGGAGTTGGAGCTGTAGGAAGGCATAGAGGATATCGCAGGGAAAAGAAACGTGTCAGAATAGCCCCTAGGCGAGAGAGGAAGGCAGCCCAAGGGCGGTGGTGTGAGACTCACCGTGAGGCTCACACTCTGCCATTGAAGGGAAGAGCAGACTACCACGGTAGGCGGCAGCCATGATGGTGACAAGATCTCGGCCAGAAAAGGAAATTAGTCTAGGGGGGGATATCCACTATATATGCTCACTAATAGAGGAATAGATAAATAGGATTAATTGATTGGGGTCGCGAATAGGGTAGGAAAATAGGTAATTTAGGCAGGCTTAGGTATTTTAGGATGTTGAACCAAATCTAGGGTTAGGAACTCTCCACGTGGCAGACATCCAAGAGGGCAAAGTGCAGTTTTGGGCAGCGCTACCTTCACTTCGTGAAGAGCTGGAGTTGGAGCGTAAGAGTAAAGAGCAGAAGGAAGGACGGCTACCATCGCTGCGAGAAAAGGAAGCCGCCGTCGCCACGAGCGAGAAGGGACTTGTCTTGGTCTACCTCTATCCCTCGTGCTGATACCCGATGCCCCAGCAAGATTCCCTTCGTCATTCCAAAGTAACATTTCTCCGGGTGCAGGCACAGTTGAGTCTCCCTACAGCGTTCCAAACACTTCCGTAGGTGGCCGATGTGCTTGTCCTCCTCTCCATGCACACAGAAGTCATCCAAGAACACCTCCATGAAATCCCTCAGGAATTCCCGAAAAACGTTGGTCACCATTCGCATGAACGATCATGGCCCTCCCGTCATCCCAAAAGCGCTCCTATTGTAGGCCAACGTTCCCCATTCCGTCGTGAATGTGGTTTTGTCCCAGTCCGACTCCCTTAGGTGCAGTTGGTTGTATCCAGAGTATCCGTCCAGAAAGGAGTAGGTACTTCGGCCCGCCACCTTGTCCAATATATCATCTACGAAGGGCATGGTCCTTCCTGGTGGCGGTGTTGAGCTTCCTCCAATCCTGGCAAACTCTAATCTGTCCAGGCTGCTTCTTGGGTACCACTACAATAGGTGCGACCCACTCACTGTTCACAATTGGAAAGATGATGTTCGCCTCCAAATACTTGTCCAGGACCTCCTTCACTTTCAGCGAGTGTTTGGGGTTCAGCTTGTACTGGCGAATCCGGACGGGCAACGCACCCGGCTTCAAGTCTATCCGGTGTTCTCCCCATTGTTTCGAGATACCCTTCATGTCCATGACCTTGAAAGCAAATACTTCGCTGAGTTCCCCCAACAGCTGTATGAGCTCCTGCCTCAATTCTTTTGGCATCCCCTTCTTGAGCTTTAAGGACTTGCCCGGTCGTACCTCCACATCTTCTACGTCGTCCGGGTTGACTGTCTCCCGCTCCCGCACAGCCTCGCTACGCCCAAATCCCTCGTCCTCCACCCGAGCATCATCTTCGCGCATCCCCCACTCCCGGAAAAGTTCGTCCGAGGTGAAGCGGGTCACTTCTTCAGCCTCCGCCGTTTCGTCATCCGCGGAAACCTCCTCTCCTTTACCGTCCTCCGACGCCTGGCTCATCACGGCGTCCACCCGAAAGCAGTCGACGACCTCCGCTCCAAAGGCATCCCTCCGATAGTCCATCTCCTCCTTAGACCACGAAATTTTGGGGAAAGGATAGGCTTTGTTCATATCCTCTCGTTCGTCGTCAACACTATTCTCGGCAGAGGTGTACCCCTCAGTAGTGCTCACAGTCTTCCCACAGTACGTGTCCTTGCTCCAGGTGATCGCCACCCGTCCTTCCCTTACCTTCGGATCCCAATCCACTGGTTTAAAGTGGATTTTCTTCCTGCCGAAGTGTAACTTCGTTTGGGCGAGACCGAGCCAGGGACGTCCCAACAACACCTCATAACCCAAGGGTCCTGCGGGGCTTGATGACCACGAAATCCAGCATGTATGGTTCTTGGCTTGAATTTCGGACAGCTCTCCTGCCGGCGCGCGTCTTGACATGTCCGCCATCCTCAGAGTTTTGGTTGAGGTTCGAACGCAGTGAACCCCAAGCGTCGAGCCGTGGCCTCCGTGATGAGGTTGACCCCCGAACCCGTATCTAGGGGCACGTTCTTGATGACGCATCCTGCGATTTCTACCTGAACCACTGGCGCTCCTGGGTCCGTGTGGGATACTACTCTTACCTCCACCGAGTTGGTCTTACGGGCGGGGGTGCCTCGTCGTGGCTGCGTGTCCTTGATGGCTCGCTGGACCTCCTGCCAGGTTATACCTTAGCAGCTGTCGAAACGATACTAGGTGCTGTTGGTTCATCATTAGGTCCGCCACTTTGAATGGTTTGGGGGACTCCGTAGGCATGCCGTGTGTTCGCTGCAAACCCCCGAGCTCTCCACCACCGCCCCGCTGTGGCCGGACCATCTCCGGATCCTGTCGGATTTCTTCCTGTAGCATCTCCGTTACCTCCCGGACCACATCCGGCGGAAATTGGGGCGATATCTTGGGTGGGTCCGTGCTTCCTTTCCCGTCTTGGGGATTTCTCACCGGGTGATTCCTCCGGCAGAGTTGCCCGGTTCAACTCTCCCTCATTGGCTGGATCTTCCGCTGCCCTCCCTGCTTGAGTACCCTCCTCCGTATCCGTAGTACTCTCTCCGTTCTTCTTCCTCTTCAGCTGCCTTCTTTCCTTTCTCTCCCTCCGGCGGCTTCGGGTCGACACCTACAGCGCCTCCGTTACCACCTTCTCTACCTTCGGGACTGTCCCTTCCCGGTCACGCTCCCCCGTCTTCGGCGTCTCCTCCCACTCCGCCAGTTGTGCGTCTTCAATCTGCAATACAGGCGCAGCCTTGGGGATGGGGGGTGTGGGAAGTCGTGGTTCCCCAGCAGGTGTGGCGTAGCGCACCATCCTGGTGCGGGGGTTTGGGCACAATGTGCTACCGCCATAACATGTTGCAATCCCCAGGCTCAAAATCTCCATTACCCTGCCTAGTGGGGTATGGACAGGCATTGGAATAGTGCCCGGGGTTGCCACAATTCCAGCAGACTACGGCCACCCGGAGAATCCCTGGGGGTGCTCCCATACGATGTTGCATCGGGGGTCAGGGCAGGGACGGACCCCCCGCAGAGGGATACATTGTCTTTGGATATCGCGGCCCCTGAGGTGCTTCCTGCACTTGATAGGCATCCTCCCATTGCTCCTCTAACTCTTCTTCATACTCATACTCCACTTGGTTCAAGGGTCTTGAGGGACAGTTAGCCTTCGAGTGCCCATGTTGGTGGCATACTGCACACCATAAGTGGGTCCTGACCGTGGTGGCCGCCTTCCGCCTCTCCCGATCCTTTACCTGATTGATCGTTAGCTCTTCTACCTTCTTCATTACCCGCTCCAAGTCCTCCCTCAAGCCAACTACTTCCTTTAAGGGGGCCGGATCCGCTGGAGCCTCCTGCATCGGAGCGGGCATCACGACCTCCTTCTTCCCGCCTTTCCGTTTCACCACGGGCTTCTTCTTTTTGTTTTTCCGACGGAGTTCCTCCTCCTCCGTAGAGGCTTCTAACTCCACCTCTAAGATCTCCTCCTCCTCCTCCGAAGAAACCTCGGTCTCCTCACCTTCCTCTTCCGAGGGTTTCTCTTCTTCGAACTCCGAGCCCCTTCTCTTCTTCTTCTTCTTTCCCCTTGGGTAGTTTTCGTTCTTCGTTGGTGCATTGATTCCTCGTAGTTCTCGGCCGCCCGAACCGCCTTGCTCACATCTTTCTCGGCCAGCAACAGAACATGCTTGGCCATTGTGGGAGGAAAACCGGGGCTTAGGCTTCCTCCTAAGCGGCCACACTTGTCGCCAAACCCGTGCGTTGGGTTTGTCCCATGAGACTCGTGTGAAAGTTCGAGGTCTTGTGATGGCCGCTGCTTGCAGTGACACAATTTCAGGCCCTCAGCCAAGGCGCCTCTACTCTCCCTTTCTGGCGTGCACTACTTGCTGCTCAGAAAAATCACCAATCCTCGACCTGGCGGCCACACAATTGTAGGTCACCTTATGACGAGCCTATCACAGGCGCCGGACCCCGATCCACACACAATTTCGTCCCTACTTCTGACCACTCTTCTCCCTCGGGAGGCGCTCGTTTACTTGCAGTTGGGATTAGTCCCTTAGGCTCTGCACTGTGGCCTTCCACTAGCAGCTACACTTTTAATCCTCTACTCATCTTCTCCTCTTCCTCCTATTCTAACCTCAGTTCGGGCTTACTGGATTCGGCTCGCCCTTACGGCACAATTACAGGGTCGGCCTCCACCGGAAGTTCTTCCTTGGGCAGTTGCTATGTGGTTTGACAGGCAGTGAACCTCCGAGTCTTTCCGTAGTCTACCCTCAAGCCGAGAGTTCACAGGCATTGCCACACCCAAAGCAAAGCAATTTCCGGCAACCATTCACAAGAACCTTTCGTTTAGGCACTTGCGAGCAAGTCCTCCACCAAGCACTCACCACTGCGACTTCCTCTCTACAGTGTTCGTTGGCTCACATGACCGCACGAAATTCCTTACGGGGGCAAGGGCAGTTCCTCCTCCGGCCTCGCCCGCCCGGTGGGCGTGCTCGGAGGAAGCGGATCGTTCTCCTCTCGTTTGGCCTTCCTCGCTCGCCCAGGGTAGGTTGCTGTCTACCTAGTAGGCGCCTGGAACTCTTGGTAGTCTGCATCCTTTCGGTAGGGTGGGCCCGTTCCTCCTCCTCTTCGCACGGCTGGACGCCTTGCGTCTCTGGAGGCCAAGGTGAGTCGTCCCTCACCTTCCTCCTCTTTCTTTCCTCCTGCTCGTGCCGTTTCTCCGACCTTCGGCCTTTCTCCCGTCGCTCCGATCGGGTGGTCACCTTGGCCACCATCAATCCTTCATCTGCGCTCATCTCTCCTTGTACCTTCCTCCACAATTCACGATGTTGTTGCCTTTGGATTAAAGAAATCATATTCCGCTTCCACCTTTAGCACGGGCGTCGTGGTCACCGTGATCGCGGTTTCAGGGTTGGGTCGTGCCTCCTCTACCATAGGTTCCGTGAACCGGACCCCTGGTCGCGTTGTGCCACTCGCGCCACTCCCGAACACCTGGGATCCCCCATCTTATGCCCCAATTCCTTGCATACCTGACAAAAGGGCACATAACCCACTTGCTTCCGAGGTTCTGGGCATTCGTTTGAGTAGTGACACGGTGCTCGCAATTATAACATCCTGTGGAATCGCCGGCCTCATGAATCCGGTCTCCATGGTCTGGCGATGTCGGTCGCGATCCATACCTCGAGGCGGTGTAGCGGTTGGTAAGTCGCCCTCATTGATTGAGGTGGCCGACTTCCGGTGTTGCACACGTAAGCTTCATCCACATACCAATAATCCTGGCATGACGGTTTCCACATGATTTACCGCATGGCGTGCGTGTGTGAATACATTCGGTTGGTGTGTCCCGTTTGATGACAAATTGAGCAATACACCATTGTCTCAGGTGAGGAGATCTCGTGAGCTTGATTCTTCGCTTTGACCTCTAATTCGGTCAATCTTTTTTTAAAGCCTCCACTTGTCGGCAATTCCACCTCCTGCGGACGTTTCTCCTTCTCCATCCGGACCGTCTTCCCTTTCTCTCCTTCTCCAGCGCGTTCCGCCTCTTCCTCTCTTTGACCTTCTCCGGGTCCTTCTTCATTCGCGTTCGTAGGCCTTCTCGATTCCTCATCAGATGTGGAGCTTTCTTGAGTTCATTGTCCTCACTCGAGGATGAGGGCGGTGGAGGAGGGAGGAGGAAGGCGAGAGCTCGATCTCGACCCTTTCCTCTTCTTATGACTTGCTCTTCTTCCTCCTCCTCCCCAACTCGGCGGACTCCCATTCCTCGGATCGGAGGCTCCAGCGTCTTCGTCCACGTCTGCGGTGTACCTCCATTTTTTGACAATCCACTCACAAACCAATCCAGCGCTTGCTCTTGTGAGTACCAGTGGGTGGATCTCCGGCCTCTCGGGTGCACATTTCGGAACTCGATCCAGATATCCGTAGAATCTCTCCACATAATCAAACAGGGATTCTCTCTTTTTCCTACGGGTCCTCAGCTTTGCCAAAGTATGGTGTGCGTAACTGAGCCCTCGGAACCGATTCAAGAAGGCTGCTTTGAGAGCTTCCCAATCCGTTGGTGCCACCGTGTTGTAGGTGCGACCATACCATTGTTGCGCATGCCCTCTCAGCAGTCCAGGAAAGATGCGCAGTCGATCGGCGACTCCATCCTCCAAATTAGCGTGGGAGACGTGCTCAAAAGTTCTCACAAACGCCTCCGCGTCATCTCCTTCTTTTCTGTGAATTTGGCGTTGTTGGCGGTATGGGCGGCCCTCCTCCAACTCCACTCATGTTGCTCGTCCGGCGTTGCTACTTCATGCTTCTTCTTCCCTCGGTGGACGAGAGCGGTTGGGATCTTGGTCTTGATCGCGGAGGAGTAGCGACCTCCCTGGCCGTCCCAAAGATCGAGTTGGGCGGTCCGATCGAGGCGTTCGCCAAATCCTCCGACCAGCGAAACTCCCGCTCACCACCTCGTCGTCATTTATTTGGGTTGGATTCGAGTCTCGCAAGCGTCGTGGAAATTCGCGTCGCGGAAAGTGAGTCGGCGCTCGGGAGGATGTCTCCTCCTCTCCTCAACACCAACACTTCCTCCACAACCTCCTTCCGGTGATCTCGCTCTTCTTCCTCCTCCTCCTCTTCTTCCTCCGATCCGTCCTCCGTCGACCACGCTCCTCTGCGTCGTCGCGGCGCCTCTACTCTCCCTCTTCTCCTCTTCTTCCTCGGCGGGTGGCGGCAGTTTCTTCTCTCAAACGATTCCTCCGTGAGCGCGTAAATCCCTTGCGATGGTGGCGACCTTCACGTCTTCTCCTCGAGATCGTCCCCTACGGACATCGCAAGCATCCTCATGTCCTCCAACCCACGGTTGTTAAGAAGGAAGCAATCACACCCTTTAGTGTCTCATTCACCCCTATGACAACTTAGAGGCGAATTCCTTCTTTACAACATATGGTGACCCCTCGGTCCCTTTGACATTACGTGCCTAGCGATGGAAACCACAAAACTTCAAACTTTCAACAACAAGTCCCGACAGCGCCAAAAATGTGGTAGGAAAACCGGGGCTCGAGGCTTCCCACTCTAAGCGGCCACACTTATCCCACTTGTCGCCCGTCGTTGGGTTTCGTCCCATGAGACTTGTGTGAAAGTTCGAGGTCTTGTGATGGCGTCGCTACTGCGGTGACACTTCTCGGCCTTCTAAACAAGCAAGGCGCCTCTACTCTCCCTCTTCTCGGTGCACCACTTGCCTTTGCTCGAAAAATCACCAATCCTCGACCTACAGCGACACAACACAATTGAGGTCCTGCCTTAGAGCGAGCCTATCACGGGCGCCAGGGACCCCACTGATCCACACCGCAATTTCGTCCCTACTTCTAAGACCACTCTTCTCCACTCGGGAAGCGCCCTTTTACTTGCAGATTTGGGATTCGTCCCTTAGGCTCTGCCTGTGGCCTTCCACTAACACCTACACCTCTAATCCTCTACTCATCTTCTCATCCTCTTCCTCCTATTCTAACCTCAGTTCGGGCTTACTGGCTTCGGCTCGCCCTTACGGCACAACTGCCAGGGGTCGGCCTCCACCAGCAAGTTCTTCCTTGGGCCGGTTGCTATGAGTTTGACACCGGTGAGAACCTCCGAGTCTTTCCAGTAGTCTACCCTCAAGCCGAGAGTTCCACAGGCATTGCCACACACCCAAAGCAAAGCAATTTCACAGCAACCATTCACAAGGGAGCAACTCGTTTAGGCACTTGTGAGCAAGTCCTCCACCAAGCACTCCGACCACCGCGACTTCCTCTCTGCAGGTGCGTTGGCTCACGGCACGAAATTCCTTTACAAGGCAAAGGACTCGAGTATGGGCGCAAAGGCGTGATACTTTACTTTGTGAAATCCTCCTCCTCTTATAGGAGGCCTTCCACATACAACCTCCCCTTAGGTGACCCTCTGCAGGTCACCTTTTCCAATATTCTATTATTTCCTACACGACATTTAATGCAGCACCTAAGTCTATCGATCCTTGGTAAATTCTATTCTAGTAACTTCACCTAAGATCATCCTTAAAGGATGTCAGTCTACACCACCTATCCTTCCCATTCCCCAAAGCTCATTTATGGTCATTGACCATTCACAATCCTTATCTTGCTGGGGTGGCGACGTGTTCCTTGTGGGTTGGCTCCCTCGCCCTCCTTTTGCTCCTGTCCCTTCCCCAGATCCTGTCGTCTTCCTGATGTGTGGGGCAAGTACAATTGCCCTTCCTCCATCTCAGCGGGCGGCGCCACATTCCCCTCATCCAGCAATCGCGCCCCTCCCGCGCGCTCGGGCGCCGCCTCGCTCGCCCTGGCGCTCCTTTTCAAAGGGCTCTAGCGGTAGTCGGCGAGACTAAAGGGGTAGGTTACCTACCGGTAGTCGACCTTTCTCCCTTCCTTCCTTCTCTCTTCACCTGTGATGACTCTTGGGGTTGAGATCCTCTTCGCTCCTTGCCTCCTGTTGTTTGATTTGTCCATACCTATCATGGAGCGTGTCTTCAAAGGATCCTTTTCCTCCAACGTTGTCACTAACTCCTGCGGGGCCTCATTGCATTCGTCTCCTCTCCTGGCCCCGGTTCCTCCCTTGTCCGCGGGGTGAGGGAATTTCTTACCCCTCCCCCTTCCTCGACGGGTCGGACCCCGTCCTTAGTCTCCTTTGGTGGGGTTGTCTCTCCCACCACCTCAGCTGCTCCTCCAGGGGGTATACTACCGGACCCCCTGGCTCCTTCATCCTCGGCCTCGCGGCCGTCTCTCAGCCAGGCTCTGCGCGTGCCTGCCCTACCGTAGTCAGCGGACTACCGGCGTGGTGTGGGTCTACCGCGGTAGTCGGACTACCGTGGTAGGCTGGTCACCTACCGTGGTAGGTCGACCCCCCAGGAGGGCGGGATGTCCCCCCTCCTTGCTCTCCGCGCCATCTTCCACTCTTGGTGCCGCGGCCTCTCCTCCTTCCTCTGATTCTTCAGACTCCTCGGAGTCCATGTCGCTCGCGGCCTCATCAAAGTCTGAGGCCTCCGGTTGCACCTGTTGCAACTCCTTCCTGTCATCATCATGAGGACCTATTGTCCTCCTCTTGGCCAACCGCAACACCTCGTTGTTGGCCTTCAATATCCTGTTGTGAAGATGGTCGCTCAAAAACGGTGTTCTCATGTCTGTTTTTGCTTCTTTCTTTTGCCATCGTGTGGCCTCCATTTGCAGCCCTCCTGACTGCTCACCCTTGAGGAGCATTTTAGCCTCCTCCTCGCGCCCATGCTGGCGCCCTCTTATCCTCTCTCGGATTTCCAGATTGTCCTGCTGCAACTCTTCCTTCACAACGCTCCCTTCTTGCTCATTTGGCCTCTCTGCTGGCAACAAGACTTGCTGATCAATCCTTAGGCCGTCTACAACATGCTCACGTCCTCCCCCTTCGACCCAAGCCGCGTCAACCAACTCCTCGTCAGGAAATCGGTCATCTGTGGCCTCAAGTCGTTCTCGGTTTGAGACGAGAAATAAAATCAGCGACGATCTTGCTTCACAGCCTAGTTTCCGTCATAATCAAATTCTTGCAGCGATGGTACCCACCGGCAATCCTTCACGACAAATCTGTTTACAAGGTACTTCAGCGAAATGGTCAACATGAAGCGTCACCTTGCAAACAAGCGGATAGTGTCTAAACTTCTTACGAGTAAATGATTCCAAGACCCTCCGCTCTGTGGTTGAGTAGTTCTTCTCAGCATCCGTGAGCTGTCTGCGGCATAGAAAATAGGATGATCCCGTTTCTTCTCGTCCTTTTGGCTTAGGATGGTCCCAATGGCATAAGCGGACACATCCACATATACATGGAACAGTTTTTCCCAGTCTGGCGGCTGTAACGTTGGTGCGCTCACCAGGCTGTCCTTCAGCTGATGAAAAGCCTCCTGTCTTGCACTCGTCCATTTAAAGGGTACATCCTTCTTGGTCAATTGTGTCAGCAAGGCTGCCTTCTTAGCAAAATCCTTGATGAACCTCCTGTAATATCCTACCAGTCCTACAAAAGCACGCACCTACCTCACCATTTGGGGTGCATCCATCTCCTTCTCGCCACCTTTCTTTATCTACGCACTCGCACTGAAACTCGATGTAATACTAACAGGCCTCTCCTCATCGAAATAACAATTCCACGGATGAAGTTTCATGTTGGAGCTCTGCATACGAAACACTTGTCTTAAATGGTCTAGATCGGTTTCCTTTTTCCCAAACAGAAAATCATCCGGAATACCTCCATAAACTTCGCAGAAGTCTCGAATATCGCGTTCACCACCATTTGGAAAGTAGCGGGCGCATTGCACAACCCAAAGGGAGCTTGAATGGCGTGGTTCCCAATCTGTTGTGAATGTTGTCTTGTCGATCTTCCTTCAGCGGAAATCGATTGTACCGAATAGCCGTCAAGAAACTATACATCCTCATGTACTCATGTCGGTACACTATCCATGAACGGCAAGGGGTGGTGATCCTTCTTCGTTGCCTCGTTGAGCGTCCTGAAATCTTGGCACACCCGAACCTTCCCCTGCTGCTTCTTGGGCACAATCACGATGGGAGCGACCCACTCGCTAGTGAGTACCGGGTAGATTACTCCTGCCTCCAAATATTTGTCGAGTTGATCTTTAACGACCATGGAATACTTGGGGTTCAGTCTGTACTGCTTGATTCGAAGGTGGCGGTCCAGCAAATGGACGCGCAGGAGCAAGTGATGCCTACCCAAGCCATCAAAATCCGGGATATGGAGGAAGAATTGCGAAGGACCCGGTATAATTTGGAGGCTGAAGCGGGCAAAGCTCTCAAGACCACAATTCACGGAGGCCTTGAGAAGAATGCTTAGCAAGCGGAGAAGGAGGGCTTGCCCAGGTTGCGGACTGGGCGAAGGAGGTCCCAAGAGGAGGGCACCACAGTGGTGCACAAGATCTGGTGTTGAGGAAGCGAAGATTTGGGCGGTATGCCCTTCAAGCGAAATTGCTTGACCATTGCGGGAAGCAAGGGAGGAGAATGTGACCCTCCATGTGAAGGTGGGAGAATTGACCACTCAAGGATGCCTACAAGGGTAGGTGTGAAGATGGAGAATGGCCCGCAGGTGGGCGATCTCCAAATGCATTATCGATTTGGGCTCATGGTGCTTGCCTCCTTCAAAATTCGATTCGATGTATCCCTAGTTCTTCCAGAATTCCTCTGATGTCAGTAATCTTGAAGGCAAACACATCGACATATTCCCTAAGCACACTGCGAAACTCCTCTTTCTCTACCTGTACTAGATACCTAGAAATCTTGACCACTTTGCTAGGTTCTAACTCTAAGTCTTCTACGGCGTCGGGGTCTACATACGTCCCCTCCGGGCTACTACCTGCACTAGTTCCGGATCCCTCCTCAGGAAAATCATGATCATAAGCCCTACCTCTCCAAAAGGCTACTCCCTCTCTATGTACCTCATCTTCCGACTCTTCTACGACATCCTCTACATGTAAGCAGGAATACACCAAAGCACTCTTTATTTCGGCGACCTCAATTGAGGGTCCCCGGTAGGCTCGGTCACTGCCCGAAGAGCTCACTCCCGTACTTCCCGAGGTGTACCCATCGGACTGGAGCGCAGTGTAAGGGTATTAAAGCCCAATGTACTTAGACTAATACACTTAGTCTAAGTTAGGTGTCAGTTAAGTATCATTAGTTTAGCTTAAGCTAATTACCAGGAAGCTTCTTGTGCTCCTTCCTACGGGAATCTTGTGGAGCTTTCTAGGGAGCCCTATTGGAGGGTATAAATACCCTCCAAGCTTCATCTCAATGTGAGAGAGTTACACTTGCCTCCTCCTCTCCTCTCCTGTTTCCACCATCATGTCTGCCACCACGATCAAGCGGTATCGAGCCTTTGGTTTGGTTGTGTTGTGATACTAGAATTTTCTAGCTGCAAGGCTGGCAGCAGCTCGTGGAATTGCAGGTGATCGATCGCGGGGCTGCGCGCGAGCAGGCGGGGCGAGGCCGTGGCGAGGCAAGGCCGCGACCGCGGGCCGTGACGGCGGGGCGCCAGCCAGGAGGCCCGGGTGGCGGCCGCGAGCCGCAGCGGCGGCGGCCGGCCCAGCGCGGCGGCGCGCGCGGCGCGGCGGCGCGGCCGCGAGGCGCGCGCGCGGCGCGGCGCGCGCGGCGCAGCCGCGCGCGCGCGCGCGGCGCGGCCGCGCGCGCGGCCGCGAGGCCGTGGCGAGGCGCGCGAGCCGCCATGGCGCGCCGAGCCGCGCGGCAGCGCCCGGCCCGCCGAGGCGCGCCCGGCCCGCCCGAGCCGCGCGCGCGGCGAGCCATGAGCCGGCCGCCAGCAGGCGCGGCGCGGCGCGCGGCGCGGCGGCGCGCGGCGCGGCGGCGCGCGGCGCGGCGCAGCCGCGCGCGCGGCGCGGCGGCGCGCGAGCAGAGCGCGGTGGCGAGAAAATTCGCGAAATATTGACGGAATACGAGTGGAATAGTCAGCGGCAAAATACACGGACCCACGGTGTTGTTTTCTTCTTTGACTTTTCGACAAGGCGAGTCGAGTGTTTTATCTGTATCGATTTTTGAGTCATGATGTCTTCATCATCGAGCGTCATGTTCAATATCGAGAAGTTAGATGGTACTAACTTCCCGTTGGAAAGAACAAGTGTATAATGTTCTAGTGCGAGCGGATCAAGCCCATAAAGTTGTTAGGCGTCAAACCGGATAGTATGACCGGGATGAGTGGCGGGACTGGATGAGCTTGCTAGATCTACTATCATGCTAACATTGTCAAAAGCAGTGTACTTCAATGTGAAAGATAAGACCACGAGTTACGGTGGCGGTATGTGACTGTGAGAAGCAAAGTGCGGCTTCGTGTATTGGTTGAAAGCGGTGGTGGACTTGAAGATGAAGGAAGGGACGAGGATGTCCGATCATCGAATGATTTCAATACCATTTTCAGCCGCTCTCATCTCAAGGTATCACGTTCCAGTTGTGAGAGCTATGTTTTGTGGTCACATTACGAGTTGGGACACCTGCACTAAAGTAATTACCTTTGCTAGTGGTCTTACCATTGTAAATGTAGAAGGTAGCACATGGCGAGGAGGTGAGCAGGAAAACATGGAACCTTCCAAAGGTTCCGGTGCCCTCATAGTGAGAGGGAGGTCCCTGCGAAGGGAAGCAACGGAAGCTTCTCGTAGCAAATCTCGTAGTAACAAGAATGTGGAGTGTCACTATTGTCACAAAGGGTCACTTCAAAGAGAGTGCGAGAAGTTCAAAAGGACCAAGGAAGAAGCGGGGACGACAAGAAGGCGACTTCGTCGAGGTTGGAAGAGTTAAACTACATTGAGGACGGAGATGTCCTTATCTCTTCTTACTTGAATCTTTGCACAATTAACCCGTGGATAGTCATTTATTACGCAATTGGATAATTGACTCGGTGCATCTTTCCATGTTACTCCTCATAGAGTGGTTTAGCCGTGATGCTACAAGGAAAGGATCGTTAGGCTTGGAAATAACTATGCATGCGGATCGCGGTGGGTGATGTGCAACTCAAGTTTGACAACGGATCTTCATTCATCTTTGAAGGGCGTTAGGCATGTTCGAAGTTGACAAAGAGCATGATTAGCGCGGGGCAGTTGGATGATCTTTGGTTACGCTGGTTTGGGGATCACTCTTGGAAGATCTCCAAAGGTTCTCTGTGTTAGCTCGTGGATCGAGTGTGGCACTTTGTACTCACTTGGTAAACTCAAAGATCATGATCGTATGACAGCCAAATGTTTCCTTGTGGCATTGCGGTTAGGACATATGTCTCGAGAAGGGAATGAAGGTTTTATCTCGTTACGGTTATATCCATTCTTAACTTCTCGATCTCTCGATGTGTGAGCCTTTGTTTATATGGGAAGCAGACAAAATCATCACATCGAACAAATAAAGTAGAGTAAACCTCTTGAGTTGGTTCACGATGATGTATGTGGACCTATGCTCTTGCATCATTAGGCGGTGCCTCTATTTTGTCACTTTCATAGATGATTTCTCACGCAAGGTGTGGGTTTATCCTTTGAGGAAAAAGGATGAAGTTCGGCGGTGTTTGAAATTTGTCACCCTTAGAGAATCGATCGGCCACCGATTGAAGTGTCTAAGGGCGGATAATGGTGGAAGTATGTTTCAGCTTTCCGGTCATTACAGCGATTCCAAGGGAATCAAAAGAAATTTGCGTATCTCCTCCACAAAATGGTGTGGTGGCGGATGAAACAGAACCATTCGGAGAGGATGCGTGGTTTGTTGTCAAACTCGGATTGCCTAATGGGTTTTGGGCGATGTCTCTGCAGTTCATCTTATTAACAGATCTCCTAATAAAATTGATGAGCGAGTTCGAGGAGCTATGGTCCGGAAAGAAACCATCCTACAAGCATCTGCGAGTGTTTGGGTGAGGCATCTTGCCATGTTCCAAAAGAGTTTCGGGACAAGTTGGCACCTAAGTCCAAGAAATGTATTTTTCTTGGCTATGGTGATTCGGTGAGATGGGATACCGTTTGTGGGATCCGAGGCTAGAAAGGTTGTTCGTACTAACGGCGTGTTCTTCAATGAGAACAAGATGCGAAGCCTACTCCAAGCGTGGAGGTGCGAAGGGTGATCTTCAAGAAGATGGACATGATCATCAGGCGGGTTGATACGTGGTAATGTGCGGAGCACATTCCTCCACCGATAGATGAACCAAGAGTCGAACAAGCACCTATAGAGGTGCACATGCCCGTGGGTCGGGGGATTACACGACCTCACGGCGGTATGATCCATCTGGATTATGTCTTTGACAGTTGTGGGGAACCCTCTTCTTACAAAGAGGCCATGTCAGAGTAACAAAGAAGTGGGAGAAGGCCATGCGATCGAAATGAATTGCATAAGAACCAAACTTGGGAGTTGGTTGGTTGCCTAGGATAAGAAGGCACCGTGCAAATGGGTGTACAAGATGAAGGTCATACCTTGATGGCAAACCAAAGTACAAGGCACGATTGGTTGCTAAGGGTTTCAAGCAACAGGCATTGACTTTGATGAGATTTTCTCACCGAGTCAAAATGACAACTTTGCGATGTGTTCTTGCTTTGGTTGCGAATGATATGGAACTTATGCGGATGGATGTCAAGGCGGCATTCTTGCATGGTGACCTTCAAGAGGCGTCTACATGCGACAACGAAGGTTTTGTTGAGAAGGGCAAAGAGCATCGGTGTGCGAGGTTGAGGAAGAGCCTTTATGGTTTGAAGCGAAGAGTGGTATCACAAGTTCCACTCATTTATGCTTTCTCAAGGCTACAAGCGTGGCGATGAGGATCATTGCCTCTATCTGAAGCAAGCTAAGGATCAAAGCTTGCTCATTTTGATCCTCTATGTGGATGATATGCTAATTCTTTGAAGCGATCTTGATGAGATTTGTTGAAGTCAAAGTTGAATGCTCACTTTGAAATGACAGACTTGGGAGGCGAGCCATATACTTGGCATGCGTATTCGTCGGAGCATATAAGCCGCTTTATTTGTCTCGACGGAATACATTAACGAGGCTTCAACGTTTCAACATGGAGAAGGGAAGCCATTGGGTACTCCATTGCCTCCATATGTGAAACTTTCAAGCCGGATTGCCCAAGCTCGAGGAGGACAAAGAAATGGAGAAGGTCCCATACTCATCGTAGGGAGTTTGATGTATGCAATGATTGCTACGTCGACATTGCCTTTGCGGTGGGAGTGGTTAGCGAGTTATGTCAAACCCAGCAAGAAGCATTGGGAGGCGATAAAAGGAGTTATGAGGTATCCGAATGGTACAAAAGCTTTGTGCATATGTTTTGGTAGTGAAGATGCATGTGTGGTTGGGTACACAGATCGATTATCACGAGGATATGGACAAAAGGAGGTCCACATCGAGTTATGTCTTCATGTGCCTTTGGAGGCGATCTCATGGCGATCTCGTTTGCGATCGTGCATTACGCTATCTACCACGAGGCCGAGTATGTTGCGACAGCGAGGCTTGCAAGGAAGCCATATGGCTTGCTCGTTTAGTGGGAGACTTGGGGATCAAGGTTGAGCTGCCGGTGTTGCATTGTGATAGCAGTGCTATCAATTGGCAAAGAATCCGATGTTTCATGCGAAGACTAAACATGTGGATGTGAAGTATCACTTCATTCGAGAGGTGTTGGACGACAAGAGGGTACAACTTGTCAAGGTTCACACCGAACCTGGATATTCTTACCAAGGGACTCTCTACGGAGCAATTTGCACAAGCTCGGACAACGATGGGCATGAGATAGTCCATTCTTCTAAGGTAAATTGGCCTTTAAGTGGGAGGTTGTAAGGGTATTAAAGCCCAATGTACTTAGACTAATACACTTAGTCTAAGTTAGGTGTCGATTAAGTATCATTAGTTTAGCTTAAGCTAATCACTAGGAAGCTTCTTGTGCTCCTTCCTAGGGGCTTCTTGTGGAGCTTCCTAGGAGCCTATTGGAGGTATAAATACCCTCAAGCCTCATCTCAATGTGAGAGAGTTACACTTGCCTCCTCCTCTCCTCTCTTGTTTCCACTATCATGTCTTTGCCACGATCCTTCATGGACTCTCCCCTCACAGGGTGCCTCCCTGTACGAATCGACCTCCGAGCCTACCGTGCCTCGACTTAAGTGCGCCTTTCGGCGAATCAAAGACACAAGCAGTACCATACAGCCAAGGTCTGCCTATCAAAACCTTGTAGCCTAAATCTGACACGGGCCTCATGACAATGTAGGTAAGGTGGAAGGTGAGACCTCCAATCACAGTAGGTACATTTCTCAACACTCCCAGTGGCTTCCTCCTTGTTTGGTCGGCCATCCGCAAAAACACTCGGACCGGGTGGAATTTGGTGAACCCAAGCTGATGAGCTGTCTCCTCCGTCATCAAATTGACTCCCGATCCCGAGTTCAATGGCACATCGGGCATCAAGCATCCTGCAATTTCAACCTCAATTTCGGGTGCCCCCAAATCAACGAGCTCGGCTACATTTACTTCCACCGACCGCTTCCTCGCCCCCACTGCCTCAGGGATTCCCCTGATCGCTTCCTTCATAATTTTGCGGGATCTCGGACTCACCGCAAGCAACTGCCTCAAACTGACCACAAATTCGCGGTCAAGCAATGCATCAGCGAAACTGGAGATCTTATCTGACAAGGTGTCCTCCCCGTTTGCAGCCCTGACGCTGGTCGACTCCGACCTTATTGGTAAATCTTCCGAATCCATGGTCCCTCCTGTCGGGTGGGACTCTATACCCGGCGGATCAACAACTTCTGGCTCCGCTACCTTCTTCGCATGCTGGGTTAGTTTATTCGGTTCCTCCTCCAGCATCGCCGCCACTTCGTGGCTGATATCGGGAGGAAACGCGGATCGTTTCTCCCCCTCGTTTGGCCCTTCCTCGCTCCGCTCACCCGCCTCACATCAGAAGTGCATCACCGGGGTAGTCCGCCATGCCGGTAGGGTGGGCCCGTTGCTCCTCCTCTTCACGTGACTGGACGCCTCGCGTCTCTGGAGGCCAAGGTGAGTCGTCCCTCACCTTCCTCCTCTTCCTTTCCTCCTTCTCGCGCCGTTTCTCCGACCTTCGGCCTTTCTCCCGTCGCTCCGATCGGGTGGTCACCTTGGCCACCATCAATCCTTCATCTGCGCTCATCTCTCCTTCGTACCCTTCCTCCACAATTCCTGATGTTGCACTGGATTCGTCGAAGAAATCATATTCCGCCCACCAGAGGCCGTGGTCACCGTGATCGCGGTTTCAGGGTTGGGTCGTGCCTCCTCTACCACGTTCCATGAATCGGACCCACAGTGCGTCTGGTGCCACTCGCGCCACTCTCGAACACACAGGATCCCCATCTTATGCCCCAATTCCTTGCATACGACAAAGGGCACATAACCCACTTGCTTCCGGGAGTTCTGATCATTTGAGTAGTGACCGTGTTTTAATTATAAACTTTCGGAATCGCCATCGGCCTTTGTGATGAATCCGGTCTCCATGGCCTGGTGATGTCGGTCGCGACCCATACCTCGAGGCAGGTGTAGCAGTGTTGGTAAGTCGCCCTCATCGATTGAGGTGTCCAACTTCCGGTGTTGCTTGTACTTGCCTCATCCACATACCAATAGTCCTCAGCAGCGGTTTCCACATGATTTACCGCATGGCGTGGCGCGCGAATACATTCCCGGTTGGTGTGTCCCGTTTGATGACAAATTGAGCAATACACCAACTGTCTCACCGGTAAGGGTGACCTCCGTGGGGCTTGATTCTTCATAGCCTTGACCTCCAATTCGGTCAATCTTTTTTTTAAAGCCTCCACCTGTCCAGCAATTCCGCCTCCAGCTGCGGACGTCTCTCCTTTCTCCATCTGACGGACCGTCTTCCCTTTACTTTCCTAATGCGGGTGATGGCGGCCTGGGCGCCGCTCGCGGCGCCTCGCGTTGCTTCTCCTTGCCCTTCCCTACCGGTAAGTGCACGCCCGGCGTGGGGTGCTTGCCTACCGTGTGGGGCATTTCCCCAGCGGTAATGATACGCTACCCTCACCGTGGTAAGGTACGCTACCTATGGTCGCCCTTGCCAGCTTGGTGCTGCCTTCCCTCTGGGGCGCCTTGGGAATGCCTCTTCCTAGGCACCCATGCAATGGTGGGACTCCCCACCCTTGGAGGCGGTAGTTCTTCTTTCATAAACTACCACTTGGCCTCCTTGGCCAAATCTGCTCTTCTCCTCCTTCTTGCTCTTGTGGGGAAAAGCCTCCACTCGGCAACCTTGTTGCCTCCACTTCCTCAATCCACAGGTCACAGGGGTGCTTTTGGAGTGCGGCCTCCTTGGTCCTCCTCAAGGCAAAGGGTAGGGGCCTCTCTAAGCTTGCCTGGAGGTGAACGACTTCAAAAGGATGCCACGCATCTTCAAGCTCTTTGCTGGTCAAGAGCCCCTCCGTTTCCCACAAGTGCACCAAGTAGGTGCTAAGATAACAGGGCCTCGGCCCTTCCTCATCCACCGAATTTGGCCTAAGGAGCTTCTCCACATGATGTATGTAGGCTCAGCACATAATCGTCCCCATCATCTTGGCTCCTCGAAATATTCCACAGGCAGGAGGAAGTTGGTGCTGAAATAAGACGTCCGTTGGTAATTCACCAATCCCAACACAATCTTTGCAAAGAGCCTCCATTTCAGCTCCTTGATGCTATCCGTCTTCCAGCCATTCTTGGCATGGGCCTTCACTCCCCCGTCCATCATATCCAGGACCTCCTGCGGAATTTCTGTGAGGGAGATCCTCTTCCCTCCATTCGTCCTCTCGAGGAGAGCGATTCCTGAGCTCTCCTCCTCCCGACTCCACTAGAATGCTCGGATTTGTCCAGGCAGCAGATCAATCCGAGCATTCCTCTCCCTGCTTGTGACAAAAGCCTTATAGATGGAGATTGATGTCCTCAATCAATTCAAGTTGGTGTAGGCCCATTGGCGTATACCCCATCCCAATTGGATGTTCTCCTCCTGCGGAATTTCTGTGAGGGAGATCCTCTTCCCTCCATTCGTCCTCTCGAGGAGAGCGATTCCTGAGCTCTCCTCCTCCGGCCTTCCATACACCTGTCGAATGCTCCGGACTGTCCAGCAACGCGGATCAATCCGAGCATTCCTCTCCCAAGAACGCAAGGTCGATAGATGGAGATTGATGTAGCACTCCTCAATCAATTCCAAGTTGGTGTAGGCCCATTGGCGCCATACACCCATCCCAATTGGATGTTCCTCCTCCTCGCCCATTGCAAATCGGCCAAATCACGGGGTTGGTATACAGAAAGCGTGGTGGGCATCACATCATCTCCCACAGGCGTGCGCGGCTGCGCCGCCTTCTTTCCTCCTCCCGCGAGGAGGGACCTTGGCAGGTTCCTTCACGCTCACTCCCAGCTCGAGGCATGGCGCTTTTTCCACTCTCCAAACGCTTCTAAAGAAGAGAATTACTCCCCAATTCCAAGCGTTGTGGGCTTCAAAGCTTCACTCCCAAACACTCCCCTTCCTTGTCACTGGCAACAACACCCAACCTGAGGCACAAGTACACGTTAGCCCTGGCTTGAGCCTTCTAGCTGCTGCCAATTTCCCCTTCGCGGTCTCTTCTCCGAGCGGGGCACGCCCGGCAATCAATCAGTGGCCGCCAATTCCCGCAATTCCGGCTGCCTCGGTGTAAAAGCTAAGTGAATAGCTGTGCAGATCAACATGAGAGCCAAAGAAACCAAGAGCACAAGCGAGCACCACGAGGAAAAAAGCGTATGTGGAGAAAAGAAATTGATTAATGGAAGAAACTATCTTATACAAAAGCGACGGTTATTTAACCGTACAAAATGCAAAACTACTTTAGCCGTTCATAGTTGTAACTTAACATAACGCTTTCAGGCTATTTCTAATACTCCCACTTAGTTGAAGCATGTTTGATCGAAAATTAAACTGTAAATTCGTCGCCTGGTGTGGTGACAAAGTACAGATGATGGGTGCACGGTAACATGCCAAACGTGACACTCTCACTCCCGCTTCACTTCAACTTGCCAATTACTCCCCAACGCTCGCTATAACTAGAGCTATGGCATCCTTGAGTGCCATTGAGCTGATGTCACTTGTGATCACAGTCTTCTCGCTCGCAATCCTCTGCACCTGGATATCTTCATCTCAGCGGTGTGCCCATCGCGTCTTGTGTGGTCAATGGACGACGTAACACAAGGCCAAGTGCTGGGTTGTGAGAGTGATTCGATCGGAAATTCTCGAAGCGCCTTGTCTTCATGCAATGCATTGTCCCGACTCTAACATAGTCTCCTTCGAGTCTCCAAGTTGCGGTCCTGTTCCAGCTGATAGTTCGAAGGCGAAAACGGCGAGAAGACTCCAAAACTTCGACGACAAGGGCGTCCCTCGAAGAGTGTACGTTGCGCCTTCAGCTGACTTTCACAAGATGGCCTGCAAAGAGACTGAACACAAGGAAAAAGGAGGTATAGTAGGGGTGGCCACAGGCCTACTCCAAGAGATCACAGCATGGAAATCCCTCTTCCAGTGGATTCTGATGACGAGGTCTACATGGAGAAAGAGTGGGGGCACAAGCCTGCTAAGTCTGCTAAGGGCGTGAAGAAAACAGGAAAAGAGGAAGTGAAGAAACGTGAGCCACATATGACAGGAACTGGTGTGTGGGTCACATACGGCAGTAAGCAGCTGACTTGAAAGTTATGTTGAGAGTCTGTTGTTTGCAAGGAAAGTGACTGATCATCCCCGTGGGTTTGTAGCTTTGACAGAGGAGTTTGCCAAGGCCGATAAGGCCAGAGAAGACCTGGTGAAGACACTCAAAAAACACAGCAAACTCCCACTGGGGGATTAGAAAGGCAAACCAGGCTAATGAGCAGTGCCCTTAGTAGCAACACCAGGGATCTCACAAATGCCAGCAGAAGCAGTGTGTTTTTCATGTAATGGTTTTGACAAGGCCTTCGTGAGAAGGTCAAACATTGTCCATGATGGGAACATACGACCTTTGTACCTCTCATTCTGCTTGATGAATAAAATGATGGCTAATTTCGATATGCTTGGACCTTGCATGGAACACAGGATTTCTTGAGAAAGCGATGGCTGATTGGTTGTCACATAATAATGGAGTGGGATCGGACTGAAGTTGTTGAAGTCCTTTGAGAAAAGCTAATATTCCATATTCCTTGGAAGCTTGAGTCATGGCATACTCGCCAGGAAAGACATATAGTGGATAACTTCTTGCTGGACCAGGAAACAACTGAAGTGCCCATGAAAGTACAATAGGCAGCAACATCATGCGAGTGTCGGGATCCCGCCCAATCGCATCGCAATAAGTGAAAGAGCTAAACCGGTTGTGGACTTGACGCAAGCCAAGTCGGGAGTGCCTTTCAAGTATCGAAGATACGCTTAGCAGATCGATGAGGGGACCAGGTTCTCTAAAAGCGACTCCTGCTCCCCCGCAGTAATGTCCAACCGTGTCCATCCATAAAGGTAAATCAAGGAGCCAACAGCTTGTCGATAGGGAATGTTGGCCATAAGCTTCTTCTCCTCATCGGTAGTGGGACATTGCTCAACAGAAAGCTTCTCACCAAGTGCCATAGGAGTGGACACTGGTTTAGCATCAAGCATATTAAAACGCTGGAGGAGCTGATGAACAAAGTGATCCTGATGTATGTCAATAGTTCCGGCAGTAGGATTGAGATGAAACTGGACACCAAGGGAGAAGGTAAGTTCCCCAAGGTCAATCATGTCAAACTTAGAAAGCAGGATCATTTTGATGCGAGCCATAAGAGTAGCAGAATTGCTAAAAAGGAAATTGTCATCGACATAAACTGTAAGGATCAGAAAGTCGGCTCCATCCCATAAAATATATACACTGGTGTCTGCATTAAGGCAGGTGAAGCCGAGCTCCATCAAAAGCTTGTGAAACACCTCATACCAGGCTCGTGAAGCCTGCTTGAGTCCATAAAGAGTTTTGAGGAGCTTGCAAACCTTGTGTGATGATAAAACCTTCAGGCTGAACCATATAGATGTCTTCCTCCAGCAAGCCATTCAAAAAAGCTGTTTTGACATCCAGTTGATGCACGAGGAGATTGTGATGAACTGCCAGGGCTAAAAGGATACGAACAGAGGTGGACTTGACAACAGGAGCAAATGTCTCATTGTAGTCAAGCCCTGGATTTGGCTATAGCCCTTGGCCACTAGACGGGCCTTGTATCTTCCAACAGACCCATCAGTACTCAACTTTTTCTTGAAAACCCACTTACATTGAACAGGTTTTCGACCAGGAGGGAGATCGACAAGCTTCCATGTCTTATTTTGGATGAGGGACTTATACTCTGAATCTATGGCAGCTTGCCAAAAAGAGGCCTCGTGGCCGCTAAGGCTCATAAGGTTAAAGGCTCACCAAGGAAGTCAAACGAGAAAGCGTAAGAGAATTCAGAAGTGACTATATGTGCAGAATAAGGGGCTCTTTCCACTCAGGCATAGGTCGACGGATGCGAGTGGAACGACGAGGAGGAGGGACTGAGTCGCCGTATTCGGGCTCTACGATGGGTGTGACAACAGGCTCAACTGACGAAGAGTCTGCATGGGGAATACCTGAGAGTTCACTATCATCACAAGGGCCTGCTGGTGGTGGTGGAGATGTTGAAATGTCCATCATGTCTAAGCCTTTTCATCTTCACCATCATTATAATCGGAAGCTGAAATTGGTTCCCTTATTTCCTGAGAAGGAGAAGCATCCTCGTCGAAACGACCTCATCAAGATTCAAGAACCTATCTTCTATGCCATGGATGGAAGAAGAAACAGGGTCGCATCCGAAGCAAGACGGCCAGCGAAGAAGAGCGACCTCGTGGAAAACCACGCTCCTTGATAAAGTGAGGGTGACGGGTTAAACAACTTGTAGCCCTTCACCTCCTCGAGTACGACAAAAACATGCCGAGATGCCTTGGGATCAAGCTTGAACGCAATCGAGGGACGAGAGCATAAGCGAGCAAAAATTCGAGGTGTCGAACTCGGGGCTTCTTGCCCGTCCATCTTTCAAAAGGGGTCATGGTGCCAAGCTCCTTTGTCGGCAGCCGATTCGTACATAGTTGGGCCATCAAAGCTTCCAATACCCACGTGAGTCCAAAGAGAGAGAAGCCAAAGTGGCTTCCTGAGTTCTGTTTTGCGTTAGAAAGCATTCTCTGGAGTGTAAGGGAATCAATGATGAAGGATTCCTTCTTGTATGATGCGATGCGATCGTGGTGTACTCACCGCCATTGTCTGCAAGATTCGCACCTACAGAAGTCTCGGGCGTTGAGCATAGCGAACATAAGACTTGAAGCATCAAAGCTTCACTCTTGTGTCGTAGAAAGAAAACTACACAATATCTCGCCCACTCGATGAAGGTCAAGAAATAGTCTGCCCCCCCAAAGGAGCTAGTGGACATGGGGCCACATATGTCGCTATGCACAGTATGAAGCAAGCCATCAGCACGGCTAAGGGCCATATCCTTAAAAGGCAGTGAATGTGCCTTACTCAATTGACAGGACTCACAGAAGGCGTTCTTATCAAAAGGGAATTCAAGGGGCTCACGATAACTCTCACCTTTGACAAGGGAACTGAGGCGTTGGAAATTGACATGTCCAAGACGACAGTGCCACAATTGTGTGGAAGGTACCTCTGTGGAATGAACTGATTGAGTAGAACCTAACACAGTCTTGACGTTCAGGAGGTACAGGTTGTGAGAAGGTGAGCCAGAGAAAAGATGATGCCCTAACTTGGAGCTTGTAACGTAGCACCCTTGCTGATCAAAACACACTCGGCAGTAATGTTCCTGTGACAACTTCAGGACAGACATCAAGTTCTTACTCATTGAAGGGACATAGAGAACCTTTGTGAGTGTAAGGCTTGAAGAGTCAAGCAAGGAAATGATAACAAAGCCTGAACCTTTGATAGAAAGTCCACTATCGTCCCCTAGTAAGACAAACTGTTTGGCATCAGCAGAAGGAGTGAAAGAAGAAAAAGCACGCCTGTAAAAGCAAATATGACTTGTGGCTCCTGAATCGAGAAACCATGTGTCAGAATGTACTTGTGTAGACGACAAACAAACTGCCAGGATAGTGGGCTGCTTAGCCTTGCGATGGTGACGTTTCGGAGGATGATCGCTGGCTCTCCTCCTTTCTTCTTCACGGCCTCGTTCATAATGGCGTGAATCTTACATTGCACACAAAAGTCTTCTTGTTGATTACGTCACGTTGTGGGTTCGAGTAGGAACCACGTCCTCTACCTCGACCTCGAAGCCCTCGGCCTCTTGATGTAAACAATACTCTTGTGTTGTTGGAAGTGGAGCCCTTAGGTTTGTGAAAACTCCTTGTGCGCTCCTCGGATATAAGGGCCAATTACCTCCTCGAGTGTTACCTTGGTGCAAGCAGTGCTTGAACAGCATGTATTGTGCATTCGAACAAAGTCGATAACTACGGAAGTGAAGCCAAGATACTTATAGCTGCTTGAACTTCGACCTTTGTACCACAATAGGCAAGATTAACGGTTGATATAAGCCTCAGCAGGCTCATTGTCCCGCATCCTCAAGTTGAAGAAGTCTCTGCGCATGCACCGAGGACGCCGAACTCTTGTCGATATATGTGAAAACTTTCCACACATCTGCCGAGGTTTTGGCATCTGTATGTGTGGCATCACATTTCTATCTAAGGCAGCAATGAGTATAGAAACACGCCTATCGCCGCTCCCGGTGTGGGAGGCGGATCCGGGGCTCGAGATGCACCCTCTAAGCGGCCACACTTATCCCACTGTCGTTTAAATCGTTGGGTTTCGTCCCATGAGACTTGTGGAGCAGTCGAATCTTGAGAAATCGTCACTACCGCACACTACCTCAGCCTTCTAAACAAGCAAGGCGCCCTCTCACGCTCCCTCTACAGCAGCTCGCGCCCGTCTTGCCGTAAATTCACCAAACCTCAACCTGGACACCACACAATTGCAGTTCGTCTTGACAAGGTGTCTATCACGGGCGCCAGGACCCCGACCCACCGCAACCGTCCCTACTCCTAAGACACTCTTCTCCACACGAGCGCCTCTTACTTGCAGTTGGGATTCGTCCCTTAGGCTGCACTGTGGCCTTAGTTTTCCTACACTCTAATCCTCCTCACAACTCTCTCAATCAACAACGCCCTCTTCTCTACTCATCTACCCTTCCTTCCTCCACAATCTCCTACTCTAACACCAATTCTTTGGCTCATTAATTCCAACTCGCCCTTGGCTGGCACAGGGTCCGTCAGGAAGTGTGAGTTCTTCCTTGGGCGGTTGCTATGTGGTTTGTACCAGCGAGAACCTCCGAGTCTTTCCTGCAGTCTACCCTCAAGCCGAGAGTTCCTTGAGCATCGCCACACACTCAAAGCAAAACAATTCACAACCATTCACAAGGGAGCGGCTAGCGAGGCGCTGCAAAGAGCAAGCCCTCGACACTCCGACCGCGCGTTCTCCCTCTCTACCGGACCTGCGTTGGCTTGCACGGCACGAAATTCACGCACACAAAGTGAAGGACTCGGGAGGATGGGAGGCAAGACACGATAATTTTACTTCACAAGCTCCCTCCTTTTATAGGAGGTCCTCACATACAGCCTCCCACAGGCGCCCTCCAGCCTTTGCCTCCTTATTTTAGTGTATCCTATTGTCGGACTTTAAGTTCGACATCCAAGCATCTTGGGTAAAATTCTATTCTAGCAAATTCACCTATGTGAGCCTTAATGGCTCTGTCAACATTCCTATCTAGCTAGTCAACACACACTCTCTTGGTGACAAGCATTAATGCCTCCTCCTCTAAAGAAAAGTCTTCCCAAGTGGCATCTTGCCCCATGTCTTCAAGCTAATTTAAGGACTTCTTATGAATCCCTTCCTTATCTTGATGCCTATCTTGAGTTCCTTCCTCCAATAAAATAGCCGGGCTCTCTTAGCCCTGGCTCATCCTCGACTTCTCCTCTTCCTCTCACTTGTGGAGCAAGTGAGCTCCTTACTCTGCACCATGTTAGGAGGTTGGTCTTCTCCTTGTGATTCTTGCTCCATTCTGCAAGATCAACCCCTCTTCCTTCTTTCTGCAAGGGCCAAGGTACTCGCCTCCCTTGCCGTCAAATCCATGCTAGCCTTGAATCCGCTCTTCTTCCAGGACCTCCTACCATGGTAGGGTCCTCCTACCCGGTAGGAGTTCCCTGAGTCGTTTCTTCTTCCTTACCCCTTCACAGGGTGATTCTCTCCACACTGCAGCTTCTCCTTCACTTGCTTCTCCACAGTGCAAGTTTCTTCACCACATTGCTTGGGACACTCTCCAAGTCTAAGGCTTCGGTTGGACTTGCATGAGGGCCTCCCTATCATCATCATGAGGTCCCAACATTCTCCTTTCAAAGTCGCAACAACTCGTTAGTGGCCTTGAGCACCTTGTTGTGAAGATGGGCTGCAAATCGTTGTTGTGCCATCTCCAATTCTTCGTAATCCTCAAGCCATACTCCATGCTCACACTTGCTTTTGTAAGCATCTCGCTCAAGGCCAGCTCACGGTCTTGACAGAGCCACATTCTCCGTCCTCTCATTCTGCGGTTGGCGGATCAATCTCTCTTGTAGGGCATAATCAGCCCAAATCTACGCTCCCTCACCGCCAACATATCTTTGCCGCCTCATGGCGGCCTTTCTCCTTTGCCATTTCTTCCTCCAACTCCCTATCCTCCTAGGGAGTTGTGCATTCTCCGTTCTTTGGACTTCTCGTTCCATTTCCAATCTTTGGACAAAATGTGTCCGTTCTTCCAGCTCTTCTTCCTTCAATTCCGCCTCATGGATTTCTCCCAGCTCCTTTTCCATGTCACTAATCTTCACGGCTGTGTGGCTATGACCCGCTCATGCCTACTTGCCTTTGTGTCCTCATTCTTTGCGGATTGCTCTCGTCTTGACCTTTCCTCCATTAGCAGCACTTGCTTGTCTTAGCCTTCTTTTCCATGTCGCACCATGTGAGCAAGTTGCTCCACCTTCTCCTCTCGAGCTGCCAATTGCTTGGTAAGAGCCTTGTTCTCCGAATATGATGGTTTGCCTCCTTGCCTTGTCTCAAGACTCTTTTCCAAGTGCTCCACTTGAGCTTCCATCCTCATAACATCCTCCACCTGGGTTTCCGCTCGCCTACGCAATTTCCCTTGCTTGGTAGGTCCTTGTCTTCTCCCTCCGTCTTCAAGAATTCAACTCTCCTCTTGGCGGCTCCTATGTCTACCTTCTTGAACATCTCCCTATCGCATCTCCTCCAACATGTCTAAGTCTCCTTTCTTACCTCCGGGAGACTCAAGGCCTTTGCCTTGCTCATGGGATCTTACATCCCTTGCTTCCCTATGATGAGCTCCCGCTCATCACTTGGTGGGCAACTCCTCCCGTGACTCCATCCGCTCGCCCACCTAGCAGGGGCGGTTGCCTTCTTATCTCCCGCTTGGGAGCTTCCAAACCGTGACTTCCTTTTCCCTCCTACCGTGGTAGGAGGTGCTCCTAGTAGGACTACTTCCTACCGTGGTAGGAGGTGCTCCGTGGGACTACTTCCCTCTGGTGGTAGGACTAATTCCTTGTAGGCCTTGTCATGAGAGGACGAAGGGGTCCCAAACCCACGTGGAACACCTCCCACCTCGCCATGGAAATGGTGCAAACCAATTGGTATTTATCAATTACATTATTGTAGAAAAACAAGAAAGCATTAGTAAATTGATTGTAGCACTAGACTTATTCTAGTAGCCAAGAGACATGACCTTTGGCCTAGGGGCGTAACCCTAATGAAAGGGTAAGCTAAATAAATTAAAGCTATATACACACATACACTAGATATAATAACTATAAGTAATAACTCAACACTCTATCTTCAATACTCCCACTTGTTGATTATTGCATAGTGTCATCTTCTTCTCCATGAGCACCTTGTGCGGTAGCAGTTGAGCTTGAATGCGTGTGTGTATGCAGTTGTGACCCAGCCCCAACCGGCGTAATGGAGCAGCTACAGTGGCGGCCTGCAGGTGTGCCATAAGCATAATAGCTTGCCTTTACGTTCCGGTCTTCATTCTTTCACGACTTCTAGGCGTGGTAGCTCCTAGGCAAGATGTCTTCATCTTGAGTCGTGGACTGTCCTCACCGCCAAGCGCCGTGTCTACGGAGGGATGCTCTAGGTAGGTTTGCGCTGTAGCTAGAAACGGCCTCCATCTCCATGAGGCAAAGGGAGTAACCACTCGGGGCACACAGTGGGTCTTCGGGCCGCCCAAGGGAGCCGAAGGAACAGACGCCGTGCTTGAGGAGCGGCCGGCGGGCAGCAGTGCAGCAAGTGGAGCAAGAGCCCTGCAGGAAGACCCGAGATGGGAGCTCCACCTCGTCGCCCCTCCACCCTGAACCGTTTATTTTCTCGAGCTTCGTTTGATGCCCGCAGTCGAGAAGGGTGAGTTCAAGTATGCATCTGGAGCCACATCCTCTGCACCACCCAAGTTCCCGAGCCTAAGAGCAGTCGTCGGAGCGAAAATTGTTACCCTCGGTTGTGCTCGGTTCCCAGCGACCCTATTTGATGCAGTGCTTGGTCACTGAAGATGGTGAGAGTCCGTGTCAGGCTGGCTTTGATACCACATCATAAGCTTCTATAGTAAGTATTACTCTTCTGTTTGGGCGATCCTTTCGCCACATTTGCCAATTTTTCCTAAACCCCTGCAGTGCATCGGCATGAATTCACTACCTTTTCCTAAGCTCCCACTCGCCCCTCACAGGATCGAGGCGCTTGACGAGGAGGAGGCCGGGCACCAAGGAGAGGATCTCCTACGAGGAGAGAAGAAACTCCCTCGTTGGTGAGACATTCTCTACTTCATCGGGCTATGCATCTTGGGAGAAGATTTGAGACTCCTACTTACATGAGTAGGAGGTCCCTTCTGATCTCTCTCCAAGCTATGATGATCCCGATGACAGCGACAGTTGTGATTGGGGCTGTTCCTAGCTCATAGGCTAGGTTAGGATTGGTTTTGCTTGGCCTCTGGGTAGCCCTCGTGGCTGCCCATGCCCAAACTTTTCATGTGCTGTTGTGTGCGTCCCTACTCGGGGCTTTTGTGAACAAATCTGTGGATCTTTGTGGTACATACTCAGTAACGACTGATTTGATAAGATCCCTAATGAAGTGGTATTCCACTTCCACGTGCTTTGTCTTGAGTGCAGGGGTTCTTGGCCAGTTCATGGATCCTTGGTTGTCGGTTCTAATAGTGGTGCAAGTAGGGAGTGGCAATCCCGGCTCCTTAAACATTAGCTTGCACCAAGCTATTTCTTTAGCGGCGATGTGAGGACCCGATATTGACGGTCGAAGTTACAGCTAGGTTGCTTCTTGCTTGACCAGCATATGGGCCCTCCGCCACCATGACAACGTGCAGACCGACCTCCGTGTATCTATGTCACCAGCATAATCGAGTCGTATACGTCTCAAGTGGTGTGCGGTATGTATCGAATCGAATCCCAATGTTGGATGTTCCTTGATACCTAACCACCCTCTTAACACCATCCGGTCGTTTGACGGGGTTCTCGGTATTGCGAGAGCACACTTGTGTGTAAACTACATCGGTCGTGTAGTGTTGGCGGCATAGATAAGTTTGCCAACTCCCTTTTACATGGGGACCGACCTCATGTCTTCTATGTCCTTTTTGGTTTGGGACACATGGACTTGCTAAATTTTCTCGGATGGCGGTGGAGTCGCTGGATTTGCATCCTTCAAGCCTTTGTTCACACATTCTAAATTGTCGAGTGTGTGAGAGATATAGATCTTTTTCTATCCCTCAATAAGGATTCCCGAGCAGAAGTGCTCCAAGGTTAGTCATTTCAAACTTGGTAGATAGCGACTTGTTAACTTTGGTGATGAATGTGGGGCTATTGCGGGATAGAATCAAATCATCAACATACACTGAGATAGCACACAACGTCACGGATCTGTAAACATACAGCATGCGAAACACATTTCACGAATCCAAGTGCACGCAGTTCTTCATCCAGACATTCCACTCTAATCTTGATTGCTTGAATATAGAGGGTTTTATTAGGCGCAAGACATGATCTTCCTTGCCTTTTACTTGTATCCGAGGATGCGCATGTAGATTTGGTGTCCAACTTGCCATGTAAAATGCGGTCTTTACATCAAACATGTCTAACTCGTAGTCTTGATGTGTGCGGGCACAGTTGTGCGAAGGTGGCTTCATCACGAGCATATGTTTGAAGTAATCGAGACCAGCACTTGCGAAAACCACGAGCTACAAGTCGTGCTTTGTACCTATCAAAACTTCCGCCACCATGACAACGTACACCGACCTCCGTGTATCTATGTCACCATAATCGAGTCGGTATATCGTCCACTCAAGTGGTGTGTGCGGTATATCGAATCGAATCCCAATGTTGGATGTTCCTTGGATACCTAACCACCCTCTCTTACCAGTCCGGCGTTTGACGGGGTTCTCGGTATTGCGAGAGCACACTTGTGGTGTAGGCTACATCGTCGTGTAGTGTTGGCGGCATAGATAAGTTTGCCAACTCCCTTTAGGGACCGACCTCATGTCTTCTATGTCCTTTTTGGTTTGACACATGGACTTGCTAAATTTCACCGGATGGCGGTGGAGTCGCTGGATTTGCATCCTTCAAGCCAAGCTGTCACACATTCTCAGTATGTGTGTGAGAGATATAGATCTTTTTCTATCCCTCAATAAGGATTCGAGCTGAAGTGCTCCAAGGTTAGTCATTTCAAACTTGGTAGATAGCAACGTTAACTTTGGTGATGAATGTGGGGCTATTGCGGGATAGAATCAAATCATCAACATACACTGAGATAGCACAACGTCACGGATCTGTAAACATACAGTCTGCAAACACATTTCACGAATCCAAGTGCACGCAGTTCTTCATCCAGACATTCCACTCTAATCTTGATTGCTTGAGCCATAGAGGGTTTTATTAGGCAAGACATGATCTTCCTTGCCTTTTACCCGTATCACGAGGGCTGCATGTAGATTTGATGTCCAACTTGCCATGTAAAAATGCGGTCTTTACATCAAACATGTCTAGCTCGTAGTCTTGATGTGCTGCCAGGGCACAGATTGTGCGAAAGGTGGCCAGCTTCATCACAGGAGCATATGTTTTGAAGTAATCGAGACCAAGCACTTGCGAAAAGCCACGAGCTACAAGTCGTGCTTTGTACCTATCAAAGCTTCCATCAGCCTTTACCTTCAGTTTGAAGACCCACTTGCAAGACACCACCTTACGTGAGGTAACTTAGCTAGTTCCCATGTTCCATTTTTGATCAAATCATATTCTAATTGAATTGCCTTTTTCCTCTGCGGCGGTCGTGACTAAGAGCTTCTTCGTAGGATTGAGGTTCGATAGGATCCGAGTAGTCGCATTAGTTGGTTTTCTAAAGTCCCTGATAATGTCAGTGCCGTCTATCTCTTGCGGATAACGGCTCGGGTTGTGGTGGAGCTTCGGGCAAGGGTTGAATCTCGGGTTCAACCTCGGCATCACTCGAAGATGAGCATCTTGACCTCATCCTCGTCAATGTCGGATCGAGTCCGTGGATCGGTCACTGGCTGGAGGTTCTTGCAAATGTTCGCAAAATTTTAAGTTCATCTCCTTGCTCCGAGCATCATTTCTTGTTCTTCCCCTGAGCAATCTCCAAGAGCGTAATCATCAACGATGACGTCGGGCAAGGTAGAAAGATCAAAGTCCTCCTGTGGGAGTAGCTCCCACTTGCGCCAAGTTCGACCTTCATCAAAGGTCACGCTCGTGCATAGACCACCTTGTTCGAGGTACGCCACTTATAAGCTTTTATACCTTGATATCCTATCATGAGGTACTTCTTGGCCTTAGCACTAACTTGGTTCGCTTAGGGATGAAAGCAAAAGCGATGCATCCGAAAGTGCGAAGATGTTGGATAGCGGCTTGCGTAGAAAGCTTCAAAGGGGTCTCCAATCACGGCAGTTGTGCGTGCGTAAATACACACATAAGGGCTTCACCGGAGGATAGTGGCAAAGAGGCTTGGTGAAGCATAGGAGACCATCTCCTGCGGTGTCAAGTTCAAGCGCTCGGCAACGCCATTCATTGCGGCGTATACACAAGCTGTAAGTTGTGCCCTATCCCTTCGTCCTTCGGTGAGTGCGGAATTCATTAGATGTGAATTCTCCACCATTGTAGGACTTTCCGATTTTCCTGTCCATCTCTTGCAAGTTTCATGTAGTCTTTGAGCAGAGAAGCATTCACTTTTAGCTTTCAAGATGTAAGCCATGACAAATCTCGTCTTGTCGTGTGAATGTAAGGAAGTATCGCCACCACCAATTGAGGGGTCAGTGGCCCACATATGTCGATGCACAAGTTCAAGCACTTGGAAGCTCGTGAGGAGTCTTGTTCTTGAAGGCTGCTTGATGACGTTTGGACACACAGCTTCACAGAGGTAAGGATGGCAACCGCCAATTTTACCATCATCACAGTCACTAGACTAGTTTTTGCAACTTTGCGTGAGGGTGACCTAAGCGTGCATGCCATAACCTAGCTTCTTCTTGCTTGCTTGTCTCGAGCGACCTTGAAGCTAGGCTAGCCTTGGCATGGTGTAGTGTGCGGTCTAAAGAGATCATGGTCGATGATCCATAGGCTAGGATTTTGCGATGATCAAAAGCATCTATAATCCTACATTCGGAGTGAAGAGGATGTGACTTTGATTATCCATGTTCAACCTTCTAGCAATCAAGTTTCTTGTCATTTTACATGATACATCCGTAAGCAAGAGTGTGATGCACGAAGGGGCGGGTAACAAGTGCCACGAGCAGCCTACTATCGTCACCTAGGTAAACAAATCATTGTGAACTAACGATGTGAATGAACTGTAATAAAGCAGATGTGTGTTGCAAGGAACCACTCTATGGGTTTGCCTTGAGTATTTGCGAGACAAGCATGTGGGTTAGCAAGAGGGTAGGAAAACTCCCTGGTCCCTACGGTGGTCTGAGCCTTGTTTAGTCACCACAACATGTGTCGAGAAGTGGAGTTGCCCTCCTTGCGAGGTACTCGGGCTTCTTCGACACTCGGACTCCCAATGGCACGGAATTTGGCACCGGTGGCACTTTCCAGCCTTCTTGGGCTTCGTGTAGAGCTCCTTGAGCTACTAGCACCGAGGTATTTTGTCTACCTCGAGTTGGGCTTCTTGCCCTTTCCTTTGTTGTTAGTGTACAAAGCTTGCATTTACGCTTGAATTGTCCTCTTGTGACTTCTTCCAAGAAGAGCTCCCACTAATTCGCAAATGTTGTTTTGGGAGATCAACAGCCTGGCAATCTTCCGCCCTTGTAGTTGCGAGGTGTTGAATGAGGTCACAAATGTGCCCAAGATTCGTGGAGTGACATCATGAAATGCGAATGAGAGCCCGGTCCTTCACACTATCACTGCGCACTTTCAAACTTGGAGATTAGGGATCAAGGTAGTCGTGTTTTCAATGGATTCTCCTTCTTTCATCTTCAAGTTTTGTATGTTGTCATCATTTGACTTGTGTCATCGCCCAAATAGACTTTGGAGCCGTCCAAATATCGGTGAGGTTTTGCAACAGTCTGTCTCAACATGTCGATTGACGACCACTCCGTAGGAGGAACTGCGCTTCGTCCTTTATGGTCCAAGCATCAAGTGCCGATCTGAGGGGTGCCGATTCGAGACTTTGACGTCCCATGAACCCAGGCCACAACGCTTGTTTTGAAGGGCACCACGCATTCTAAGTACCCGGATGTCATAATCCCCTTGAATCTATCCTTCTCTTTGAATCCTCCCGCTAAATTAGAGTCACCCATGTTTAGGAGTCGTTAGTCCCCTCAGTGAGGATTTTATGGATGAATTTCTAATGCACTGTGACCTGCAGCTAGAGGATTCGAGAAGAGTTATGATGCTACGTGCATCAGGATGGGCTGCAAATGCAGCCTTTCTGAGGTAAGATGGGTTGATCGTTGGTCACCACATGCAAAATTGACCAACTCCTATCTACCTTTTCCCTAATGTTGTGTTTCCTAATCTCCCATCGATTAAAGGAATAGGTCATGCAGGATGGACACGAGTTTGGATTCTCAAATTTGTGATGCTTGTTAGTTTTTGTAGCATGCTTACAAGCTGTCCCTCTGATTGCAGGGTTAGCAAGAAGAGCAGGCCTCAACAAAGCAAGCAATTTGAAATCCAAGTGACCAATCTGATCCAGCAACGATTGTAAGTCCTCAGAAACAGCAGCAAGCTTTCGACTTATGTTTTCAAAACGTCTGTCTACATGTCGCTGTTGTGATTCTAGTCTAGAACTTAAATGTGTGATGCTGGTATGTGGTGCTACGTTTGTGGTTAGGAAACCCCGAGGATTGCCGTTACCAACAATGGCAGGTTGCACATTTGGGAGATTGTGTGGAGTCCTCGCCGAGGGCGGCACGATGGTGAAGATCGTGAGTTCTTCTCACGTTCTCTTGCGCACCATGTTGTATTTGGCGATGCGCCATCCAGCCGCATCGCGTCACGAGGATCGCCATTCATTTGGCAATTCTTGTGTTTTGGAAAATTCCAAGAAACATATTGTAATTTTATATGATTTTATAAAGATATTTGCCACTTCGCGTCGTTCTAGCGTGTCGATGACTTGCTTTGCAACAATCGGCGAGATGCGCTAGAACGCTCCTAGAAATGCAAAATTTCTATTAACAAATCAAGCAAAAATAGCTACAAAAGGTTTCTCAAACATTTTCTTGATTTCTTATTAGAAACTAATTTCTAATCAAGAAACAAACACAAAGAACATTTTATGCACATCAACATGTGCACAATTTAATGTGCATTCTTGTGAATGCAATGCACTAGCATTGCTCGATACCATTACGAAATATGGAAATGGTGCAAACCAATTGAGTATTTATCAATTACATTATTGTAGAAAAACAAGAAAGCATTAGTAAATTGATTGTAGCAACTAGACTTATTCTAGTAGCCAAGAGACATGACCTTTGGCCTAGGGACGTAACCCTAATGAAAGGGTAAGCTAAATAAATTAAAGCTATATACACACATACACAAGATATAATAACTAGGCCAATAACTCAACACTCTATCTTCAATACCATGGATTCACGCCATGGTAGGATCTATCCTACCTTCCATCTCCGCATCTTCTGCGGTCCAAACTTCAAATCCCCTACAACTTCTCCTTGCAAGTCCTCCACCGCATCCTCGGCCTATCTTTCGGAGGATTCCTTCCGAATAATGTCGGTGGTGCTGCGGCACCTCCTTTAGCGCAAAGCACCAAGCACTCCTGTCCCTCTCACAGGTAAGTACACAATGTTAAAGGGATGCTTGGAATCATCCAACTCCTTACTTGTGAGTAGCCCTCTACTTCCCACAAATGCACTAGATAAGTGCTAAGATAGCATGGCCTTGGGACATCTTCATCCAAGCGTTGGGTTTGACAACTTTTTGGTAGGTGTATGCTTCATACATGATGAGCCCCAATCCGGCCGCTCCTTGAGTGATCTTCCATAGAAAATGGAGGAAGGTAGTCTGAAATATGACACCCTTGGATTGCTCACCAAGCCCAAAACAATTCTTGTGAACAATCTCCACTTGGGCTCCAAGATTTGGTCCGTCCAACCGTTCTTGGACTTAGCCTTCATGCCCCTTGCATAAGTGTAAGGGCTCCCTTGGGAAGATCCGCCGTTGATGCACGCTTGCCTCACTCGTTCCTTCCATCAACGTGATTCCGCTATCCTCGCTATCCGGCTGCCATATACAGCGTATGCTCCTTACGGTCCAACACCGTGGATCCGTCCGTGCGTTTCTATCCGGTAAGGCGGCCAATTCCTCTTCCGTCTGCAAATTAGCAAAACACTCTCTATCAATTCAAGGTTGGTGTAAGACCAATGTCGCCCATACACCCACTCTAGCTGAATATTCTCCTCTGCTGCCCAAGGTCGAAAGTCGAAAGGTCTCTAGAGGATAGCTGGCTGCATAGCACGTAAATAAGGGCATGTCAAATTTCCACCCTCAGGTCAGATCCTCCACCTTAGACCTCTTGCAGCTCCTGCGCCACCTCCCTTGGTGGACGCTCCTTCCTTAGCTACTACCTCCTTGCCCTTGGTCATGGTAGGCTTGGTCATGGCCTCCTTGGTTAGTACTTGCACGAAATTGAAGAAAAGTGATGCCTCTCCGCAATTCCTGCGGCACCGACTTCTTATCCTTGCAAGCGTTTCTCCTCCTCGTGATTTGCTCTTGCTCACAGCTCAAAGGTCCTTGCCCTTGCTCTCCTTCCACAGTCCTTACACCTTGGCGTCGAACCCGATTTCTCCTGCAGAAAGCTCAACAAAATTCCCCACGGACTCTTACACCTTGATTTAGGAGCCCTTCCTGCACGGTTTCCTAGCAATCTTGCCACGCTCCACCCTCCTAGGCACCCTCACGAGCTTGGCAAGTGTTGGGTTGCGCCCCAACCTTCTTCTCCCTTCTCTTCTTCCTCTTTTTCCTCCTTCTTCCTCTCTTGGGCGCCTGGCGGATTTCCGCCTCCTTGCTGAGCTTGCGCCCTCCTTCTCCTCCTCAGCACGGGCGCGTGTACGGCGCGTTGCTGTATGGGGGCCTTGGGCAGCTTGAGGTGTGGCGGCGCCTTCCTGCTGTGAGGCCGTCTCTTCAAGTTTCTGAGTTGTGGCCTCCTGCAGGCACCTGCAGCCACTTTTATAAGTCACCCAAGGGTTAGAAAAAGTAACTACCATTCTATCCTGCCCTTGGATGTGTGCCACGTGGCCCCTTTCTCACCGTTGATGTTAGTTTCCTAATTCCCTTATACTAAAATACCATTTCCCTATTTTCTAATTTCTAATTGAAAATTAGCCTCTAATTTCTTAATTACCTATTTTGGCCTATTTATCTAGTCCACTAAAAGACTCTATATATAGCAAGCCTATCCTGCCTAAAACATAAGCTACCTTCCTTAGCAACCTATCTCCTACCGTGGTAGGACACCCTCCTACCATGGTAGGCGTTTTCCCTTTCTCCTACCACGGTAGGAGTTTCTCCTACCACGGTAGGAGTTTCTCCTACCCTCTCCTACCATGGTAGGAGCTATTCCTAGGTAGGTGATCAAAACACTAGCGGTCATCCTCCTACGGTGGTAGGATCTCTCCTACCCTCTCCTACCATGGTAGGAGTTTCTCCTCGGTGGTAGGACACCTCCTACCACTCATGTAGGTTACCTTTTCTCCTCACCAGGTCGTTTTGACCCGTTTCTTTTCCTGCATATCCTCTGCCTTCCCAACATGGTCCTACAACTCCGCTCAAAAGGAGCAAAAATTTCCTTGCATGTCTTCACCAAACCATTTCTAGCAAAGAGTGTGGGCTGTTTCAAAGCAAACTCATTTAAGCTTGTTGCCCAAACTTTTGCGTTCCACATACTCCCTCCTCACTGTTTGCGTCCTCGCAAACAACAGACACTCGGAAGGTACTTCTTAACCTTCCACCCATTCACTCTAGTTGGCGGCAAATCCCCATCCGACACGAAGTTGCGGATCCATTCTCATACACTGCCACCACCTCATAAGGTCCCATCCATCTCAACCTAAGCTTCCCTAGGAAGTCCATATATCGGCTATCATATAGAAGAACCAAATCCCCATGATAGCTTCTTGCTTCCTCAACTTCCCATCATGCCTATCCTTTCTAAGCTCCCAATTCGCTGAGTTTCTTCTAAAGCATCTTCCCAGCTCCTCATGCTCTATGAAAGACTCTAGTCTAGCTACCGGCTATCCTCTCGTCATGCTCATCCTCCATGATTCTATAGGTAGGTACTTCAAATTCTCACTGGAGACATGCCATATGTTAAATAATAAGGGGTCTTCTTGGTTGTCACCTTCTGTCCTCCAGAAGCCCATAGCACGAATGTAGCTTAGTGTCCCAATCATACATGTGAGTCATTACCTTGGTCAAGATTGTACACAACAGCCCATTCGCTTTTCTCCAGTCAAACCATTCGCTTTGGGATTGTAAGGAGTTGTCTTCGATGAATGTTGAAGTAGGTGGTGAGAGTCTCAATGAGTTGAGGAAATGAGTTCCCATCATCGACCAACTCCAAAGGACATCCATACCTCGTTATAATGTTCTCAAGAGAAACTTCGCATCGGCGTCCTTCCTTGTTGCTTGCCCACCATCTTTGTACAATAGTCCGTAGCCACCAAGATATATTGCTTCCTTGTCCATTGTGTGGGTGGCTTGATTGGACCTACAAAATCTATACCCCACTTCTCAAATGGTGCCAAAGGTAGTATGTAGGTGAGAGGCCACGTGTTGACAAAGTGGGCCTTCCAACCCTCGACACGCATCACACCTCCTAATAAATTCCCACACATCCCTCTCGCATTGTAGCCACCAAGCCTGCATCCAAGACCTTCTTCACGGTGATTTATGAATAATGACCACCAGCCTCTCGCATGTAAAAGCTCGTGACCAAAACATTTCTAGTTTCATCGCAATCTTCTCCCTGACCAAGCTTACAAGACCCCATCTCGTAGGCAATAAGGGGCTGTCTTGTGGAGAAAACAGCTCGCCTCCCTAGACAAACCATCGGGCATGATTCCATGCTCTAGAAAATTTCGACCTCACCATTCAGATATCTTGGGCATGAACGCCCCTCACGTTCTAATCTCCTCCTTCCATGCATACCACGTCGCCTCCTGCTAGCTCGCCCACCAGCAGCCCCAGACGGCGTTGATCCATCCACAAATCCGGCCCGCTTTGTCCATGCTGCAAGTTTTGATCGATGTGATACGATGCCGATGTCGAGCATGCCGACGATCTTGCTTCCTCGTAGTTTCTACGGCCATAATCAAACTCTTGCAGTGAGGTACCACCGCAATCCTTCCCGACAACCGCTTGCACAAGGTACTTCAGCAAAATGGTCAAGAAAGCCACTTTGCAAGAGATAGTGTCTAAACTTCTTACTGAGTAAATGATACCAAGACCCTCCCGCCTGCGGGTTGAGTAGTTCTTCTCGATCCGTGAGTCCTAGCATAGAAATCGGATGGTCCCGCTTTCTTCTGCTTCCGCTTAAGATGGTCCCAATGGCATAAGACACATCCATTTATACAAACGGTTTTCCCAATGCGGGAACATGGGTGCGCATCACAATTTTCTTCAAAAGCCTGCCTCCCCATTCAAAGGTGTATCCTTCTTGGTCAATTGGGTCAAGAGCCTTCTTAGCAAAATCCTTGATGAACCTGTAATATCCTACCGCACAAAGGCAGAGCCTCACCGTTGGGCATCCATCTCAAATTTATGCCACCTTCATCTACTACCCAATCCTCTTCTAAATCGATGCTAACAAAATACCTTCCGTCATGCAAATAACACTTAAGTATTTTGGTTCTGAATTTTCTCATAAAGAAAGATTCGCTCCTACTGCAGGGCTCACCGCTTCTTGCGGCATTCTCTTGCCCAATGGCGTGGTGCCACACTAGTTGCAAGAGCCTGGACGTTTGGTGGAGGAGCTATGGAACGCATCAAAGAACCGCCAGATGAAGTGCCCCTTGAATTTGGCCTTGCCTCTGAAAAGGCGTGAATTCACAGCTAACACTCTCTCGGCTTTGTTCTTAGGAGCAGACGGGAAAGATCTCAAGCATAGAAAATCGGATGGTCCCGTTTCTTCTAGTCCTTCGGCTTAAGATGGTCCCAATGGCATAAGCGGACATCCGTATACATGAAACGGCCCAATCGTGGGTGTAACATGGTGCGCTCACGGATTCTTGATTCTGAAAACCCTCATCTTGCACCGTCCATTCGAAAGGTGTATCCTTCTTGGTCAATTGAATTGCAAAAGCTGCCTTCTTAGCAAAATCCTTGATGAACCTCTGTAATATCCTACCGGTCCTACAAAGGCTTTGCCTCACCGTTTGGGGTGCATCCATCTCAGTATAAGCGCCACCTTCTCCTTATCTACTACCACCAATCCTCTTCTGGCTTCGATGTGCCAACAAAATACCTTGTCATGCGAAATAACACTTAAGTGGTGGTGCCTTGGTTCTCGAAATTTTCTCCTTAGCTAGATTCGCTCTCGGTACATCGTTGTGGCTCACCGCCTTCTTCTTGCGGCATTCTCTTGCCCAATGTGGGGCACACTAGCAAAACGGGCGTTTGGTGGAGGAGGTGAGGAATCAGTCATTTCAACAGAACCGCGGATGGAGTGCCCCAGAATTTGGCCTTGCCTCGAAAGCGTGAATTCACGTAACACTCTCGGCTTTGTTCTTAGGAAAGCCAGGAAGAGTACAAGCTTGTTCCTACGATAAGTCGCCAATGATGTCCTTAACGGGTGGGGAGCGGTGCGGCCTCCTAGAGCGAGTCCGTTTGGTGTGACAAAATTACGATATGAAGGTGGGAGGCGGTGAGTAGCTAGGATAAATGACTTGGCATCTTGTTAGTAGCAGCGTGATGAGGCTCTAAGATGGAAGGAACTTCTTGGCAATATGTACAACTATCTTCTCTCCTTCCTTCATTTTCAAAGCATAAAATGCAATTCTTGCAGCTAATAACGACCGCATGTTAGTGGAATGATAGGTTGTTTCTAACTGGTTCCAGATGGCCTCCATGTGTCAGAACTCACCATGCGGATGCATCTAGGCCATTGATTAGGAGGGCCATAGCGACACCATAGTGGTGCATCCACTTGGCATGATCATCAGGGTGTGTGGTAGGATGGTGCTTGAAGAAGTCAGAAGGCCACCTCCTCGAGGCGAGAGCAAGGAGCTCCCATCGCCTTGTCGTGCGAGGGGCGGGATGAAGGTCTTGAGGAGGTGCGGCGGTGCTAAATCTTCAGAGCGCTCATGCTCATGTTCACGGACCATACCTTGTGTATTTGTCAATCGCTTGCCACCATGGACAGATACTATCAAGCATGGCGAGGCTGTGAGCAAGCAGCTTCTACAACATGTTTGCGAAGGAGCGGGTGAAGGAAGCAGGAGAGACGGAGAGAATAGGCTTGTGAGTGGAGCACGAAGAGGATAGCTTGGCAAGCGCAGACCACTTATCGACAAGGTGGAAGGCAGCATAAAGCTGAAGATGGGTGAAGGAGGGGAGCGGTGATTGTTCCTCAAACTTCAAACCCAGAACTGGCGCCTATCGGTGGCTGTACAAGACTAAGAGGTGTTAATCGTGATGGGGTTGACAAGCTGGAGCATAAAAGTTTGGGCAACTAGCTTAAATGAGTTCGTTTGAAACAGGCCCACACTCTTTTCTAGAAATGGTTTGGTGAAGACATGCAAGGAAATTTTTGCTCCTTTTTAGCGGAGTTGTAGGACCATGTCGAAGGCGAGAGGATATGGGGGAAAAGAAACGGGTCAACGACGTGGTGAGGAGAAAGGTAACCTACATGGTGGGAAGGTGTCCTACCATGGGAGAAACTCCTGCATGGTGGCGGTGGAGATCCTACCGTGGAGGCCACCGCTGTGTTTTGATCACCTACAGTGAGATAGCTCTACCATGGTAGGAGAGGGTGGGAAGGTATCTACCGTGGGATAACTCCTACGTGGTAGGAGAGGAAGGCACATGGTAGGAGGAGCGGTGGGGTTGCTAAGGAAGGGCTGCAGGATAGGCTGGATAGGGTCTTTTAGTGGACTAGATAAATAGGCCAAAATAGGTAATTTTAGAGGCTAATTTTCAGTGAAATTAGAAAATAGGAAAATGGTATTTTAGTATAGGGAATTAGAAAACAAAATGGTGAGAGGGCCACGTGGCACACATCAGGGCAGGAATGGCATGGGTGACTTATAAAGGTGTGATGCGAACTCGAGGGACTCAGAGAGACGGCCTCACTGCGCCCGCCCTCAAGCTTCCCAGGGCCCAGCTGGCGCGTCTGCGCCATGGAGAGGAAGGGCGCAAGCTCAACAGGAGGCTGGAGGGCGAGGAGAGGAGGAGGAGAGGAGGAAAGGTTGGGCCTGCTGCCGGGCTCGTGATGCTGGAGGTGGAGGTGGCAAGATGGAGCGTGAAGGAAGGGCTCCTAATGGCGTGTGGAGTCCGTTGAATTTTGTGAGCTTTCTGCGGGGAGAATGGGGTTTTGAGGATGCCAAGGTAAGACTGCGGGAGAGCAAGGGCAAGGACCTTTGCTTGAAGATCGTGGAGGAGGAGAAGGCGGCCGGAGATGGGGAGGGGGTCTGCGGGCATCCATCTCTTTCTTCAATTGCAAGTACTGCCAAGGAGGCGACCAAGAGGTAGCAGCCGGAAGGAGGCGTCCACCAAGGGTGGCGCGGGCGGAAAGTCTGGAGCGGAGATCGGGACTCGGTGGTGACATGCCTTCGTGCTATGCGGGCCAGACCTTGGGCTGACCTTGGGCAGCGGGAATATTCCGATGGAGTGTATGGGCATTGGCGTACCAACCTTGAATTGATGGAGTGTTTGCAATCTGTGACGGTGGCGCTGCCCGGATAGGAAAAGCGACGGATCACGTGTTGGGTATGAGCATACATGGCGGGGATAGGAGGATAAGCGGAATCACGTTGATGGAAGGGAGCAGGAGTGCAGCGGCGGATCTTCCCAAGGGGCTACACTTATGCAAGGGGCAGCAAGAATCAGGCGGGCTTAATCTTGAGCCAGATTGTTCTGGGTAGGAATTGTCATGGGCACTCTCCTTTTGTGGAAGATCACTCAGGAGCGGTGGGCTCATGTGAAGCAGGAGGCTGAAACAGCGTCATGAAGGTCGGTGGCACTATCTGAAGTTTGTGAGAGGGCTAAGTGAGTTGGATGATTCAAGCATCCCTTAACATTATGTACTGCGAGGATGTGAGCTGCGGCAAGGAGAGGGGCATCCCGGTGCCGGAAGCCTCGAAAGATAGGCCGAGGATGTGGGAGGACTTGCAGAAGTTGTAGAGATTTGAAGTTGGTTGAGATGCAAGATGGTGGATAGATCTACCATGGCGGGAATCCCTGCGAGGTGGGAGGTGTTCCCCAGGGGTTTGGGACCCCTTTAGTCCTCTCATGACAAGGCCTCACTTAGTCCTACCACGGTGAAGTAGTCCTACGGTGGTGAAGTCCTGCGGTAGCACCTCCTACCACGGTGGGAGGAAGGAAGTCACGGTTTGGAAGCTCCCAAGAGGAGATAAGAAGGCAACCGGCCCGTTAGGTGGGCGGCGGATGGAGTCACGGTGGGAGGAGTTGCCCACCAAGTGATGAGCGGGAGCTCATCATAGGGAAGCAAGGGATGTAAGATCCCATGAGCAAGGCAAAGGCCTTGAGTCTCCGGAGGTAAGAAAGGAGACTTAGACATGTTGGAGGAGATGCTGCGCATAGGGGAGATGTTCAGCAAGGTAGACATAGGAGCCGCCAAGAGGAGAGTTGAATTCTTGAAGGCGGAGGCGGAGAAGACAAGGACCTACCAAGCAAGGGAAATTGCGGTGGCGGCGGAAACCCAGTGGCGGGAGGATGTTATGAGGATGGAAGCTCAAGTGGAGCACTTGGAAAAGAGTCTTGAGGCAAGGCAGGCAAACAAACCATCATATTCGGAGAACAAGGCTCTTACCAAGCAATTGGCAGCTCGAGAGGAGAAGGTGGAGCAACTTGCTCACATGGTGCACATGGAAAAGAAGGCAAGACAAGCAAGTGCTGCTAATGGAGGAAAGGTCAAGGCAGAGCAATCTCTGCAGCAAATGAGGCAGCACAAAGGCAAGTAGGCGCACATGAGCGGGTCATAGCCACACAGTGTGAAGATTAGTGACATGGAAAAGGAGCTGGGAGAAATCCGAGGCTGGAATTGAAGGAAGAAGAGCTGGAAGAACGGACACATTTTGTCCAAAGATTGGAAATGGAGCGAAGTCCAGCAGGAGAATGCACAACTCCCTAGGAGGATAGGGGAGTTGGAGGAAGAAATGGCAAAGGAGAAAGGCCGTCATGAGGCGGTGGTGCGACATATGTTGGCGGTGAGGCGAGATTTGGTGATTGCCCTACAAGAGATTGATCCGCCAACCTGCAGAATGAGAGACGGAGAATGCTCTCCATGTCAAGGCGGTGAGCTGGCCTGGAGCGAGATGCTTACAAAAGCAAGTGTGAGCATGGAGTATGGCTTGAGGATTACGAAGAATTGGAGATGGCACAACAACGATTTGCAGCCCATCTTCACAACAAGGTGCTCAAGGCCACTAACGAGTTGTTGCGACTTCTGAAAGGAGGAATGTTGGGACCTCATGATAGGGGAGGCCCTCATGCAAGTCCAACCGGAAGCCTTAGACTTGGAGTGTCCCAAGCAAGGGGTGAAGAAACTTGCACTGGGAGAAGCAAGTGAAGCGGGAAGGCTGCGGTGGAAGAATCACCCGGAAGGGGTAAGGAAGAAAGACCTCGGTAGGAACTCCTACCGTAGGAGGAGAAACCTACCATGGTAGGAGGGCCGAGAAGCAGATTCAAAGGCTGCTAGCATGGATTTGATGGCAAGGGAGGCCCTTGCGGAAAGAAGGAAGAGGGGTTGATCTTGCGGGAATGGAGCAAGAATCACAAGGAGAAGACCAACCTCCTAACATGGGTGCAGGAGCAAGGAGCTCACTTGCTCCACAAGTGAGAGGAAGAAGGCGAGGATGAGCCGGTGGCTAAGAGAGCCCGGCTATTTTATTGGAGGAAGGAACTCAAGATAGGCATCAAGATAAGGAAGGGATTCATAAGAAGTCCTTAAATTAGCTTGAAGACATGGGGCAAGATGCCACTTGGGAAGACTTTTCTTTAGAGGAGGAGGCATTAATGCTTGTCACCCGATGAGTGTGTTGACTAGCTAGATAGGAATGTTGGAGCCATTAAGGCTCACATAGGTGAATTTGCTAGAATAGAATTTTACCCAAGATGCTTGGATGTCGAACTTAAAATCGACAATAGGATACACTAAAATAAGGAGTGAGGCGTGCCGGAGGGCGCCGAGGCTGTGAGGACCTCCCTATAAAAGGAGGAGCTTGTGAAGTAAAATTATCGTGTCTTGCGCTCCCATCCTCCGAGTCCTTCACTTTGTGTGCGAGAATTTCGTGTGCAAGCCAACGCATGTCTGGTAGAGAGGAGAAGCAGCGGCGGTGTCTGGGCGGAGGGCTTGCTCTTTGCAGCGCCCACTAGCTGCTCCCCTTGTGAATGGTTGTTGTGTGAATTGTTTTGCTTTGAGTGTGTGGCGATGCTCAAGGAACTCTCGGCTTGAGGGTAGACTGCAAGGAAAGACTCCCTGGAGGTTCTCCCTGTCTGGTACAAACCGCATAGCAACCGGCCCAAGGAAGAACTCGTTAATTTCCGGACGGACCCCAGGCAGTTGTGCCGTAAGGGCGAGTTGGAATTAATGAGCCAGCAATCGGTGTTAGAGTAGGAGATCGTGGAGGAAGGAAGGTTAGATGAGTAGAGAAGAAGAGGGCGTTGTTGATTGAGAGAGTTGTGAGGAGGATTAGAGTGTAGGAAAAGCGGAGAGAGGCGAGCCTAAGGGCCGAATCCCAAATGCAAGTAAGAGGCGCTCCTGTGGAGAAGAGTGTCTTAGGAGTAGGGACGAAGTTGCGGTGTGGGTCGGGGTCCTGGGCGTGATAGACACCTTCTTAAGGCGTAACCTGCAATTGTGTGGTGTCGTTGTAGGTTGAGGTTTGGTGAGCGACGGGCGTAGCTGCTGTAGAGGAGGCGTGAGGCGCCTTGCTTGTTTAGAAGGCTGAGGTGGTGTGTAGCTGCGGTGTGATTTCTCAAGATTCGGTTCCCAAGTCTCATGGGACGAAACCCAGCGTCTGAAGCAGCGGTGGGATAAGTGTGGCCGCTAGAGGTGCATCTCGGAGCCCGGGATCTGCCTCCCACGGCTGGAGCGTAAGGATGTGCTCGTTCTATACTCATTGCTGCCTTAGATAGAAATGTGATGCCACACACCATAGATGCCAAAACCTCGGCAGATGTGTGGAAAGTTTTCCAGTCGATATATCAGGACAAGAGTTCGGCGTCCCTGGTGCATGCGCACAGAGACTTCTTCAACTTGAGGATGCGGGACAATGAGCCTGTTGAGGCTTATATCAACGTGCTAATCTTGCCTATTGTGTGCAGTCTTGTGAAGTTCAAGCTATAAGTATCTTGGCTTCACTTCCAAAGTTATCGCACTTTGTTGGCGATCGAATGCCACAATACATCTGTTCAACTACTACAGCCAGCCAGAAGGTAACACTCGAGGTAATTGGCGCCCTTATATCCGAGGCGCACAAGGAGTTTTCACAAACCTAAGGGCTCCACTTCCAACAACACAAGAGTATTGTTTACATCAAGAGTGGCTTTCGAGGTCGAGTAGAGGACGTGGTTCCTACTCGAACCCAGCGATGTAATCACCAAGAAGACTTTTGTGTGTGCCGGTGTAAGATTCACAGCCATTATGAGCAGAGGCATCGTAAGAAGAAAGGAGGAGAGCCAGTGCGATCATCCTCCGAGCAACGTCACCATCAGCAAGGCTAAGCAGTCCACTATCCTGGCGGTTTGTTTGTCTACACAAGTACAATCGACACATGGTTTCTCGATTCGAGAGCCACAAGTCATATTTGCTTTCACAGTGCTTTTCTTCTTTCACTCCTTACGCTGATGCCAACAGTTTGTCTTATTAGGGGCGATAGTGGACTTTCTATCAAAGGTTGAGCTCATTATCATTTCCTTGCACGACTCTTCAAATATACACTCACAAGGTTCTCTATGTCCCTTCAATGACTAAGAACTTGATGTCATCCTAAAGTGTCACGGGAACATTCGCCGAGTGTGTTTTGATCGGCAAGGGTGCTATGTTACAAGCTCAAGTTAGGGCATCATCTTTTCTCGGCTCACCTTCTCACGACTGCACCTCCGAGCGTCAAGGCGTGTTAGGTTCTACTCAATCGGTTATTCCACAGGTACCTCCACACAATTGTGTCGTCTTGGACATGTCAACTTCCTCAGTTCCTTATCAAAGGTGAGAGTTATCGTGAGCCTCTTGAATTCTCTTTTGATAAGAGCATATACAGAGTCACATCAATTGAGTAAGGCACATTCACCTTTAAGGATATGGCCTTAGCCGCTTGATGGCTTGCTTCACCGTGCATAGCGACATATGTGATGTCCACTCCTTTGGGGCGGACTATTTCTTGACTTTCATCGCAGTGGAGGCGGATATTGTGTAGTTTTCTTTCTCGACACAAGAGTGAAGCTTTTGGTTTCAAGTCTTATGTTCGCTATGCTCAACGCGGACTTCACAGAGGTCAATTTTGCAAGGATAATGGCGGTGAGTCAACCGATCACGCATTCGCATCGCACATGGAAGAAGAATCCTTCATCGTTGACAATTCCTTACACTCCAGGGCGAATGCTTTCGGGCAACGCAAAAGCGAACTCTCTGAGGAAGCCACTTTGGCTTCTCTTTCTTTCTTGGACTCACCGTGGTATTGGGCGAAGTTTTGATGGCGTCAACTATGTACGAATCGGCAACAAGGAGCTTGGCTCCATGACCCTTTGAAAGATGGACGGGCAAGTAGCCCAGTTCGACACCTCACAATTTTCGGTGATGGACCGCGAAGATGCGGAGATGGAAGGTAGGATAGATCCTACCATGGCAGGAATCCCGCCTACGAGGATAGGAGGTGTTCCCACAGGGGTTTGGGACCCCTTTCGTCCTCTCATGACAAGGCCTACAGTGGCAGGAATTAGTTCTACCACGGTGGGAAGTAGTCCTACGGTGGTAGAAGCACCTCCTACCACAGTGGGAGGAAAAGTCACGGTTTGGAAGCTCCCAAGCGGAGATAAGGAGACAACCGGCCCGTTAGGTGGGCGAGCGGATGGAGTCACGGTGGGAGGAGTTGCCCACCAAGTGATGAGCGGGGGCTCATCATAGGGAAGCAAGGGATGTAAGATCCCATGAGCAAGGCAAAGGCCTTGAGTCTCCGGGAGGTAGAAAGGAGACTTAGACATGTTGGAAGAGATGCTGCGCGCATAGGGAGATGTTCAGCAAGGTTGACATAGGGCCGCCAAGGAGAGTTGAATTCTTGAAGACGGAGGCGGAAAAGACAAGGACCTACCAAGCAAGGGAAATTGCAAGTAGGCGGCGGAAGCTTCAGTGGCGGGAGGATGTTGGGACCTCATGATGATGATAGGGAGGCCCTCATGCAAGTGCAAGTCCGGAAGCCTTAGACTTGGAGAGTGTCCCAAGCCCAACATGGGTGAAGGAACTTGCACTGAGGAAGCGAGTGAGCGGAGAAGCCTGCTGGGGAGGTGAGGAGAAGAAATGACCCGGTAGGAACACCTACCATGTGGTAGGAGGAGTTCCTACTGGTAGGAGGACTCTACCGTGGTGGGAGAACCTAGTAGAGGTGTGTTGACTAGCTAGATGGGAATGTTGGGAGCCATTAAGGCTCACATAGGTGAAGTTGCTAGAATAGAATTTTACCCAAGATGCTTGGATGTCGAACTTAAAGTCGACAATAGGATACACTAAAATAAGGAGTGAGGCGTGCAGGGAGGGCGCGCCGGAGGAGGCATGTGAGGACCTCCTATAAAAGGAGGGAGCTTGTGAGTAAAATTATAGGTGTCTTGCGCTCCCATCCTCAGTCCTTCGCTTTGTGTGCGAGAATTTCGTCTTGCAAGCCAACGCGATGTCACAGTAGAGGGGCCGCGGTCGAGTCTTTGGGTGGAGGGCTTGCTCTTTCGCGCCCACACTGCTCCCTTGTGAATGGTTGTTGTGTGGTGTTTTGCTTTGAGTGTGTGGCGATGCTCAAGGAACTCTCGGCAGTGACTGAGGAAAGACTCCTGGAGGTTCATTTGTTTGGTACAAACCACATAGCAACTGCCCAAGGAAGAACTTCGTTAATTCCGGACGGACCCGAACTGTGCCGTAAGGCGAGTTGGAATTAATGAGCCGATTATCGTGTTAGAGTAGGAGATTGTGGAGGAAGGAAGGTTTGATGAGTAGAAGAAGAGGCGTCGTTGATTGAGGGAGTTGTGAGGAGGATTAGTGTAGGAAAAGCGGAGGCCACAGGCGGAGCCTGAGAAGATCCCAAATGCAAGTAAGAGGCGCTCCACATGTGGAGGAGAGTGGTCTTAGGAGTAGGGACAGTGTGGTGTGGGTCGGGGGTCCCCGGGCGCCCGTGATAGACGCCTTGTTGTTAAGACGTGACCTGCAATCGGGTGGTGTCGTTGTAGGTTGAGGCTTGGTGAATTTAAAGCGATCTGTGTAGCTGCTGTAGAGGGGCGTGAGGCGCCTTGCTTGTTTAGAAGGTTGAGGTAGTGTGTAGCTGCGGTGGTGACTGATTTCTCAAGATTCGGCGTTCACAAGTCTCATGGGACAAAACCAAGCGTCAGCAGACGATTAGGATAAGTGTGGCCGCTAGAGGTGCATCTCGGAAGCCGGGATCTGCCTCCCACAACAACCCTCGGACTCCAGTCTATGTTTGTACTTCAGGGATCACCATGATTAGAGGCGGATGGTATAGATGGGAGCGGACATGGTGGGAATTTCATTCGTTCTCTGATGAGGACCTCCTGCATCGATTTAGCTCCACTATTTGTGTGGTTTGAGAAGTGCTAGAACTAGCCCGACATTGTAACACATGTATCGATGTCACGAGAGAGGATGTCGAGAGTCCGCATGGGTGGAGCCACATGGACAGCAATGATGACCACAGTGCGAAGAAGAGCTTAGCGAAACATAAAGCAACCTACCTACCCATCAAGCTCCAACGAGGATGATAGCGACTAGCCCTCTAGGAACAGACTATGCTTTCATATGCTGAACTTATCCTTCTCATGCTGCTGGACATGGGTATGTGACCAGACTCTAAGACTCCAAGTGACTCCTTGAACCGGAAATGTTTTGCTCTGGCTAAGGACTTGGTGAGAATATCTGCTACATTTGCATACATTGGGATATATTCAAGCTTGATTGACTGAGCTAACGTCACGATAAAATGATGATGCACCTCGATATGTTTGGTCCTCGCATGAAAGCAGGATTATGTGCCAAAGCCGGTCTTGGTGATTATCGCGAGATAGTTGTGGGTTCACGTTGAGCTTGGCCCACATCTTCAAGTAGCCTCCTTAGCCAAATTGCTTCCTTGGCTGCTTTAGTTAAAGCTGAATATTCAGCTTTGTGACAATGACCACGATGGATTGTTTCTTGAGGACCAAGTGGCACCGAGCTAACAAGAAGGCGTGAGACACATACTTCACAGTATCGGGATCTGCGGTCGCATCGCAATACCTATCAAGGTGAGCATGTCCTCATCACGTATGTCTAGAGTAGTGGATTCCATGATTGCTAGTGCCCTTCAAATACCTAAGGATACGCTTAGTGGCTGACCAATGTGGCCTGCTAGGATCCTTCAGGAACTGCGAAACTATACTTGCAGCAAAAGAAACATCAGGCCTGGTATGGTTCGAACAAAAGATTAGAGAACCTACTGCCTGTGCATAGGGAACTAAGGACATCTCTTCACGCTCTGCATCAGTCTGTGGGGATTGGGACTTGCTCAACTTACAACCCGCTTCTAAAGGGTAAGAGCTAAACAGCTTAGTCCGCTTATACTTATACAACATATCATAGATATATTTCTCACTGGTGAATCACTAATGTGCCGATCGTCATCCCAGGAGTTGAGTTCAAGACAATAAGTAAGCTCACCAATGTCCACCATATCAAAGCGACCCGGATAAGAGAGTCTTACCTTCTTTATGCCGGCAAGATCAGTTCCCATAAGTATACAGTCGTCGACATATAAGGCCAGAATAACATAGCCTGTCTCCTGTTGCTGCAGGTAAACATTGGTGTCTGCCAGGCTTTTGACGAAGCCAAACTCCAGTAGAAACTCATCTATGCAGAAATACCAAGCTCTAGGACTTTGTTTTAGCCCGTATATGGTCTTGAGCAGCTTAAAAACGTGGTCTTCTTTTCCTTTCAGCTCAAACCCTTCAGGCTGCTGCATATAAATCTCTTCCTCTAACTGACCATGGAGAAAGGTAGTCTTGACGTCCATTTGATGGATGAATAGCTTGAAGAAGGCTGACATAGCAAAGAGGACCCTGAGAGACTGGGACTTGACAACAGGGGAAAAGGTGTCATGGTAATCTGTGGAACCGAGAAAACCACGAGCCACTAACCTAGCCTTGTACCGGGAAATGCTGCCATCTGCCTTGTATTTCAACTTAAAGACCCATTTAGAGGTGACAATTTTCCTCCCCGGAGGCGGAGGGCAGACTTCCCAGGTATGGTTTTGTATCAGGCTGTCGTATTCAGACTTAATGGCTTGCTCCCACGGCCTAGACTCTGGCCCACTACGAGCATCTTTGTAGGTCTGAGGTTCATAACCAGGGTTGATGGTAAGGTTGACCACATCGACAACATCAACGACAAACTCATCAACCTGAGAACCATGGGGTCGAGGGACCTTACGAAAATCCTCACTACGATAAGGAGGCTCATGCCACTGAGAGGGAGGGCGATGAGGGCAACCACACCTACGTAAAGGAGGAGGAGGCTGAGGAACGGGCATTAGAAACTCAGCACGTTCAGCAATATCAGCCTCCTCATATTGGGGAACAAAGCCAGCAATGGGGACCTGAGGACCCGGAGGGGCATCGAATAATCAACATCGGAATCGAAGAATCTCGCACTGAGAACAGCCCTACTAGAGGAGCAACCCCACCAGCGGGAACAGCCGGATAAGGTTGTCCAGGAACATCTGCTGGAAAAGAGGCATCAAACTGTGGAAAAGAAACAGCTTCCAACTCATGGTCAGAGTCATCAGTACTGTCAAAATGTCCCGCAGCATCGAAAGGGACAGGAACTGAAGAATCATCCAAAGAAGGAGCCTGGAGTACAGATCTCTCATCAAATACCACTGTCCGGGCATGGAGTACCTTATGAGAGATAGGATCAAACAATTTGTACCCGTGGATGCCGATAGTGTAGCCGATAAAAATATGCCGCTTTGATTTATAAGAGAACTTCTGACGCAGTTTGTCCGGAATATGTGCATAGGCAATGCTCCCAAAAACTCGAAGATGTGACAGATCGGGCTTGACCCTGTCCAAGCCTCAAAGGGTATCTGTCCATGAAGGGATGAGACAACAATCTGCTCAAGATATGGCAACTTGAACTGCTTCCCCCAATCGCATGTGCAACCTCCTCAAAACATAAGGGACCTGGCTGAATCCTGAATAGTACGATGAAAACGTTCAGCCCGGCCATTCATGTCAGAATGGTAAGGAATAGTGAGTTGTCTTATGATTCCTCTTTCTTCGCAAAAATCTTGGAAAGCAGCTGACATATACTCTTTGGCATTGTCGGATCTGAGGCATTTCAACTTATGCCCAGTCTGGCGTTCTGCATAAGCCAGATACTTCTTAAAGCAGTCACATACCTCACTCTTATGCTGAAGGAGAGATGTAACAATGAAGTGAGTCCTGTCATCCTCAAATACCACAAAATATTGTGAGCCTCCCCAGGATGGAGTAGACATAGGGCCATAGATATCTGTGTGGATTAGATCCAGAGGTTCTGTAACCTTGAGGTTTATACTCCCAAAGTGGGATATAAACTACTTGCCATGGATACAAGCTACACACAACTCCAGATCAAGTAACTCGATTCCACAAATCCGCTTACCATCGTCTCTTTGAGAAGACGTCATGGCTTTGTATATTAGGATGACCCAACTGCAATGCCATAGATAAGCTATACTAACAGAGCCTTGCATCAGAACATGGGCTGCAGGAGCGGAACATCAATAAAGAAATCCGCAAAGGTCATACAAGGCCACGAGCTGTAACTGGATGGAGACTGAGAGAGAAATGGTACACTCTATGCCCTCAAATGTGATTCTGTACAACCCTATTTTTCCCAAGGCCATTGTACTAACTAAATTCTTAGTCAGGAGAGGAACATGAAGAGTATTTTCTAACTCCAAAGGTGTACCATTCTGCAGGGTAACAAGGACTGTTCCAGACCCTCTAGTCGGCAAAGCTGAGTTATCACCTAGGACAACGGCATGGTCATGACCAGGTGGAGTTGGTTGATAGGAAATGAAGGCCTTCCTCAGAGAACACATGTGATTAGATGCACCACTGTCAAGAAACCAGTGATAAGAATCACGTGAGGAAGATGCAAGACACATTACCAGCAGACCTGGAGTGGACGCTCTGGCTACATGTGTCTCAGATGAGTGTTTTCCTTTAGCTGCATCATCAGCCTTCTTCTTACAATCCTTAACCCAATGGTTAGGTTTCAATAATTACACACACCGGTTTCTTTGTGGAGTTAGGATCGGTGATGAAGAGGCGCTTGCCGCCTTCCAAGACTCCACCCACGGCCCTCCTCCCACACGACCTCGCCGCCTCTCCATCAAGAGGCGTGTCTCCTTATTTTGAGACGAACCTCGGCTTGATGTGCTTGCTGTTCTGAAGCAATGCACCAACCTTCCTTCAGACAAACAGTTGGATGTAGCGGTGTTGTAGAGGTGTGGACTTTGATGGCAATTGCTTCCTGAATGGCACTAAACTGCTCATAACTTGGCGGCAGTGAGGTGAGGAGTTGAATTGCTGCCCTGTCTTCAGGCACAAAAACTCCACAAGATGCCAGCTTGGCTCTGGCTGCACGAAACCTCGAGGCATGGCTCTCAACAGAATTTGTCTCCTTCATGCAGTGTCCGAAATGTAAGGTTGTCAACTCCGTCATCATATCCTTAGATTCATAAGTGTCACCTAACAATGTCCATGCTTCATTTGATGTACTTGTCAGCTTGATGTGAGGAATCATGTCTTGGGACACTGAAGACACAAGGATTGAGTGTGCCTTCCTGTCCTTCGACTGCCACTCCTCTGCTTGCTTTGTCTGTGGGTACCGATCCTCGGTGTTGCCCCCTGACGGTTGACCAGCAATTCTCTGCGGATTGGTGCCATCCACCACATCCATGAGTGACTTCTCTTCAAGAATACAGCGAATATGAAAACTCCAGTTGTCATAGTTGGAAGGAGTCAAGCGATCCTTCTCCTGGAGTCGGTCAGACCCATCTGACCATGTTCCAGCCATTACTGCTGGAAATCAAGGTGAGTATTGTGGGACAGGAACATCAGACCCGAGCTGCTGTCGAATCTCTCTAATTTCCTTGGCATGTCTCTTCCTCGTGATTTGCTCTTGCTCACAGCTCAAAGGTCCTTGCCCTTGCTCTCCTTCCCACACCTTGGCGTCGAACCCGATTTCTCCTGAAAGCTCAACAAAATTCCCCACGGACTCTTACACCTTGATTTAGGAGCCCTTCACCGGTTTCCTAGCAATCTTGCCACGCTCCACCCTCCTAGGCACCCTCACGAGCTTGGCAAGTGTTGGGTTGCCCCAACCTTCTTCTCCTTCTTCTCTTCTTCCTCTTTTCCTCCTTCTTCCTCTCTTGGGCGCTGGCGGTTCGCCTCCTTGTGAGCTTGCCCTCCTTCTCCTCCTCAAGCAGGCGCGTGTCGGCGCGTTGCTGTATGGGGGCCTTGGGAAGCAGGGTGTGGCGTGGCGCCTTCTGTTCTGCGGTAGTCTCTTCAAGTTTACGAGTTGTGGCCTCCTGCGCACTGACCACTTTTATAAGTCACCCAAGGGTTAGAAAAGTAACTACCATTCTATCCTGCCCTTGGATGTGTGCCACGTGGCCCCTTCTCACCGTTGATGTTAGTTTCCTAATTTCCTTATACTAAAATACCATTTTCCCTATTTTCTAATTTCTAATTCTGAAAATTAGCCTCTAATTTCTTAATTACCTATTTTGGCCTATTTATCTAGTCCACTAAAAGACTCTATATATAGCAAGCCTATCACCTAAAACATAAGCTACCTTCCTTAGAAACCTATCTCCTACCGTGGTAGGACATCCTCCTACCATGGTAGGCGTTTTCCCTTTCTCCTACCACGGTAGGAGTTTCTCCCCGGTGGGATACCTACCCTCTCCTACCATGGTAGGAGCTATTCCTACGGTAGGTGATCAAAACACTAGCGGGTCATCCTCCTACGGTGGTAGGATCTCTCCTACCCTCGTCTACCATGGTAGGAGTTTCTCCTACGGTGGTAGGACACCTCCTACCACTCATGTAGGTTACCTTTTCTCCTCACCGGAGGTCGTTTTGACCCGTTTCTTTTTCCACCATATCCTCTGCCTTCCACATGGTCCTACAACTCCCGCTCAAAAAGGCAAAAATTTCCTTGCATGTCTTCACCAAACCATTTCTAGCAAAGAGTGTGGGCTGTTCAAAGCAAACTCATTTAAGCTTGTTGCCCAAACTTTTGCGTTCACATACTCCCCTCCTCACTGTTTGCGTCCTCGCAAACAACAGATACTCAGTGAAGGTACTTCTTAACCTTCCACCCATTCACTCTAGTTGGCGACAAATCCCCATCCGGCCTCGTGGTTTGCGGATCCATTCTCATACTGCCACCACCTCATAAGGTCCCATCCATCTCAACCTAAGCTTCAGGAAGTCCATATATCGGCTATCATATAGAAGAACCAAATCCCCATGATAGCTTCTTGCTTCCTCAACTTCCCATCATGCCTATCCTTTCTAAGCTCCAGATTAGAGTTTCTTCTAAAGCATCTTCCCTCGTTCCTCATGCTCTATGAAAGATTCTAGTCTAGCTACTATCTCTCTGATCATCGTTCATCCTCCATGATTCTATAGGTGGGTACTTCAAATTCACTGGCATCACAGGAGCCATATGTTAAATAATAAGGGGTCTTCTTGGTTGTCACCTTCTGCTTCTGTAAGCCCTTGAATGTAGCTTAGTGTCCCAATCATACATGTGAGTCCACGTTACCTTGGTCAAGATTGTACACAACAGCCCATTCGTTTTCTCCGTCAAACCATTCGCTTTGGGATTGTAAGGAGTTGTCTTTCGATCGAATGTTGAAGTAGGTGGTGAGAGTCTCGATCGAGTTGAGGAAATGAGTTCCCATCAGACCAACTCAAAGGACATCCATACCTCGTTATAATGTTCTCAGAGAAACTTCTCTGCAGTCGTCGTCCTTTGTTGCTTGACCTCCACCATCTTTGTACAATAGTCCGCCACCAAGATATATTGCTTCCTTGTCCATTGTGTGGGTGGCTTGATTGGACCTACAAAATCTATACCCACTTCTCAAATGGTGCCAAAGGTAGTATGTAGGTGAGAGGCCCTTTGTTGACAAAGTGGGCCTTCCAACCCTCGACGCATCACACCTCCTAATAAATTCCCACATCCCTGCGCATTGCCCACGAGGCATCCAAGACCTTCTTCCGGTGATTTGCGTCGAATAATGACCACCTCTTACGCATGTAAAGCACGTGACCAAAGCAGCTTCTCTATTTCCGGACATCGCGAATCTTCTCTCGGACCAAGCTTGTACAAGACCCCATCTAGGCAATAAGGGGCTGTCTTGTGGAGAAAAACAATCGCCCTCCCTAGACAAACCATCGGGCATGATTCCATGCTCTAGAAAATTTTACCTCACCATTCAAGTATCTTGGGCATGAACGCCCCTCACGTTCTAATCTCCTCCTTCCACGCATACCACGTCGCCTCCTGCTAGCTCGCCACCAGCCCCAGGGTTGATCCATCCACAAATCGATTTCTCCCGCTTTGTCCATCTTGCAAGTTTTGATGCGTGTCACGTCTTCGTCACGATGTCTTGATCACGACGATCTTGCTTCCACAGCTAGTTTCGTCATAATCAAACTCTTGCGTGAGGTACCCCAGGCAATCCTTACCAAATGCGGCTTGTTGGTACTTCAGCAAAATGGTCAACATGAACGTCACTTTGCAAGCGCGGATAGTGTCTAAACTTCTTACAGTAAATGATACCAAGACCCTCCGCATGGTTGAGTAGTTCTTCTGATCCGTGGCATCTACAAGCATAAATCGGATGGTCCGTTTCTTCGTCGCCAACAGATGGTCCCAATGGCATAAGCGGACACATCCACGTATACATGAAACGGTTCTCCCAATCGTGGTGTAACATGGAGTGCGCTCACGGTGTTCTTGTTCGAAAACCTCTTCTTGCGGTAATCCATTCGAAAGGTGTATCCTTCTTGGTCAATTGGGTCGCAAATGCCTTCTTAGCAAAATCCTTGATGAACCTCCTAATATCCTACCGGTCCTACAAAGGCACCTTTGCCTCACCGTTTGGGGTGCATCCATCTCATACGCCACCTTCTCCTTATCTACGCAATCCTCTTCTGGCTTCGATGTGCCAACAAAATACCTTCCGCATGCGAAATAACACTTAAGTGGTGGTGCCTTGGTTCTCAATTTTCTCCTTATGATTCGCTCTCTAGTTGTGGCTCACCGCCTTCTTCTTCGCATTCTCTTGCCCAAATGGTGCCACACACTAGTTAAGAACACAGGGCGTTTGGTGGAGGCGGAATCTCATGCAGCAGAACCGCCAGATAGTAGTGCCCCTTGAATTTGGCCTTGCCTCAGGCGTGAATTCACAGTAACCTCTCTCGGCTTTGTTCTTGAGGAGCACCGGAAGAGTACAAGCCTGTCCTCGATAAGTGCGCCAATGATGTCCTTAACGGGGAAGCGGCGGCAGCTCTAGAAGCAGCAGTCCGTTTGGTCAGGTGATATGAAGGTGGGAGGCTGAGTAGCTAGGATACGACTTGGCATCTTGTTACTCAAGCACGTGATCCGGCTCTAAGATGTCAACTTCGTATGTACAACTATCTTCTCCTTCCTTCATTTTCCGCATAAAATGCAATTCTTGCGATAATACGGCATGTTGTGGAATGATAGGTTGTTTCACGGTTCCGAGATGGCCTCATTGTCCAGAACTCTATATGACCCCGAATGCATCTAGGCCATTGATTGGGAGGGCCATGACACCATAGTGGTGCATCCACTTGGCATGATCATCGGGGTGTGTGGTAGGATGGCTGAAAGTCTCGCCACACTCTCAGCGAGAGCAATGAGCTCCCATCGCCGTCTCCTCAAGAGGCGGGATACAAGGGTCTTGAGGAGGAGTTGCAGGCGGTGCTAAATCTGCTCAGCGCTCATGCTCATGTTCACGGACCCCGCGCCTTGTGTGTGGTCAATCGCTTGTACCCATCGACACCCAGATACTATCAAGCATGGCGGTGTGAGGCAAGCACTTTTCTAACATGGTGTATCGGAAGGAGCGGGTGAAGGAAAGCGGAGGGGAGAGAGGAGATGACCCTCAGTGGAGCACACGAAGAGGATAGCTTTGGCAGCGCGGACCTGCACTTATCGACAAGGTGGAACGGCCTATGAAGATGGGTGAAGGAGGGGAGGCGAGGTGATTGTTCCTCAAACTTCAAACCAGAAGCCTATCGGTGACATACAAGACTAAGAGGTGTTAACGTGAAATGGGGTTGACAAGGAAGCATAAAAGTTTGGGCAACTAGCTTAAATGAGTTCTTTGAAACAGGCCCACACTCTTTTGCTAGAAATGGTTTGGTGAAGACATGCAAGGAAATTTTTGCTCCTTTTTAGCGGGAGTTGTAGGACCATGTCGGGAAGGCAGAGGATATGGGGAAAAGAAACGGGTCAAAACGACCTTGGTGAGGAGAAAGGTAACCTACATGAGTGGTAGGAGGTGTCCTACCACCAGGAGAAACTCCTACCATGGTGAGCGGTAGGAGAGATCCTACCATGAGGAGAATGACCGCTAGTGTTTTGATCACCTACCGGTAGGAATAGCTCCTACCATGGTAGGAGAGGGTAGGAAGGTATCCTACCAGTGGGAAACTCCTACCGTGGTAGGAGAAAGGAACGCCTACCATGGTAGGAGGATGTCCTACCCAGTGGGAGATAGGTTCTAAGGAAGGTAGCTTATGTTTTAGGCAGGATAGGCTTGCTATATATAGAGTCTTTTAGTGGACTAGATAAATAGGCCAAAATAGGTAATTAAGAAATTAGAGGCTAATTTTCATTAGAAATTAGAAAATAGGGAAATGGTATTTTAGTATAAGGAATTAGGAAACTAACATCAATGGTGAGAAAGGGGCCACGTGGCACACATCCAAGGGCAGGATAGAGAATGGTAGTTACTTTTTAACCCTTGGGTGACTTATAAAAGTGGTGCGGTGCTGCAGGAGGCCACAACTCGAAACTTGAGGCGGCCTCACAGAAGGCGCCACACCTCAAGCTTCCCAAGGCCCCCATCAACAGCGCCCGTGCACCTTGCTGAGGAGGAGAAGGAAGGGCGCAAGCTCAACAAGAGGAGAAATCCCGCCCAAGAGAGGAAGAAGGAGGAAAAAGAGGAAGAGAAGGGAGAAGAAGGTTGGGGCGCAACCCAACACTTGCCAAGCTCGTGAGGGTGCCTAGGAGGGTGGAGCGTGGCAAGATTGCTAGGAAACCGTGCAGGAAGGGCTCCTAAATTGCTTGGTGGTGTAAGAGTCCGTGGGGAATTTTGGTGAGCTTTCTCTTGCGGGAAATCGGGGTTTGGGACGCCAAGGTGTAAGGACTGCGAGGAGAGCAAGGGGCAAGGACCTTTGAGCTGTGAGCAAGAGCAAATCGAGGAGGAGAAACGTTTGCAAGGATAAGAAGGCGGCTGCAGGAATTGCAGGAGAGGCATCACTTTTCTTCAATTTCGTGCAAGTACTAACCAAGGAGGCCATGACCAAGGGGCAAGGAGGTAGTAGCCAAGGAAGGAGCGTCCACCAAGGGAGGTGGCGCAGAGCGGCAAGAGGTCTAAGGAGGATCGAGACTGGAGGGTGGAAATTTGACATTATTTACGTGCTATGCAGGCCAGCTATCCTCTAGAGACCTTTCGGACTTTCGACCTTGGGCAGCAGAGGAGAATATTCAGCTAGAGTGGGTGTATGGGCGACATTGGTCTTACACCAACCTTGAATTGATAGAAGAGTGTTTTGCTAATTTGCAGCAGACGGAAGAATTGGCTGCCTTACCGGATAGAACGCACGGACGGATCCACGGTGTTGGATGAGCATACGCCGGTATATGGCAGCCGGATAGCGAGGATAGCGGAATCACGTTGATGGAAGGAACGAGGCAAGCGTGCATCAACGGCGGATCTTCCCAAGGAGCCCTTACACTTATGCAAGGGGCATGAAGGCTAAGTCCAAGAACGGTTGGCGGACGGACCAAATCTTGGAGCCCAAGTGGAGATTGTTCACAAGAATTGTTTTGGGCTTGGTGAGCAATCCAAGGGTGTCATATTTCAGCACTACCTTCCTCCATTTTCTATGGAAGATCACTCAAGGAGCGAAGCGGATTGGGGCTCATCATGTATGAAGCATACACCTACCACCGGAAAAGTTCTGAAACCCAACGTCGGATGAAGAAGGCGTCAAGGCATGCTATCTTAGCACTTATCTAGTGCATTTGTGGGAAGTAGAGGGCTACTCACAAGTAAGGAGTTGGATGATTCCAAGCATCCCTTTAACATTGTGTACTTACGGCGGGAGAGGGGAGTGCTTGGTGCTTTCGCTAAAGGAGGTGCCGCGGCACCACGGACATTATTCGGAAGGAATCCCTCCGAAAGATAGGCGGAGGATGTGCGGGAGGACTTGCAAGGAGAAGTTGTAGGGAGTTTGAAGTTTGGACCCCTTTCGTCCTCTCATGGACAAGGCCTGCATGGGAAGGTGGTGGAAGTAGTCCTCACAGTAGAATCCTACCACGGTGGGGTACCTCCTACCACGGTAGGAGGGAAAGGAAGTCACGGTTTGGAAGCTCCCAAGCGGAGATAAGAAGGCAACCGGCCCCGTTAGGTGGGCGGCGGATGGAGTCACGGTGGGAGTTGCCCACCAAGTGATGAGCGGGAGCTCATCATAGGGAAGCAAGGGATGTAAGATCCCATGAGCAAGGCAAAGGCCTTGAGTCTCCCGGAGGTAAGAAAGGAGACTTGGACATGTTGGAGGAGATGCTGCGCATAGGGGAGATGTTCAGCAAGGTAGACATAGGAGCCGCCAAGAGGAGAGTTGAATTCTTGAAGGAGGCGGAAGACAAGGACCTACCAAGCAAGGGAAATTGCGGTAGGCGGCGGAAACCCAATGGAGGATGTTATGAGGATGGAAGCTCAAGTGGAGCACTTGGAAAAGAGTCTTGACAAGGCTACAGAGGCAAACCATCATATTCGGAGAACAAGGCTCTTACCAAGCAATTGAGCTCGAGAGGAGAAGGTGGAGCAACTTGCTCACATGGTGCGCACATGGGAAAAGAAGGCGGAAGACAAGCAAGTGCTGCTAATGGAGGAAAGGTCAAGACGAGAGCAATCTCTGCAAATGAGGCGGCACAAAGGCAAGTAGGCGCATGAGCGGGTCATAGCCACACAGTTGAAGATTAGTGACATGGAAAAGGAGCTGGGAGAAATCCGGAGGCTGGAATTGAAGGAAGAAGAGCTGGAAAACGGACACATTTTGTCCAAAGATTGGAAATGGAGCGAGAAGTCCAGAACGGAATGCACAACTCCCTAGGAGGATAGGGGAGTTGGAGGAAGAAATGGCAAAGGAGAAAGGCCGTCATGAGGCGGTGGTGCAGCATATGTTGGCGGTGAGGCGATTTGATTATGCCCTACAAGAGATTGATCCGCCAAGCAGAATGAGAGGGACGGAGAATGTGGCTCTCCATGTCAAGACCGGTGAGCTGGCCTTAGCGAGATGCTTACAAAAGCAAGTGTGAGCATGGAGTATGGCTTGAGGATTACGAAGAATTGGAGATGGCACAACGATTTGCAGCCCATCTTCACAACAAGGTGCTCAAGGCCACTAACGAGTTGTTGCGACTTGCTAGAGGAGAATGTTGGGACCTCATGATGATGATAGGGAGGCCCTCATGCAAGTCCGGAAGCCTTAGACTTGGAGAGTGTCCCAAGCAGGGTGGAAGAAACGCACTGTGGAGAAGCAAGTGAAGCGGGGAAGCTCGCAGTGGAGAGAATCACCCGGGAAGGGGTAAGGAAGAAGAAATGACCGGTAGGAACTCCTACCGTGGTAGGAGGAGTTCCTACCATGGTAGGAGGGGAAGCGGAGAAAGCTAGCATGGATTTGACGGCAAGGCGGTACCTTGGCCCTTGCAGGAAAAGGAGGAAGAGGTGGTTGATCTTGCAGGAATGGAGCAAGGATCACAAGGAGAAGACCAACCTCCTAACATGGGTGCAGGAGCAAGGAGCTCACTTGCTCCACAAGTGAGAGGAAGAGGAGAAGTCGAGGATGAGCCAGTGGCTAAGAGAGCCCGGGCTATTTTATTGGAGGAAGAAACTCAAGGCAGGCATCAAGATAAGGAAGGGGATTCATAAGGGGTCCTTAAATTAGCTTGAAGACATGGGACAAGATGCCACTTGGGGAGACTTTTCTTTAGAGGAGGACAGGCATTAATGCTTGTCAGAGTGTTGACTAGCTAGATAGGAATGTTGGACAGGGAGCCATTAAGGCTCACATAGGTGAATTGCTAGAATAGAATTTTACCCAAGATGCTTGGATGTCGAACTTAAAGTCGACAATAGGATACACTAAAATAAGGAGTGAGGCGGTGCGGAGGGCGCGAGAGGCTGTATGTGAGGACCTCCCTATAAAAGGAGGGAGCTTGTGAAGTAAAATTATCGTGTCTTGCGCTCCCATCCTCCGAGTCCTTCACTTTGTGCGAATTTCGTGCCGCAAGCCAACGCATGTCTGGTAGAGAGGAGAACGCGGTCGGAGTCTTGGGCGGAGGGCTTGCTCTTTGCAGCGCCACCGCTCCCTTGTGAATGGTTCATGTGAATTGTTTTGCTTTGAGTGTGTGGCGATGCTCAAGGAACTCTCGGCTTGAGGGTAGACTGCAGGAAAGACTCCTGGAGGTTTCTCTGTCTGTACAAACCACATAGCAAAGGAAGAACTCGTTAATTTCGGACGGACCCCAGCGGTTGTGCCGTAAGGGCGAGTTGGAATTAATGAGCCAGCAATTGGTGTTAGAGTAGGAGATTGTGGAGGAAGGAAGGGTAGATGAGTAGAGAAGAAGAGGGCGTTGTTGATTGAGAGAGTTGTGAGGAGGATTAGAGTGTAGGAAAACTAAGGCCACAGCGAGCCTAAGGGACGAATCCCAAACTGCAAGTAAGGCGCTCCCGTGGTGGAGAAGAGGGAGTAGGGAGTTATTGGGTCGGGGTCCCTGGCGCCGTGATAGACACCTTTTTAAGACGTGACACAATTGTGGTGTCGTTGTAGGTTGAGGTTTGGTGAGTTTACAAGAAGCGATGCGTAGGCTGCTGAGAGGCGTGAGAGGGCGCCTTGTTTAGAAGGCTGAGGTAGTGTGTAGGCTGCAGTGATTGATTTCTCAAGATCCGTTCCAAGTCTCATGGGGAAAAACGCCAACGCACGGTGGGATAAGTGTGGCCGTTAGAGGGTGCATCTCGGGAGCCCCGGGATCTGCCTCCCACAGCCTGGGAGCGTAAGGATAGGCGTGCTCGTTCTATACTCATTGCTGCCTTAGATAGAAATGTGATGCCACACACCATAGATGCCAAAACCTCGGCAGATGTGTGGAAAGTTTTCCAGTCAATATATCAGGACAAGAGTTCGGCGTCCCTGGTGCATGCGCACAGAGACTTCTTCAACTTGAGGATGCGGGACAATGAGCCTGTTGAGGCTTATATCAACTTCGTGCTAATCTTGCCTATTGTGATGCAGTCTTGTGAAGTTCAAGCGACTATAAGTATCTTGGCTTCACTTCCAAAGTTATCGCACTTTGTTGGCGGTCAGAATGCCACAATACATCTGCTGTTCAATACTACCCGACAGAAGGTAACACTCGAGGAGGTAATTGGCCCTTATATCGAGGCGCTGAGTTTTCACAAACCTAAGGGCTCCACTTCCAACAACACAAGAGTATTGTTTACATCAAGAGGCCGAGGTGGCTTTTCGAGGTGAGGACGTGGTTCCTACTCGAACCCACTGGCGCGATGTAATCAACAAGAAGACTTTTGTGTGCAACGGTGTAAGATTCACAGCCATTATGAGCAGGGCATCGTGAAGAAGAAAGGAGGAGAGCCAGGCGATCATCCTCCGAGCAACGTCACCATCAGCAAGGCTAAGCCCACTATCCTGGCGGTTTGTTTGTCGTCACAAGTACAATCGACACATGGTTTCTCGATTCGAGCCACAAGTCATATTTGCTTTCACAGGCGTGCTTTTTCTTCTTTCACTCCTTCTGATGCCAAAGCAGTTTGTCTTATTAGGGGCGATAGTGGACTTTCTATCAAAGGTTCGAGGTTACATTATCATTTCCTTGCGACTCTTCAAACCTTACACTCACAAAGGTTCTCTATGTCCCTTCCATGACTAAGAACTTGATGTACATCTAAGTTGTCACGGGAACATTCTTTGAGTGTGTTTTGATCGGCAAGGGTGCTATGTTACAAGCTCAAGTTAGGGCATCATCTTTTCTCGGGCTCACCTTCTCACGATGCCTCCGAGCGTCAAGGCGTGTTAGGTTCTACTCAATCGTTCATTCCACGGTACCTTCCACACAATTGTGGCAATCGTCTTGGACATGTCAATTTCCAACGCCTCGGTTCCCTTGTCAAAGGTGAGAGTTATCGTGAGCCCTTGAATTCCCTTTTGATAAGAGCATATACTGAGTCCTGTCAATTGAGTAAGGCACATTCTTGCCTTTAAGGATATGGCCCTTAGCCGTCTTGATGGCTTGCTTGTGCATAGCGACATATGTGGCCCCATGTCCACTAGCTCCTTTGAGACTATTTCTTGACCTTCATCGTGAGTGGAGGCGAGATATTGTGTAGTTTTCTTTCTCGACACAAGAGTGAAGCTTTTGGCTTCAAGTCTTATGTTCGCTATGCTCAACGCCGGACTTCTGTAAGGTCACGAATTTTGCAAAGCACAATGGCGGTGAGTCAACCGATCACGCATTCGCATGTTACATGTAGAAGGAATCCTTCATCGATTGACAATTCCTTACACTCCAGGAGAATGCTTTTCTCGAACGCAAAAGCGAACTCTCTGAGGCCACTTTGGCTTCTCTTTCTTCTTGGACTCACCCGTGGTATTGGCGAGAAGTTTTGATGGTCAACTATGTACGAATCGGCTGCCAACAAGGAGCTTGGCTCCATGACCCTTTGAAAGATGGACGGGCAAGTAGCCCCGAGTTCGACACCTCACAATTTTCGGTGATGGACCGCAGAAGATGCGGAGATGGAAGGTAGGATAGATCCTACCATGGCAGGAATCCCGCCTACGAGGATAGGAGGTGTTCCCACAGGGGTTTGGGACCCCTTTCGTCCTCTCATGACAAGGCCTACAGTGGCAGGAATTAGTTCTACCACGGTAGGAAGTAGTCCTACGGTGGTAGAAGCACCTCCTACCACGGTAGGAGGGAAAGGAAGTCACGGTTTGGAAGCTCCCAAGCGGGAGATAAGGAGACAACCGGCCCCAGATTGGGTGGGCGGCGGATGGAGTCACGGTGGGAGGGTTGCCCCCAAGTGATGAGCGGGAGCTCATCATAGGGAAGCAAGGGATGTAAGATCCCATGAGCAAGGCAAAGGCCTTGAGTCTCCGGGAGGTAGAAAGGAGACTTAGACATGTTGGAAGAGATGCTGCGCATAGGGGAGATGTTCAGCAAGGTTGACATAGGAGCCGCCAAGAGGAGAGTTGAATTCTTGAGACGGAGGCGGAAAAGACAAGGACCTACCAAGCAAGGGAAATTGCAAGTAGGCGGCGGAAACTTCAGTGGCAGGAGGATGTTGGGACCTCATGATGATGATAGGGAGGCCCTCATGCAAGTCCAATCGGAAGCCTTAGACTTGGAGAGTGTCCCAAGCAACATGGGTGAAGGAACTTGCACTGGAGGCGAGTGAGCGGAGAAGCTTCACGAGGGAGGGGTGAGGAGAAGAAATGACCCGGTGAACACCTACCATGGTAGGAGGAGTTCCTCGTGGTAGGAGGACTCCTACCGTGGTCGGAGAACCTAGTAGGGTGTGTTGACTAGCTAGATGGGAATGTTGGAGCCATTAAGGCTCACATAGGTGAAGTTGCTAGAATAGAATTTTACCCAAGATGCTTGGATGTCGAACTTAAAGTCGACAATAGGATACACTAAAATAAGGAGTGAGGCGTGCCGGAGGGCGCGCCGAGAGGCTGTATGTGAGGACCTCCCTATAAAAGGAGGAGCTTGTGAGTAAAATTATCGTGTCTTGCGCTCCCATCCTCCGAGTCCTTCGCTTTGTGTGCGAATTTCGTGCGGCAAGCCAGCAGTCTGGTAGAGGGAGGGGCCGGAGTGTCTTTGGGTGGAGGGCTTGCTCTTTGCGCCCTGGCTGCTCCCTTGTGAATGGTTGTTGTGTGAATTGTTTTGCTTTGAGTGTGTGGCGATGCTCAAGGAACTCTCGGTAGGCTGAGGAAAGACTCCACGGAGGTTCTCATGTTTGGTACAAACCACATAGCAACCGGCCCAAGGAAGAACTCGTTAATTTCCGGACGGACCCCAGGCAATTGTGCCGTAAGGGCGAGTTGGAATTAATGAGCCAGCAAGTTATCGGTGTTAGAGTAGGAGATTGTGGAGGAAGGAAGGTTTGATGAGTAGAGGCGTCGTTGATTGAGGGAGTTGTGAGGAGGATTAGAGTGTAGGAAAGCGGAAGGCCACGGGCGAGCCTAAGGGGGCGAATCCCAAATCTGCAGTAAGGCGCTCCAGCCCCGTGGAGGAGAGTGGTCTTAGGAGTAGGGACGAAATTGTGGTGTGGGTCAGGGGGTCCCCGGCGCCGTGATAGGCAGCCTTGTTGTTAAGACGTGACACAATGGGTGGTATGTTGTAGGTTGAGGCTTGGTGAATTTAAGAAGCGATCTGGTGTGTAAGCTGTAGAGGGGCGTGAGGCGCCTTGCTTGTTTAGAAGGTTGAGGTAGTGTGTAGGCTGCGGGTAGTGTGATTTCTCAAGATTCTGTTCCACAAGTCTCATGGGACAAAAACCCATTTAAAGCAGCAGTGGGATAAGTGTGGCCGCTAGAGGGTGCATCTCGGAAGCCCCGGGATCTGCCTCCACAACAACCTCGGACTCAAGTCTATCATGACTTCAACAGGATCACCATGATTAGAGCAGATGGTATAGATGGGGCGGACATGGTGGGAATTTCATTTCGTTCAGTAAGGACCTCCCGCATCCGATTTAGCTCCCACTATTTGTGTGGTTTGAGAAGTGCTAGACTAGCCACGACATTGTAACACATGTATGCAGTGTCGAGAGGATATGCGAGTCGCATGGACTGGAGCCACATGGACAGCAATGATGACACAGAGTCTGAAGAAGAGCTTAGGCAGAAACATAAATAGCAACCTACCTACCCATCAAGCTCCAACGAGGATGATAGCGACTAGCCCTCTAGGAACAGACTATGCTTTCATATGCTGAACTTATCCTTCTCATAACTGACTGCTGGACATGGGTATGTGACCAGACTCTAAGACTCCAAGTGACTCCTTGAACCGGAAATGTTTTGCTCTGGCTAAGGACTTGGTGAGAATATCTGCTACATTTGCATCTGGGATATATTCAAGCTTGATCGACTGAGCGTGGCGTCCGATAAAATGATGATGCACCTCGATATGTTTGGTCCTCGCATGAAAATTATGTGTCAATGCCGGGCGATTATCGCAGATAGTTGTGGGTTCACGTTGAGCTTGGCCCACATCTTCAAGTAGCCTCCTTAGCCAAATTGCTTCCTTGGCTGCTTTAGTTAATGCTGAATATTCAGCCTGACGACAATGACACGATGGATTGTTTCTTCGAGGACCAAGTAAGCACCGGCTAACAAGAAGGCGTGGTGACACATACTTCAGTATCGGGATCTGCTGCCCAGCATCGCAATACCCTATCAAGGTGAGCATGTCCTCATCACGTGATGATCTAGAGTAGTGGATTCCATGATTGCTAGTGCCCTTCAAATACCTAAGGATACGCTTGACCAATGTGGCTACTAGGATCCTTGAACTGCGAAACTATACTTACAAAAGAAACATCAGCCTGGTATGGTTCGAACAAAGATTAGAGAACCTACGCCTGCATAGGGAACTAAGGACATCTCATCACGCCTGCATCGATGTGGGGATTGGGACTTGCTCAACTTACAACCCGCTTCTAAAGGAGTAAGAGCTAGCTTAGCTTAGTCTAGCTTATACTTATCTGACATATCATAGATATATTTCTCCGGTGAATCACTAATGTGCCGCGTCATCCCAGGAGTTGAGTTCCAAGACAATAAGTAAGCTCACCAATGTCCACCATATCAAACGACCGAGATAAGAGAGTCTTAACCTTCTTTATGCCGCAAGATCGGTTCCCATAAGTATACATCGTCGACATATAAGGCCGAATAACATAGCCTGTCTCCTGCAGTAAACATTGGTGTCTGCCAGGCTTTTGTGAAGCCAAACTCGAGAAACTCATCTATGTAAATACCAAGCTCTAGGCTTTGTTTTAGCCCGTATATGGTCTTGAGCAGCTTAAAACATGGTCTTCTTTTCCTTTAGCTCAAACCCTTGATGCACATATAAATCTCTTCCTCGACCATGGAGAAAGGTAGTCTTGACATCCATTTGATGGATGAATAGCTTGAAGAAGGCGACATAGCAAAGGACCCTAAGTGGACTTGACAGAGGGAAAAGGTGTCATGGTAATCCAGCCAGACACGAGAAAACCACGAGCTACTAACCTAGCCTTGTACCGGAAATGCTGCCATCGCCTTGTATTTCAACTTAAAGACCCATTTAGAGGTGACAATTTTCCTCCCGGAGGCGGGCGAACTTCCAGTATGGTTTTGTATCGGCTATCGTATTCGAGACTTAATGGCTTGCTCCCACGGCCTAGACTAACGAGCATCTTTGTAGGTCGAGGTTCCGTGGTTGATGGTAAGGTTGACCACATCGACAACATCAACGACTCTCATCACCGAGAACCATGAGGGCGAGGGACCTTTAATCCTCACTACGATAAGGAGGCTCATGCCCGAGAGGGAGGGCGATGAGGGCAACCACACTCGTAAGGAGGAGGAGGCGAGGAACGGGATTAGAAACTCAGCGTTCAGCAATATCAGCCTCCTCATATGGAGGAACAAAGCCGAACAGGAGGACGCGACGGGGCATCAGTAATCAACATCGGAATCGGTAGGCGGGAATCTAGCACGAGGCAGCCCTACTAGAGCAACCCCACCGGAGAAAGTAGGATAAGGTTGTCCGAACATCCTGGAAAAGAGGCATCAAAGCTGTGGAAAAGCGTGTCCAACTCATGGTCGAGTCATGATCACAAAATGTCCAGCAAAGGATGAAACTGAGAATCATCCAAAGAAGGAGCACGAGTGATCTCTCATCAAAGACCCGCGCATGGAGTACCTTATGAGAGATAGGATCAAACAATTTGTACCCATGGATGCCAGTGTGGCCGATAAAATATACGCTTTGATTTGTAAGAGAACTTGGCCGATTTATCCGGAATATGTGCATAGGCAATGCTCCCAAAACTCGAAGATGTGATAAATCGGGCTTGACCCGTCCAAGCCTCAAAGGTGTCTGCCATGAAGGGATGAGACAAATAATCCTTACGAAGATATGTGGCAACTTGAACTGCTTCACCCCAAATCGTCGAGCAACCTCCACGAAACATAAGGGACACGCATCCAATGATGCGGCGTTCAGCCCATTCATGTCGGAATGATAAGGTATAGTGAGTTGTCTTATGATTCCTCTTTCTTCGCAAAATCTTGAAAGGCAGGTGACAAATACTCTTTGGCATTGTCGGATCGAGGCATTTCAACTTATGCCCGATCGGCGTTACATAAGCCGATACTTCTTAAAGCTACCTCACTCTTATCTTTGAAGGAGGGATGTAACAGTGAAGTGAGTCCTGTCATCCTCAAATACCACAAAATATTGAGCCTCCCGGGATGGAGTAGACATAGGGCCATAGATATACATGTGGATTAGATCCGGAGGTTACGTAACCTTGCGAGGTTTACCACTCCCAAAGTGGGATTTAAACTTGCCATGGATACAAGCTACACAACTCGGATCGGTAACTCCGATTCCACAAATCCGATTACCATCGTCTCTTTGAGAAAGGCGTCTCATGGCTGTATATTAGGATGACCAAGCACGCAATGCCATAGATAAAAATACTAACGAGCCTTTGCATCGACAACATGGGCTGCGAGGCGGGAACATCAATAAAGAAATGCAAATAGAGATCATACAAGGCGACCACGAGCTAGAGTGGATGGAGGCGAGAGAGAAATGGTACACTCTATGCCCTCAAATGTGATTACAGCAACCTGTTTTCCCAAGGCCATTGTACTAACTAAATTCTTAGTCGAGAGGAACATGAAGAGTATTTTCTAACTCAAAGGTGTACCATTGCGGGGTAACAGTATTCCAAACCCTCTAATTGGCAAAGGCGGTTATCACCTAAGACAACGGCATGGTCATGACCAGTGGAGTTGGTTGATAGGAAATGAAGGCCTTCCTCATAGAACACATGTGATTGGATGCACCACTGTCAAGAAACCAGTGACAAGAATCACGTGAGGAAGATGCAAGACACATTACCGGAGACTGGAGTGGGCCTGGCAACATGTGTCTCGGATGAGTGTTTTCCTTTGCATCATCAGCCTTCTTCTTCTTACAATCCTTAACCCAATGGTTAGGTTTGCCACAATAATTACACACACTGGTTTCTTTGTGGAGTTAGGATCGGTGATGAAGAGGCGCTTGCCCTCTTCTGACACCTCCACGGACGTCCTCCCCTGCACGACCTCGCCTCGCCCTCTCCAAGCGAAGGCGGTGTCTCCTTTATTTTGAGGCAGAACCCGGCTTGTGCTTCTGGCTTGCTGAAGCAATGCACCACCAACTACTGCGTCGGGTTGGATGTAGTGTTGTAGGTCATGGGACTTTGATGGCAATGGCTTTTAGCTAAACCATAACTTGGCGGCGGTGAGGTGAGGAGTTGAATTGCCCTCTTGAGCACAAAAACTCCACAAGATGCCCGGCTCAGCTCCCACGAAACCTCGAGACATGGCTCTCAGCAGAATTTGTCTCCTTCATGCGGAGTGTCACGGAAATGTAAGGTTGCAACTTCCGTCATCATATCCTTAGATTCATAAGTGTCACCTAACAATGTCCATGCTTCATTTGATGTACTTGTCGACGATGTGAGGAATCATGTCTTGGGACCAGACACAAGGATTGAGTGTGCCTTCACTCCGCCACTCCTCTGCTTTCTTTGTCGGATGGTACCGATCCTCCTCGGTGTTCTTGCCACGGTTGACCGGCAATTCTGCGTTGGTGCCATCAACCACATCCATGAGTGACTTCTCTTCAAGGATACAGCGATAACTCGATTGTCATAATTGGAAGGAGTCGCGATCCTTCTCCACAGGTCGTGGACCCATCGACCATGTTCCGACCATTCTTGGAAATCAAGGTGAGTATTGTGGGCAGGGACATCGGACCAGTCCGAATCTCTCTAATTTCCTTGGTATGTCTCTTGACCTCTAGCTCTTGAAAGCGGATGAAATTTTCCCAACTCTCGGTTTTCTCTAGCCTATCAAGTCTGACAATGGCGTTGTCTATCTTGCTGGACAGTTCAACCAACCTGGCATTCTGGCTATTGAAGGCAAAGCGAAAACAAGTATGAACTGTGGTGGAATGACCTACTGCTGCTCCTCTTGAACAGGAACTAGTAACAATTTTTCCGTCCTGTTGAAGTTACTTGATGCAGGTGGAGACTCAGGCTGATAGAACTATGGAGGGAAGGAATCAATGCATTGTTGTAAAAAGCAAACCCTCTCAACTTGCTTGACTTGTGGAATCTTCTGCTTGAAGTAGAGGCGCTCAAAAGCCTCACAAATCCACGTCCTCGGGTAGCTTGAGTCTTCACCTTATCACGCTTGCCACTCGGGTTGTCCACAAATGAATGCAAAATTCCTTGCGAGCATCCTGCTGGCCTCATTGCCGTCCGGTCTTTAAAAGAAATCGTCTGCCCATTGGTTCCATTTTAAGATTGAGGAAAATGGAAGCGAGCGATGGCGAGGATCACGGATCATCGCTCGATACCATGAAAATGTTCGTGGATCACGAGACATGCAAAGCTAACACACATGAACAAGCATACATTGATAATGTTGGAAAGAAAAAAATAGGAGTAACCCGTAAAGCGGTTACAACCATTCATAAGTCCTCTTAATTAAACTAAACTAAACAACCTACTTGGTATAACGTAATGTACAGTATATGTTAAACCATACAATTCTAACAGGATTCGTCCCTTAGGCTCTGCTTGTGGCCTTCCACTATTACCTACACTCTAATCCTCTACTCATCATCCACTCATCATCTTCCTCAACGCTCAACTCATCTCCTCATCCTCCTCCCAATCTAACCTCAATTCGGGCTCCACGCTTGCCCTTACGGCTGGCCCCGCACGGGTCCGCCTACACATCGCAAGTTACTTGGGCGGTTGCTATGAGTTTGACACTGACGGTAGAACCTCGGGAGTCTTTCCTGTAGTCTACCCTCAAGCCGAGTTCCTTGGGCATCACCACACACCCAAAGCAAAGCAATTTCTGACAACCATTCACAGGGGAGCAACTCGTGAGGGCTCGCGGAAGCAAGCCCTCTACCAAGCACTCGACCACGCCTTCCTCTCTACGGGCCTTCGTTGGCTCGCGGCGGCACAAAATTCCTTTACAAAGGGCAAAGGACTCGCGAGTATGGGCGCAAGGCGTGATACTTTACTTTGTGAAATCCTCCTCTCCTCTTAGGAGGACCTCCACATATAACCTCCCTTGGGTGTACTGCTGAGCCACCTTTCCCAATATTTTATTATTTCCTACACTTGATATTTAAGTCACGACATCTAAGTCTCTTATGCGATCCTAGGTAAATTTTATTCTAGCAATTTCACCTATGGCCACTCTTAAATAATGTCAGTCTACACCATCTATCCTTCCCATTCCCCAAAGCACAGTTATGGTCATTGACCAATTCCAGTCCTTATCTTGCTGGGGCGGCGATGCGTCTCCTGCTGATTGGCTCCCTCGCCCTCTTTTTGCTCCTGTCCCTCCCGACCATCTTCTTCACGACTTGCGGGCAAGTACCTTTTGCCCTTCTTCACCTTTCCATGACCGCCACGATCCTTGGCACCCGACAGGCAATTGCGCCTCTCCCTTGTTCACAATCGGCCCCACTTCCAGCTCCCTCTGGAGGCCGTGCTCCTTCAAAAGGCACCCTACCGCGGTAGTCTGGTAGCCTACCGGGGTAGGTCGACCACCTACCATGGTAGGTTGGTCCCTTTCCCTTGCCCTCTCCTTCTTCCTTCTCATCGGTGAAGACTCCCTCGGTTAAGATCCTCTTGGCTCCTTTGCCTGCTGTTCGATTTGTCCATACCTATCATGGAGCATTTCTTCCAAGGATCCTTCCCCCATTCGCTGACCGATGATGCTCTCCTCACTGATTTCTCCGCGCCTTCTTCGTATTGGATTCCTCTCCAGGTCCCGGTTCTTCTCTTATCCATGGGGTGAGGAAATTTCTCACCCCTTCCCCTTCCTCGACGGTCGGACCCCGTCCTTGGTCTCCTCCGGTGGGGCTGCTCCCTCCTCTGGACCTACACCCGTAGGTCCTTATCCTAGCAGTGGGCGGCAACCCTCTGGGCGTAGGGTGGTCACCTACCGTGGTAGGCTGACCTCCTGCAAGGGTAGGCTGACCTCCTACCTTGCTTTCGACGCCATCTCCTTCCTTCGGCACCGTGGGATCTCCTTCGTCCCCTGTTTCTTCGGACTCCTCGGAGTCCATGTCACTTGTGGCCTCATCAAAATCCGAGGCCTCCGGCTGCACCTGTAGCAGCACTTCCCGATCATCGTCATGAGGACCTAGAGTCCTCCTCTTGGCAAGGCGCAACACCTCATTATTGGCCTTCAATATCCTATTATGGAGATGGGCTCCCAAGCTGTGGTATTGCATCTGAAGGTCGTCAAGCTTGCTGGGCCATTCTCCATCTTGACACCTACCCTTGTAGGCGTCCCTTGCCATTGTCAATTCGCCTACCTTCACATGGAGGGGTAACATTCTCCTCCCTAGCTTCCTTGAGCTGGCTGGTTAGTTTCGATTGAAGGGCATAATCCGCCCAAAACCGTCTCTTCATAACTACCAGCATCCTGTGCACCATCTTCTTGTGGTGCTCTTCCTCCTGTAACCTCCTTTGTTCCAGCTTGACCATTTGCTTGGCAAGTCTCTCCCTCTCCTCCTGCCAAGCAACCTTCTCGCGTTCCAGCTCTTGCACTTGGAGGTCTTGAGTGGTTAATTCTGTGCGTTTCTCCTCCAAACTAAACCGGGTTCTTTGCAATTCTTCCTCCATGTCCCGGATCTCCTGGGCCTTGTTTGCTCGGACCTCCTCTTGACATGCTAAGAGGGAGGCTGCCATTTCTCTTGCTCTCTTCAAATCTACTTGGCTAAGTGTCTCACAGACACTTAGCAAATCTCAGAGGCTGGTCAGCCCCGTGGGTCTTTCTTGAAATTTTGCACCCTCTTCCCTCGGGTGTCAGTGAGCCCCCTTAGCAGCCGCCCCATCCCTCTTCCTCACAGTGCGGGTGATGGCGGCCTGGGCGGACCCTCGGCCTCGCGTTGACCCTCCTTTCTCTTCCTCCCGCCCGTGGGTGCTTCCCCTAGGCGTGTCACCTACCGCGATAGGTTGAGTCCCTACTGTCGTGGTGCTTGCCTACCGCAGTGGGTTCTACCTCACAGGGTGGGTTGTGAGCCTCCTTGGCACCCATGGGATGGTGGAATTCCTCCCACTTGGCTCCCTCCTTCGTGCGGCTGCCTCCCCCTAGTGGGCTGCTTGCCCCCTCGCGGTGGTTGGCTACTCTTGGGGTAGGTTGCAGTGCCTCCCCGCACCCAGAGATGGTGGAAATTCCGCAAGTGGGGTATGTACCTTTTGTCAAGTCTGGGGTGGGCGCATAAGATGGGGATCCCGGTGCTCGGGTGTGGCCTTGAGTAACACCGGCCGGGGGTCAGTTCTGGAACGGTGGGGAGGCCCCAACCCAGAAACCGCGATTCCGGACCACGGCGGTGTTGAAGGTGGAGGCAGTCGATTTCCTCGGCGATCGGCATGACATGGATCGTGGAAGGGTGAAGGAGATGAGTGCGGATGAAGGATTGATGGTGGCCAAGGTGACCACCGGATCGGGCGCGGAGAAAGGCGGGCGGAAAAGCAGCGTGGCGGGAGGAAAGGAAGCGGAGGAAGGTGAGGGACGACTCACCTTGGCCTCGGAGGCAGCGGCGTCGGCGCGTGAGAAGGAGAAGGCAGGCCCACCAAGGCGGGCGGCGGACTACCGGTGATCGGCACCCTGAGGTAGCAGGCGGTCTACCGGTGAGGCGGCGAAGAAGGGCAAGGAAGGAGGCAGTGCGTTCCCTCCGATATCGGCGAAGTGGCGGCGTCTTGGAGGATGAGCTGAGCAGGCTCACCCAACACGTGAAGAAGAAGGTGGCGAGCGTTGATCCGCGGGTAGGGTCCCACCCGGCGGAGGGACCATGGAATCGAACTTTACCAATAAGGTCGAGCCGACGCTCGGCTAAAGCGGGAGGAAACCTTGTCGGATAAGATCTCGGTTTATTTGGCGCATTGTGACCATTTGTGGTCGATTTGAGGGCGATTGCTTGCGGTGAGTCGAGATCCGCAAAATTGTGAAGCGATCGAGAATCCACGAGTAGTGGGGTGAGAAAGCGGTGGAGGTAAATGTGGTCGAACTTGTTGATTTGGGGCACCGAGATTGAGGTTGAAATTGCGATGCTTGGTGCCCAATGTGCCATTGGATTCGGATCGAGTCAACTTGATGGAGAGACAGCTCATCAACTTGGGTTCTTGAGTTTCCGGCCAGTGTTTTTGCGGATGGCCGACCAAACAAGAAGGAAGCCATTGGGAGTGTTGAAAGTACCAACTGATTGGGGTCTCACCTTCCATCTCACTTACATTGTGATGCGGCCAGTTTTGGATTTAGGCTACAAGGTTTTGATAGGCAGGCCTTGGTTGTATGGTACTGCATGTGTCTTTGATTTCTGTCGTAGCGGCGTCACCTTCAAGTCCAATAGGGTAGGACCTGCGGTGATCGCTTTTGTGTCATGGAGCAAGGCTCCCTATGAGGGGGAGTCTGCACTCCAGTCTGATGGGTACACCTCAGGTAGCTCGGGGGTAAGCTCCTCGGGCTGGCGAGCTTATCGGGACCCAGAGGTCAAATAAAAGTTGATTTGGAGTATTCATGCTTGCACGTAGAGGACGTAGAAGAATCAGAAGATGAGGCACATAGAGGGAGTAGCCTTTTGGAAGGGTAAAGCTATGATCGTGATTTTCCGAGGAGGGATCCGGACCGATCAGTGTGGAAGGGAACATACATGATCCGTCTTAGAGGACTTAGAGTTAGAGCGCAAGGTAGTCAAGGTTTCTAGGTATCTAGGGGAGAGAAAGAAGAGTTTCGTAGTATGCTTAGGGAGTATGTCGATGTGTTTGCCTTCAAAATTCGACATGACAGAATCTAGGAAGAGCGGGGATACATCGAATCGACTTGAAGGAGGCACTCGGTGAGGATCAAAGCTGAATCCCAAGTATTCCATGGTCGTTAAGGATCAGACCAATATTTGGGCGAGTAATCTATGCTCACTAGCGAGTGGGTCGCACCTATCGTGATTGTACCAAAGAAGCAGCAGGGAAAGGTTCGGGTATGCCAGGATTTCAGGAAGCTCAATGAACGAAGAAGGATCATCACCCTTTGCCTTTCATGGACAGTGTGCTGGACACGGTAGCCGGACATGAGATGTATAGTTTCTTGGACGGATATTCTGGGTACAATCAGATTTCGCTGCGGAAGGAAGATCAGGACAAGACAACATTCACAACGGATTGGGGAACCTACGCTTATTCAAAACTCCCTTTCGGGTTGTGTAATGCCCCTGCCACTTTCCAGCGTGTGGTGAACGCGATATTCCGAGACTTCTTACGGAAGTTTATGGAGGTATTCCTAGATGATTTCTGCGTGTTCGGAAGGAGGAAACTGCATTTAGATCATTTGAGACAATGTTTCCAGAAATGCAGAGAGTCGAACATGAAACTTCATCCGGGGAAGTGTTATTTTGGTATGACGGAGGGCATTTTGTTAGCACATCGGGTCTCATGCGATTGCGAGAGATAAGTAGCAATTATAGGCGAGATGGACGCACCACAAAGCGGTGAGACAGTGCGTGCTTTTGTAGGCTGGTAGGATATTACAGGAGGTTCATCAAGGATTTCGCTAAGAAGGCAGCCTTGTTGACACAATTGACCAAGAAGGATATACCTTCGAATGGACCAATGCAAGGCAGAGGCTTTTGGCGGTGACGACAGTGGCGCGTTACAACCGGATTGGGAGAAACCGTTTCACGTATACGTGGATGTGTCCGCCTATGCCATCGGGACCGTCTTAAGCCAGAAGGACGAGAAGAAACGGGATCATCCGATTTTCTATGCCGGTAGACAGCTCACGGATGCTGAGAAGAACTACTCAACCACGGAGCGGGAGGGTCTTGGTATCATTTACTCCTGTAAGAAGTTTAGACACTATCTGCTTGCTTGCAAAGTGACGTTCCATGTTGACCATTTTGCGTTGAAGTACCTTGTCAACAAGCCAGATTTGTCAGGAAGGATTGCCAGATGGGTGCTACTGCTGCAAGAATTTGATTACGACGTAGAAACTAGGCCAGGGAAGCAGCATCAAAATGCTGATTTTATTTCGTCACGCGAGGAGCGACTTGAGGCCACGACGATTTCACGAGGAGTTGGTCGCACAGTCGAAGAGGACGTGAGCATGTTGTAGGGCCTAATTGATCAGCAAGTCTTGTTGCCAGCGGAGAGGCCAAATGAGCAAGAAGGAGCGTTGTGCGGAAAAGCTGCCAGACAATCACAAATCCGAGGGGATAGGATGGCGCCGGATGGGCGAGGAGGAGGCTGGAATGCTCCTCAAGGGTGAGCAGTCGGAGGGCTGCAAGTGGAGGCCACGAGTTGGCAAAGGAAGGAGGTGCACCCCATGACAAGTTTGAAGAAAAATCGGGAGAGAAGGATGGCATTCATGGGAAATCACTCTAAGGAGGACATGGAGGTGCAGGAAGGAAGAGGTCGCCATGGGGGAGCTGGCTGACCTAGTCACGAGGCTAGGGTGAATGGAAAAGAGATCGCCCGTTGTCGGAGGAGGAGCATGCAAACGGGCTGGGAGGACGTGCGGCGGGCGGCGGGGCGATGGATTTGTAGATAGATCCACGCCACAGGGCTACTAGACGAGCTAGCGGGGAGGCGTGGTATGGGAAGGAGGAGATTAGAACGAGGGGCGTTCATGCCCAAGATATCTGAGCGGTGAAATCGCAAGTTCTGGAGCATGGAATCATGCCCGATGGTTTGTCGGGGAGGCGGGCTGTTTTCTCCATAAAGCCTCGCCCCTATTGCCTAAAGGAGGCGTCTATACAAGCTTGGGCCGGACGAGAAGATTGAGATGCCTCGAGGTTGAAGAGGCACACTCACGGAGGCACTACATGCGAAGAGGCGGTGGACACTATTCGGCATGACCGTTAAGAAGATCTTGAATGCGAGTTCGGTGGCTACGATGCAAGGATGTGTGGGAGTTCACTCGGAGGTGTGATGCGTGTCGAGGGTTGGGCGGCCTACATTGTATGGCCTCTCACCCATACTACCGTTAGCACCATTCGAGAAGTGGGGAATCGATTTCGTGGGGCCGATCAAACCACCAACCCAATGGACGGTACATTTTGGTGGCTACGGATTATTGCGAAGATGGTGGAGCGGAAGCGGCGAGGAAGGGACGCTGCAATGGCAAAGTTTTTTCGAGAACATCATAACGAAACGGTGTCCTTTAGAGTTGGTCGGCCAGGGACACATTTCCTCAACTCGCGTTGAGTCCCTAACCACCTACTTCAACATTCGGCATCGAAGACGCCCCTACAACCCCAAGGCGGATTGTGGAGAAGGCAGGTTGTGCACAATCCTCACCAAGGTAATTGTACACATGTATGATTGGGATGCTAAGTTGCATTCGACCGTGGGCTTACAGACCGAGAAGGTAACCACCAAGAAGACCCCTTACTATCTGAGGTATGGAATGTCACTGTGATGCCGTGGAATTTGAAGTACCTACCTACGGATCATGGAGGATGAGCATGATGTAGAGATAGTAGCTAGGTTAGAATCTTCATAGAGCGGGAGGAACGCGGGAAGATGCTTTAGAGGAGACTCAAGATTCAAGAACTCGGAAAGACCGCATGATGGGAAAAGTAAGCAGAGGCTATCGCGGGATTTAGTTCTTCTCTACGATAGTCGATACCTGGACTTCCGGGGAAGCTTAGGCTGAGATGGATGGGACCTTACGAGGTAGTAGCGATATGAGAATGGATCTGCAACTCGGGTACTAGGCGGTGTGCCGACAGTGAATGGGTGGAAGGTTAAACCTTCACCCGAGTACATTGTTTGCGAGGACGCAAAGCAGTGAGGAGGGGAGTATGTGGAACGCATAAAGTTTGGGCAACCAGTCCAAAGAGCCGAGACAAACAAGTTTGATTTTTTTTGGCTAAAACGATTGAAGAGGAGCATGCCAGAAATTTTCTAGAACCTTGAAGTTGTAGGATATTGTTAGGAAGTCGAAGAGGATATCCGGGAAAAGAACGGGTCAAAACGACCCCGGGCGGGAATGGCGGTCGAAGGGCGGTGGTGGCACTACCGGTAGGCTGCCACCCTCCCGATGAAAAGAGCAAAGCGGACTACGGTAGGCTAAAATCTCGGTAAAAGAAATTAGAATAAGGGGATATCCACTATATATGCTCAATAGGGAATAAATATATATAGATTAATTAGGGTAGCGGTAGAATAGAAAATAGGTTTAGATAGGATTAGGATTTTGAATGATGAACCAAATCTAGGGTTGTGCAGCCTCTGTGATCATCCAAAGAGGCAAAGTGCGGTTGGGCGCGCAACTTCCTCTTGGAGGCGTCCTCAGTGAGAGGCTGGAGGTGGGCGTAAGAGGGAGAGAAGGAAGGCACCGCCATTGCCGTCTGCGAGCAGAGAGGCGGCGGCGCAAGAGGAAACCCTAGGCGAGGAGAAGGGCGGAAGAGCGAGGACACCAAGGGTGTTTGGAAGTGGAAGCGTGAAGGAGGCGTCGGAATCGAGGCGGAGCCACAGAGTTGGGGTGCCTGGCGCGTGAGATTGAAGAGATTGAAGGCGCGGTGGAGCAAATTGAGCGGAGAAGAGGATCGCGCTCACCCGGCGGCGCCCCCTGGAAGGAGAATCGCGAGGAAAATGGTGGCGGTGGGTCCAAACTAGCTGGGTGTGTGGTTTGTTTGCTCAGAGAAGGGTGTTGGAAACAAGCCTGAGGGAATTGGAAGTAATTCCCTTGAAGCACTTGGAGAAAAGGCACCATGCCTCGGAGGAAAGGCAAGGGAAGGAACGCAAGGGTTCCTCTCGAGGAGGAAAGGGCGCCAAGGCTGCCCAGGGAGGCGGCTTATAATGCCCCAATTCACTTGTTTTGCAGCTAACCCCGGATTTGGTTGATTTTCAATGGGCGGGAGGATAACATCCAATTGGGATGGGTGTATGGCCAATGGGCCTACACCAATTTGGAGTTGATTGAGAGTGCTTCATCAATCTCCATCGATCGAGGCAGCCCTGCCGCATGGAAAGGAATGCTCGACGGATCCTCATTCTTTGGGCCGTAAGGAGCATTCGACAGGTGTATGGGAGACCGGAGACTCCCTTTCTTCCTCAGCCTGCAACGTCTTTAGCCTCTCTAGGAGTATTTCAGCTTGCCGGAGTGGCCTTAGCAGGCTTGCTTCATCACCTGTGTCTTCGGCCAGCTCCTCCTCCCTCACATGCTTTGTCCAGCACAGAGTCACATTGAAGAGCACCTTCTAGCCGCCCATTCTGAGACTGGTGCCCACCATATGTGTCTCATCCCACTCTTCCTCAAGCTGGGCCGAGCAAGGTGTCTCTCAGCCACTTCCCCCACCTCTGCGTCTGGGTGGGAATCTTTCCCCCAGAGCAAGAGGGAGAGGAGCGAGGCGGCCGAGAAGGCGGTGGTAGTCTATGAGAGGAGGACTACCACGGGAGGGTGTGACCCCCAAGGGTGGGGAGTCCCACCATCTCATTTGTGCCTAGAGGGAGGCACCCATGACCCCGGTGAGAGGCGCTACCAAGGGGTGGGCGGACTCGTGGTAGATCGACCTACCATGGTAGGTAGGCGGACTACCGGAGGGGCCCCCACATGGTGAGCACCCCTAGGCGGGCCTCACGGAGGTGGGAAGGGAAAGGAGAAGAAGCGGCCGTGGGGCGAGGCCACCTCTCCCGCAGGGAGGAGGCGGATGGAGCGGCGGTGAGGGACCGCGCCGATGGTCCAGCGGAGGAAATTTCCAGCAAAGAAGGAGGGGAATTAGGACCCCTAGGAGATTCTTTGGGTGCTTGTGAAGCACTCGGCCGTGTGGATTTTGAAGGGGCTAGGGAGCAGCCTCCTTGTGGGGCATGCCAAGAGGAAGTGAAAGCCTCAAGACATGGCCGGAGGAGGCGGGGACCAAATGGCAATTGGAGGCCATGGAGTCCGATGAGCAGCCAAGCAATTGGAAAGGCAGAGAAGCTCAACACGACCTCATGGATGAGCGGCGGAGAAAGTCCGAGGGAAGGTTGTCGAAGAAAGAGCCATTCGGGCAACGGCATTCTTGGAGGCAGGCGGAGGAGCATTTTGCCCAATTAGAGCAAGAAAGGGCAAAAGCGGAGGCTCTCGGAAGGAGAAGGTAGCGGTCCAACAATTGGACGCGAGAGCAGTGATGGCTACCCAAGCCATCAAGATCCGGGACATGGAAGAGGTGCGAAGGATCGGTTCAATTTGGAAGAGAAGCTGGAGCTAAAGCTCAAGATCGTGGCAGAATTGGGCGAGAGTGGTGGCAAGTGGAGAAGGAGAGACTTGCCAAGCGGCTGGCCGAGTGGAACAAAGGAGGTTCCAAGAGGAGGAGCGCACAAGAAGGTGGTGCATGAATGGTGGTGAGAAAGCGAGATTTTGGGCGGACTATGCCCTTGAGGCAAAGATGGCCCAAGGGAAGTGAGGGAGGAAAATGTACCCTCCATGTCAAGGTGGGGGAATTGACCACCTCAAGGACGCCTACAAGGTAGGTGTGAAGATGGAGAGTGGCCCACGGAGTTGATGATCTCCAAATGCAATATCATAGCTTGGGGGCTCACCTCACAATAGATTTGAAGGCCAACAATGAGATCTTGCGTTTGGCCAGAGGAGGACATTGGGTCCTCATGATGATGGCAAAGGTCTTTGCAGCAGTGCAGCCGAGGCCTCAATTTTGATGAGGCCATCGGTGAGAAATGGACTCAGGAATCAGGAGTCGAGGAGATGAGGAGGCGGCCGTGGCCAAGGGTGGAAGATGGCGCGGAGGAGAGCAGGAGGGACAGCCCACCCTCACAGGGGTCAACCTACCACGGTGGTGACCACCTATCCGATGATCTGCCCACTGGCGGTGCGACCACACTCGCCCGGTGGTTGTGGTAGGGAAGACCCGGGCACTCAGGTCCTCCCACTATAGCGGCCACACTTATCCCAGTGCGTCGTTGGGTTTCGTCCCATGAGACTTGTGTGTGTGAAAGTTGTGTGCAGTCGCTACTGCGAGACACAACTTCGACCTTCTAAACAAGCAAGGCGCCCCTCTCTCCCTCTCTGGTGCACCGCTTGCCTTTGCTCGAAAAATCGCCAATCCTCGACCTACAAACGCGATTGCAGGTCCACCTTCGGCGAGGAGCCTATCACGGCGCCGAGGACCCCCAGTCCACACGATTTCGTCCCTACTTCTAAGACCACTCTTCTCCACTCGGGGCGCTCTTTTACTTGCATTTGGGATTCGTCCCTTAGGCTGCATGGCCTTCCACTAACACCTACACTCTAATCCTCTACTCATCTCCTCATCCTCTTCCTCCTATTCTAACCTCGATTCGGGCTTCTTGGCCCGACTTTACGGCTGCTGCACAGGTCGGCCTCCACCGACAAGTTCTTCCTTGGGCGGTTGCTATGAGTTTGACACCGCGAGAACCTCCGAGTCTTTCCTAGTCTACCCTCAAGCCGAGTTCCACATTGCCACACACCCAAAGCAAAGCAATTTCACAACCATTCACAAGGGGAGCAACTCGTTTAGGCACTTGCTGAGCAAGTCCTCCACCAAGCACTCAGCCACGCGACTTCCTCTCTACAGACTGCGTTGGCTCACGGCACGAAATTCCTTTACAAGGGCAAAGGACTCGAGTATGGGCGCAAGGCGTGATACTTTACTTTGTGAAATCCTCCTCCTCTTATAGGAGGCCTTCCACATACAACCTCCCTTAGGTGACCCTCTGCGGTCACCTTTTCCAATCTATTATTTCCTACATGACATTTAATGCAGCACCTAAATCTATTATCGATCCTTGGTAAATTCTATTCTAGTAACTTCACCTAAGATCATCCTTAAAGGATGTCACCACACCACCTATCCTTCTATTCCCCAAAGCTCATTTATGGTCATTGACCATTCTAGTCCTTATCTCGGGTGGACGTGTCCCTGTGGATTGGCTCGCCTCCTTTTGCTCCCCGCCCCTTCCCATCCCGCCGCTCAATGTGGGGCAATCCCCGCCTTCCTCCATCTCGGGGCGGCCAATTCCTCCTCCAGACCGCCCTTCCGCACAGCGCCTTTTCCGCCTCCGCCGCCGGTCGCGCCTGCTCATCAAGACCCTACCGCTGTAGTCCGCAGATCATCGGTAGGCCGACTACCTACCATGGTAGTCTCCTTCATTTTCTTCTTCTCCCATCTCCGCTTGGGTTGGAATCTCCGCTCCTTTCCTGCTTGATTTGTCCATACCTATCATGGAGCATTCTCAAAGATTCTTCCCCAATTGTCACTTTCCGGCCCTTTTCATCGCCCTCCGGCCCGGCCCTTCCCTGCTCGGGTGAGGGAACTTCTCACCCTCCTTCCTGACGGGTCGGATCCTGCCTCCTCTCTCCCGTTTCCACCTCCTCTATTCCGAGGGGTATGCCACCGACCCCGGCCCCTTCATTCGCAGCCAGCCTGCCCGACTCCCCAACAGCCCCGCCCGCTGGCACTGCACCCTAGTCCGCACTACCAGAGGTGGGAGGCTCACCACGGTAGTCCGCAGACTACTCAGGGTGGTCACCACCGTGGTAGACTGAGGCGGGCTGTCCTCCTTACGCCATCTTCCACCTTGGCGCCGGCGCCTCCTCCTCTCCTCCCCTGACTTCCTGAGTCCATGTCACTGATGGCCTCATCAAAGTCGAGGCCTCGCTGCACTTGCCGCAGCTCCTTCCGCCATCATCATGAGGACCTATTGTCCTCCTCTTGGCCAACGCAAGACTCATTGTTGGCCTTCAAAATCCTTGGAGGTGAGCAAGCTATGATACGCATTTGGAGATCATCAACTCCGTGGCCACTCCATCCTCACACCTACCCTTGTATCCCTCGAGGTGGTCAATTCTCCCACCTTGACATGGAGGTCACATTCTCCTCCTTGCTTCGGTGGTTGGCCAATTTTGCTGAAGGGCATAATGCCCAAAATCTCTTCCTCACCACCGGCATCACATGTACCACCTTCTTGTGGTACTCCTCCTTGGAACCTCCTTTGTTCCAGCTCGGCCATTGCTTGGCAAGTCTCTCCTCTCCTCCTTGCACCCTTTAGCTCCAACTCTTGCGATCTCTTGAGCCTTTAGCTCCAGCTTCTCTCCTCAATTGCGGGTCTTCTCAATTCTTCCTTCCATGTCCGGATCTTGATGGCTTGGGTAGCCATCACTTCTGTCGTCCATTTGTTGGACCACCTTCCTAGAGCCTCTGTTTTGCCCTTTCTCTTGCTCTAATTGGGCAAAATGCTCTTCCGCCTTTCCACGAATCCCGTTGGGTTGTTGCGAATGGCTCTCTCCTCGATGCGACAACCTCCCTCTAGGACCTTCTCCGCTCTCCATGGTCCACGAGATCTGGAGCTTTTCCTTTCTCCGGCTGTCGGACTCCATGGCCTCCATTGCCATTTGGTCCACCTTCCTCTCCGTCATGTCTTGGGCTTGACTTCCTCTTGGTGCCCACAAGGGCTGCTAGCTCCTAGCCCCTTCAAATCCACGTGAGTGCTTCACAAGCACTCGGCAATTCTCCTAGGGGTCCTAATTCCACCCTCTTCTTGCTGGAAATTTCCAGCTCTCCCTTCTCGGCCATCAGCGGTGGGGTCCTCTCACATCGCCCCCATCCTAGCGGGTGGTGGCCTGGGCGCCCGCCGGCGCTCTCTTCTCTCCTTCCCTTCCCTACATGGGCGCGCCTACAGCGGTGGTGCTCCCCTACCGTGGTGTGTGAGTGCCCCACCCTGGGTGGGTGCCTCCCCTAGGGGTGGGGTGCCTCTCCTAGGCACAAATGAGATGGTGGGGACTCCCCCACCCTTGGGCATCACCCCTGTGGTAGTCCTCCTCATAGACTACCATTCGGCCTTCCTCGGCGGTTCACATTCTCTCCTCCCTTGCTCTTGTGGGGAAAAGATTCCCACTCACGGCAACCTTGTTGCCTCTACATCCTCCGCCCTTGCACATGCTTGTGGAGTCGACCTCCCTGTCTTCCTCAATGCAAAGGCAAGGCCTTTCCAAGCTTGGCTGGAGATGAATTATCTCGAAGGATGCCAAGCATCTTCCAACTCCTTGCTTGTGAGAAGTCCCTCGTTTCCACAAATGCACCAAATAGGTGCTAAGGTAGCTTGGCCTTCCTCATCCGAATTGCTTGAGGAGCTTCTCCTGGTGGATGTAGGCCTCATACATGATGGTGCCCCAATCGGCTTGGCTCCCATTGAAATCTTCCACAAAATTGCGGAGGAAGTTGGTGCTGAAATAAGGCGTCCTTTGGTAATTCACCCCAACACAATCTTAAAAGCCTCCACTTGACTCCTTGATGCTCATTTTCCAGCCATTCTTGGCATGGGCCTTCACTCCCCCGTCCATCATGTCGAGGATCTCCTGCGGAATTTCGGAGAGGGCCGTCCTCTTTCCTCCATTCGTCCTCTTGAGGAGAGCAATTCTTGAGCTCTCCTCCTCACCAGCGCATAGGTGATTAGATGGGCGTCGAGCTTCATCCACCTTGGCTGAGTGCTTCAGGTCTGTGGGACAGCTGCCAAACTAACCCTCCCTGTTTCCATGCACAGGTGCCTGAAGACAAAGCTGGCACTGGCAAGCCCGCAAACTAAAAAAAACAGAGGACTCGGGCCTCACCCGTAAGTCCTTCTTCCTTCTGTCTGCTGTCTGCTGTCATAGTTTAGGTCTGAAATATGGTTGAAAGTTCATCAGCCCTAGGCCTTGCATGTGCTTCTGGTGTTTATCTTTTGACAAGGCCTTCGTTAGAATGTCTGCTGTGTTATTCTCAGTAGGTACGTAGAGAATCTTGACTAACCCCCTCTCAGCAGCATCTCTAACATAGTGATGATGGACTTCGATGTGCTTGGTCTGAGCGTGGAATCTGGGATTGGCAACAAGGGCGATGGCGGACTGATTGTCACAATACAGGTGAGTTGGGCCATCCTGTGTCTGCCCTAGGTCTTTTAAGAATGACCTCTCCCACTCCACCTCTTTGGTAGCATCAGTCAAGGACTTATATTCTGCCTCGGTGCTAGACAGGGCGATGCTAGACTGCTTTTTGCAGCTCCAATTAATGGTAGCTTGGGCGAGGAGGAAGGCATAAGTCGATAGGCTTTTCCTAGAATCACTGTCCGAAGCCCAGTCGGCGTTAGTGTAACCCTCAAGTATAAGGTGAGACTCCCCTCCACGCTTGTAGCACAGACCAACATAGTGTGAGCCTTTTAGATAACTAAACACTCGTTTCACGGCTGTCCAGTGAGCACGACCAGGGTTATCTAAAAATTGTGATACTGTGCTGACTGAGTCCTGTATATTAGGTCTCGTCCAATTGCTGACGAAGATCAAACTACCAACAGCCTGGCGGTATGGAACTTCCAGCATCTCCTGCTTGTCATCATCTGTTATAGGACACTCGTATCTGGTGAGTTTTGTCCCTACAGCACCTGGAGTAGAAGCAGGATGGGCTTGTCCCATGTTAAATTTGTGTAAAATTTCCGCTATGTATTTGTGTTGGTGTATGATTAGCAGCCCTTCTGACCGAACCCTTAGAACCTGGATCCCAAGGCAGAAGAGAAGGTCACCGCTGTCTGTCATCTCAAAGGTCTACCGTAACATGGTTTTTACATGTGACAGAATAGCAGGGTTGCTGGCTGCAAGGATAACATCATCAACATAAAGAGCAAGAATAACATAAGTGGAGCCGTCCCGGAACATGTAGACATTTGAGTCAGCTTTACATTGTTCGAAGCCCAAGGACTTTAGGGCAGTGTCGCACCTGTTATACCATCGTTCGGCACTCTGTTTTAAACCATATAAGCACTTGATTAGTAAGCAAACATGGGTTGGATGTGCAGGATCAACATAGCCTTCCGGCTGTTCCATGTACAGCTCCTCCTCAAGAATTCCATGTAGAAAAGCCGTGCAGACATCCATCTGCTGCAGCTCCAGGTCATATTCTGCAGCAAGGGCCAGGATCATACGGATGGACTGAGCACAGACAACGGGGGAAAAAGTCTCCTGATAGTCCAATCCGGCGATTTGGGTAAACCCTCTAGCGCACAGTCTTGCTTTATAACGGGCTATGTGCCCTTCTGCATTCAGTTTATGCTTAAATACCCATTTACAGGTAATGGCCTTCTTGTTTGCAGGTTTGGGAACAAGACACCAGGTGCCATTTTTAATCAAGCTGTTATACTCGTCATCAACGGCAAACTGCCATTTTTCTTTATCTGGTCCAGTGAGTGCCTCTGTGAGAGTAGCTGGCTCTAGAGGCACATCTGGAGGGGAAAAAACTGCAGAAGCTAGGTGGCGCCTGTAATCTATGCTCGAATATGGAGGTTCCTGCCACTCTGAAGGTGGAGGTCTCTGCCTGAGTGGGCGGCGTGGGCGGCATACGCATCCGGAGGAGGATGCAGAACAGCGTGCTCAGCAGGTGAGCGGGGCATAAGCAAATCATCAACTGGATCTGGTAAGGTCTCTGCTGCTGCTGCATTTTGAACATGGTCTTCATCCTCAAACATGGCATTGAGCCGTAATGGATCGGGATCTAAGAAAGGTTCCTCTGTTGCAGCTGGTTGCACAGGCCCCTGTGCAGGGTCATTAGCAAATGGAGGATCCATCCCTACAAGCTCAAAGTCATCAGCTCCTGTATCCCCAGCTGGTACAACAGGAACTACACCATCAGCATCTAGGGGATACAAGGACAAGAGACCTGTGACTCCTTCAACACTAGTGGAATCATCTGGAGGGGATGAATTGCTCTCATCAATTGGAGTAGGCTGCAGAGATTCCAGGAAAGTAACGCTACGTGCAAGGACTGGTTGATGAGAAACAGGATCAACGAGTTTGTAGGCTTTTACAGTCTCACTGTAGCCAACAAACACTAGTCGTTTTGATCTGTCATCTAATTTTCGGCGTTTCTCAGCAGGAACATAAGCATAGGCTTTAGAGCCAAAGATCCTGAGGTGGAGAAGACTAGGCTTGCGCTTCCAGAAAAGTTCAAACGGTGTCTTGGCAGCAAGAGAGCTTGTGGGCAGCCTGTTGAGGATATATGTAGAAGTCACAACGGCTTCTGCCCAGTAAGGAGATGGGAGGCCTGACCACAACAACATGGCTCGAGTCATGCCCATCAAGGTCTGGTTCTTGCGTTCAGCAACACCATTCTGTTGCTGCGTATAGGGCACAATTAGTTGGTGAATTATGCCCTGTTCAGTGAATAGGTTAGAGAAAGACTGATTAACAAACTCTGTCCCATTGTCAGATCGAAAGATTTTGAGCAAGCAGCCTGTTTGACGCTGTGCTGTGAGGAGCCAGTCTTGAAACAAGGGAAAAGTTTCCTTCTTTCTCTTCATGGGAAATGTCCATGTGAACCTGTTGTAATCGTCTGTGATAGTGAAATAATAGTCTGCCCCTCCAAGGGAAGAAACCTGAAGGCGGCCAGAGATGTCGGCATGGACCAATTCGAGCAGCTGTGAGGATCTTTGTGTGGGGCCAGTAGGAAAGGGCAACTCCTTCTGTTTAGCGAGAGCACAAGTTTCACAAAGTGGCAACTCCTTCAAACAGGTAGGTAAGGGCTCACGATAGCAATTGGTCTTGCTAAGGGATGCCAGAGTCTATTTATTAACATGTCGACTGGCATGCCAGATTCTTTGTTTAGGCGTCGAGTTATCTACACTATAGAATAAGCTGATGCACTGTTGCACAGGCGGTGAAATCCAGACGATACAAGTCGTGCTCCGGCAGTGCATGAAATGCACAAACAGATGGGGAGTTTAGCCTAGAAAAGCAGCAGGATCCCTCATGAACGTGAAACTATTGATTTGAGCAACTGCTTTCGGGCGAGTTCTTGGCCATTCTAGGGACATACAGAACATCAGTCAAGGTTAGAATGGAGCCATCACTTAGTCTAAAATTGCAAGAACCCTGTCCTAGAATCTGTAGACTTGTAGTATTTTGTTCATCACCAAGATATACCCGATCTATATTAGAGTTAGGGATGAGGGATGCAAACAAGTTCATCCGGATGTGAAATTATGTGGCCGAATCCAGTACCAAGTTGCCTTGTCACCTGTTAAGGTAGAGGCAAAGCATGATCTAGCTGTTGGTTTGTGGGTATCTCAGTTGTCCTTCACGGGCCTTGGCGGAAAAGAGCAGGAAGGTTTTGTGGCTCTGGCTTTCTTCTTTCGACAATCCCTAGCCCAGTGACCAGGAATACCGCACCAATTGCAGTTTCCTGTTCGTTTGGATGAGGAGGTTCCTGCATCAGGAAGGGCCGTCATGGCGGGCGTCAGTAAGGTAGTATGTCCATGTTTACCTCGTGGAGCCCCTCGTCCACGGAAGGCGATCGGCCTCTATCGGCTTTGGTTAGATAGGACCGATATCGGCCTGCTGCTCTTCACGGAAGAGCACCAATCACCTCGTCTAAGGTGAGTGTCGTATTCGCCCGGCTCCGTGACCATAGCTGTCGATGGGGCGTTGTGTCTTGAGGGCAAAAGATTGGTAACTGGGTGGCAAGCTAGTGAGCAATTAAGCAATCACATCCACCTCATCCATAACAATACCAAGGGAGGTAAGCTGGGCTCGAAGGTGTCGGAGCTTGCTGGTGTGAGCAAGCACTTTGTCTCCTTCTCTCATTTTGAGTCCATAAAATTCCATACGAAGAGTACAGAGTGTGAGAACGTTATTTATTTTATACTGACTTTCTAGTTGTGCCCAGATTTCACTGGCCTTGGTGAGGAATTCAATCTATGGTATGAGCTCCTCAGTCAAGCCAGAAACAAGGAGGGCAATGCCTATGTTGTTAGCATGATCCCATTTGTCTCTGTCGCCCTGGAGTGCTGTGGTGGCAGGTTCTGGAATGGAACCATCAATGACGCCCCAGACTCCTCTAGCCAACAAAGTCGATTTCATCCTCACTCTCCACACCTCATAACGCTGACCATTAAACCTGTCCTTTTCTTTGAGCTCTAAAGTGAAGACAGGGTGGTAGGATCCAGTTGGTACAGGTGGTGTAGGTGGCGGAGGAGGAAGAGGAGGGGACTGAGCCATGGTACATAGGCTGGTAGGCTAATCTGTGGATCCGCCTGTCTAGGGGTGTGGTAATGAGAGAGCCACAGTGAAGCTTTGAAGGAGGTCACGAAACGACATGTCGACTTCGAAACGCTACTTTAAACAGGTATTAATGTGAAACCCTAACTCCAATGTGCCCTTTCACGTGAACCGAAACCCTAACTCCAATGTGCCCTTTCACGTGAACCGAAACCCTAACTGTCCTGAACCGATTTTTTAGGAACAGGAAGCAAGGTTGGGAGGAACATCCCCACATCAGGCCGTACAAGAGAAATTGTCGTATCTGGTTGGCTCACAAGATCGGTTTGCCTCAATTCCTTGAAGAGAAGCTCCACGCGCCCATTTGTTTCTGCAGAAAGTGAATCAAGTCTTGTGATTACTCTTGAATTCTGCACCATGGAATGGTGACCCTGTCTGGCCAGAACCTGGAGCAGAATATTCTGAAGATCATTGATGCGCCAAATTAGATATCTAAGAGCAACAGCAATTTCTGGTAACTGTGAAGGGTCAATATCCAATTCGTGTGTTTCTGGTCCAGCACTATCTTCGTGCTGAGGTTCAATCAAATTGGCTTGACAACTGCACATTACGGCGGATGGGCCTTGATTCTGACGACCTCGCCTTCGTGAAGGCATTTCCAGAAATTAGTGATTTAGAAAATAGGTTCATAATTTTCCAAAACTCGGTAATTTTATGTGTTGAAAAACATTGTGTGCAGGAGGGGTAGCTGGAGCTTGAGCAGACTTCCACAATTATTCTGAAATAATTGTGTGACTTTGCTGAAGTCCCTGTTACTCTTCCTGGACATCAATTTCATATTGTAATAAAATTATATTTTGCAATTCCTGAAATTCCTAATGCGATCACGCATAGAATCCCTCATGCGATTGCACAGCGGAATTTGTATTTGATAGGATCGAAAGGTTGAAAACGAGACTTGTCCAAACTCTGAGATTCAACCTCTCTGACGACACAATGGATTGCTTTATCATAGCTACCATTGAACGCAAGATGATACCAATCCATCAATAAAAAAAATAATAGCCTCAATCCAAGGATAAAGGTATCTAGCTAATGAGGATCTAGTAGTCATCCTTGCGTGGTCGTCAAGAGCAGAGCTCTAATACCATGTTCGGAATGAACCATGGTCAGAGTGCACGAGGGACAAGAGAATATGATTTTATTCAGAATGCAATGACAACAACAATAAATGCAGAGTCTTAGTGTGTTTATAAAACCGTCCACCTAGGTGACCCTTCGCTAGATGACTCTTGGAAAAATAACCTAAGTATATCTAACCTAAGGGTAAATCCCTAAGCGGGTAAGATTAAACCCTCTTAACATATATGGCCTGCATTTCCTGGTCTCCTCTGCGCTCCTCATGTGAGGGAAAATCCCCCACCTCCAGCAATCCCACCGGTGCTGCCTCCACTCCTTCAATCCTTGGCCCTGGTGCGCTTGAGGAGGTTTGCCCTCCCATTGTTTTCCTCAAGGCAAAGGGCAAAGGCCTCTCCAAGTTTGGCCTAAGGTGGATGATTTCAAAAGGATGTCAAGCATCCTCAAGCTCCTTGCTGGTCAAGAGCCCCTCCGTCTCCCACAAGTGCACTAAGTCGGTGTTGAGGTAGCATGGCCTTGCTCCTCCTTCATCCATTGTGTTGGGCTTAAGAAGCTTCTCCCTATGATGGATGTAAGCCTCATACATAATGGTCCCCCAATCCGGCTTGGCTCCCTGAGCGATCTTCCATAAGAATTGCAGAAAATTGGTACTGAAGTAAGAGGTGCGCTGATAATTTACCAATCCCAAGACAATCTTGGCAAAGAGCCTCCACTTCAGCTCCTTGATGCTATCCGTCTTCCATCCGTTCTTGGTGTGGGCCTTCATCCCTCCGTCCATCAAATCCAAGACTTCCTATGGGATTTCCGAAGTGGAAATTCTCTTCCCCACGTTCCTCCTCTCGAGGAGAGCAATTCCTAAGCTCTCCTCCTCCGGACTGCCATAAACTTGACGAATACTCTGGACTATCCGGATGAGATCGGTCAAGACATTCCCTTCGCGGCCAGTGGGGCTACCTCCAGGTGATGGAGGTTGATGAAACACTCCTCAATCGGCTCCAAATTGGTGTAGGCCATTGGCGGCCATACACCCATCCCAATTGGATGTTCTCCTCTTCCGCCCACTGCCTAAAATCCACCAAATCGCGGGGGTTGAGCTGCCCTGCGAAGCAAGTGAATTGTGGCATCTTAAAATCGCCTCCTCTCGGCGGCGCAGCTCCTACTACTGGCTTCTTGCCTCTGCCTGCACCTGAGGATGAGCCCTTGGCGGGCGCCTCCTTCCCCTTGCCCTTAGCAGCTCGAGGCATGGCTGCCACTTTCCACTTTGGCTCGGCAAAAAAGTCCCCAATTGCAAGCTCTCGCCTTCTAGTGCCTCGGCCCAAGAATTCTCCTGGAAAGCAACTGCATCACAACCTCAAGGTTAGCCAGCTTCCACTCCTTCTTCTCTTCTTCTTCTCCAACATGCAAAGGCGCCTCTACCAAATTGCTTGCGCCTTCTGACTCTTCCTTCAATTTCGTTCTTTGCTTCACACTTTGGTGCGTCGCCTTCGCCGCTCCCTCGGCACCTCGGCAATTCTGCGGCCTCTCGCTTCTGCGGTGGCGACTTCCATTTCACTCCTTTCCCTTTCTAGCCCTCTGGAAATGCAGGCTGGGTTTCTCCCTTTCTTGACTCGCGTCGACCTTCCTCTTGTTATGGCGGCGATGGCGATGGCGCCTCTTACTTTCCAGCAGCTCAGGCAAACAAAGTCACTCCCCAATTGCAAGCTCTCTCGCCCTTCTAGTGCCTCAGCCCAAGAATTCTCCTGGCGGAAAGCAACTCTGTCACACAACCTCAAGGTTAGCCCTGGCTTGCTTCCCACTCCCTTCTTCTCTTCTTCTTCTCCAACATGCAGGCGCCTCTACCAAATTGCTTGCGCCTTCCTGGTGACTCTTCCCTTCAATTTCGTTCTTTGCTTCCACACGCGTCGCCTTGCCGCTCCCTCGGCACCTCGGCAATTGCGGCGCTGCGGCCTCTCGCTTCTGCGGTGGCGACTTCCTGCATTCACTCCTTTTCCCTTTCCTGCCTCACTGCAGGCTAGGGTTTCTCCCTTTCTTCACTCGCGTCTGACCTTCCTCTTGTTATAGCGGGCAGCGATGGCGATGGCAGCCTCCCTTTCCTTCTCCTTCTTCTTCCTCTTACGCTCCAGCTCCAGTCCTTCGCGAAGTGAAGATGCCTCAGTTCGGAGGGAGAGTTGGCGCTGCCTAAACTGGACTTTGCCCTTCTTAGATGGTTGCCACCTGGAGGCCCCTCCACCCTAGATTGGATCTACCATTCTAAATTACCTATCCCCTTATCCTATTTTGGCTTTTAACTAATTGTTTCTTAATCTAATCGCAAAACCCCCTATTTAGCCTATTTATCTAATTCCCTATTGGCAGGCATATATAGTGAGTATGCCTTTTGAGGACCACGGACTCTCCCTCTAGGTAGGAAATGGGTCAGGTTTTTGTTTTTTTTCGTAGGCGTGGAGCAGGAAATAAGGCGGAAAGGAAGAAATAAGTCCGGAATACTCAGATTGCCTTCTTGGTAAGTTTGAAGGACTCCGGAGCACACTCCCGGGAGGAGCTCACGGGCTCGCTACAAGGGGGAGGCGGGGGGTGGGTCGGACCGCCTCGAGTGTAGGGTCGGTCAGGACCACCTCGGAGCAGGCCAGGATAAGTCGCCAAGTAAAGTAACAGGAGTCCGATGTTTGCGGTAAATGGGGCCGTGGATTCTTGAGAGGTGAGCAGGCATCACCGAGAACCGGGGATGCGTGCAGGCACTTGTGGCGTTATAAGCAGTATTCAGCTTTGATGCAGTAGCGCGGTAGCAAAGGCCTTCGTCTGTGGCCATCAAGCCCGAGTAAGGCGGGCGTAAAGCGGGAGTAAGCCATACGAGGCCTCGGCACAGCAGTTCACAGGCGTGAGCCGCCCTTTTGCTTGGCCCGGTTACTCTCGGCGTTGCGACGGGCGGTCATTCCTCCCAACGACCTCGCGACGGTTCTCGCAGTCTCTCGCGCTCAGGCACCCACTCTGGCGTTGTCTTTTCGAGCGCCCAAGCACCCTCACACGTAGCTCGTCATTGGGGTTGGAGCGACCGGCGCGGTGGCAGAGGAACATAAGGCGGATGAGCTTCAAGCCCCAACAGCGGAACAGGAGGAGCGTGGCAATGGGGCCCAAGAAGGTGGCGGAAGCGTGGGAGCCCTGGCGTCTGGTAGAACGCAACAACGTCACCAAGCGCTACCCAGACTTTGGCCCGTGGCTGGAGGAGGCGGAGGAGCTCGTGGAGGCCCAGCACTGGATATTTTCAGTTATAGGACTACGTTGCCTAGTCAGGGAGTATGCGGGAAGATGTTAGCGGCCAACAGGAGTCGCTCAAGAACTGCAGGAGGATCGGGGAGGTGGACGTGGAAGTCTAAGGCGGTCTATAGCGAGTCCGGCCGGAGGAGTAGGGGAGTAAGGGGCTGAAGGTGAGGGAAGGTGGGCGGCGAGGCGGCCCTTTTGCGACCAGGGACACAGCGATCCTCCAATGGTGGCTGATGTCGGACCTCTGAAGAGGAGGTTCTGACGATGGCGAAAATCATTGTCCACTGGAATATGCTCACCAAGGTGGACCACCTTGGTGATAATCTGCTGGTGTTCCTTCATGCCTTCTGAGGAGGAAAAGCATGAGGAAGGATCATCTTGGAATCAATCAGAGCCAAGAAGTTGAGGCGAAGCCACCTCCCGTCCAGGCGTTGTGCGTTCATCATCCATGTGTGGGGGCACATGAACCTCCTGAAGGAGGAGGAAGAGGAGCGGGCGCTACGAAAGGGGCTAGCCGCCCTACCAGAGGCGGAGCGTGAAGGAAAAACGCAGGAGGCTGAGGCCCGTCCGGTCCGGACCAAGCGGGTCCGAGAGGAGGACGACTGGGAGGGGATTCCGGACTCTATACGTCTGGAACGGACCCCCTCGCCACCCAGGGAGGTGTGGGAAGACATTCCCGCTTCTCTCCTCTTGGTTCCCCCACCGGAGCACCCTGCGCAGGAGGAGGCGACCATTACAGGCGGAGTCATGACGCCAGCAGCCAACAACGACTCAGCCCATCGAACCCCACCCCGACTCGGGAAGCGAGAGGCGGAAGGCGCCTACCAACGCAGCCTGTGCCGGGCCTTTATCTCCCTACCAACTGAGGGCGGGAAGTGGAGGAGGCGTGGCGGCGCGGAAAGACGCTGCCTGTGGAGTTGGAGGCACCGCGCACTGCCCGAGCCTGCCCCTGTCCCAACCGGGAGGGCAAGAGGGCTGTTCCGGACCTTCACCACCTCCGAGCCCTAGCCAAGAAGGCGGAGAAGGAGCTAGCTGACCAAGAGGGCCAAGAAGAAGGGAGGTCCGAAACACTCGGGACCTGAGGGTCCCGACAGTCGGAGCCTGGCCTGACTCCTTCTGACTGCAGATGGCGATCCTTAACGGACGGAGATGCCCGCACTGGGACTTTCTCGGGTGTCTCTCTATGGAGGAAACACGACGGGTTTTGGCTACCGTCATGGATTTTGGGAGGCTTAGTCTGCGAACATGGAGAAGACCAAAGAAGTGGAGGCCACCACGACTTGATGGTGGAGAGCCTGTAAGGTGTAGAGCACCAAGCGCGAAGAAGGCGGAGTCCCTCGCAAGGATCGAGGAGGAGAAGCGCCGGCGGAGAGAGAGGCCAGGTCCGATCAACAGATCAAGTAGATCCTTCAGCGGCAAAGTGTGCGAGAGGCCCAAGCACGGGCTGAAGACCTTTGCAGACGGAGGGAAGTAGCGAGAGGAGCCTGGAGGAGGCCCGAGGACAAGCGAGCGGGGACCGCCGAAAGGCTCGGCAGAACAACACCAAGCCGGGAGGCTGTGAAGGCGGCGCGGAGGCGGACGGCTAAAACCGACGGACCATTACCGCCAGACAGGGAGGAGGAAACGGGCATGCCACGCTAACCGAAGGCCGAGCAAACCGCCGCAGAAAGGGGTACATGGCCGAGTGGGGAGAAGGAGGCCAAGAATCGGGAGATGGAGGATCTCCGGACCCGCCATACGGAAACGAGGAGGCACGGCAGAAATGGAGGACCGCAAGGAAACCTTGAGCTATGCCTCAAGACAGTTAGCGGCATGGAGCCCTCCAGGGAGTGATCGCGGACCATGAGCGGGAGATAGGGCGGCTCCAGCTCTGTTTGAGGGTGGAGGAGAGTTGGCGGCGATCCAAGAAGTTGGACATCGCCGAGTTGAAGAAGAAGCTGGGGAAAGCCAGGAGCCAGGCGGAGATGCCGGACCGCCTGGAGAGGGAGATGGCGGACCTCCGGGCAAGGATGAACGGAGGGGAGAAGGCTCTGAGAGAGGAGCAAAAGCTGCTTGTCCTAGGTGCGGAGGCGTAGGGAGGAACGCAGCTCCATGGCGGCAAAATTTGGTCGAGCTACAAAACGGAGGAGGTGGAGGTGGCGAGGAGGCTGCGAGGGAAGTGATGGAGGCCTCCTTGGTGGCCTCACAGACTCTTCCCGTCTTGGTGGCCAGATGCAGCAGGGGCGGGCCAACAAAACCGCCCGGTGCCGGAGCACCCTGGCGAAGGGAGTGTAGGGTGCTCGGGCGCACGTGGAGGAGGCAATCCAACAAGTCGACTCCGACTTTGCCTTCTACCACGCGGAACTCCTCAAAGCTCTGGAGGTCCTGCGTCAACCACTGACTATGACCGGACCTCCCGGGAGGGATCCAGGAGGAGGGATGAAGGCCCCAGTGATAGCAGAGACCATTCGGCGGCGCGAGTAGCGGGGAAGGGGCCAGTGGAGGCAGGACATGGCGGACACCACCTGGGCCCAGGTAAGTCTTCCCCACTTGCCACGGAAGGAAGGGAGGGGGGCCTCGAGAGGGCCATAGAAGGAGAAGTCCTGGAGGACTTGGAACGACGTGGGGGTCCGGTGGGAGAGGATGGACACCCGAGGAGTCCGCAGGGAGAAGAAGTCCAAGGACACAGTCCCGGACCACGAGATCCGGACTCAGAATAGGCCGGACCGAGGTCCATTGCAGATGAGACCGGACCCCAAGGTCCGGCTCAAGTCCCGACCTCGAGGCGGACGCGACGGAATCCAGTGGGGCAGGCGGGAAAGTCCTCACCCACCGCTAGGAGGCAACCTCCTGGGGCCCGGGCAGGGGCCCACGGTGAAGGAATAATTATTGTTTATGAGTTGACTCATGCTAGGGTTAGGTTATCTTAGTTTAGTTAACTTATCTGATGTGTAAACTAGGTCTAGTCACCTAGTACCCTTTCGGTAAGGTTGTGACTCTTACGAGTAGACGTAACACTTGGTATCTTAATTAGGTTGTTTTAAGCATAAGCAAGTTACTCTTTATTTGATCTTTCAATTCAATCAACAATGTAATTGTGTTTTATATAATTTAGTTATCCAATTCACATAAAATCTTCATGGTATCGAGCAGGATAGATGGAGATGCATCTAGTATGCACACACAAATTTTCTGCATTAGAAGATGTGCGAAAGATGTGTTTTATTATTGTTTTGAATAATAACATGTTCTTGAAAAGGAACTTTTAAAGAAACATCAAGAAATGAATTTTGTGTTTCTCTTTAAAAATCTATACAAATTCTTGCTGCATTAGGTAGCCATTCTAGCGTGCATTCATTGAATTGCTCCCTTGAGCAATTGCAATGAACATACACTAGAAACGCCAATGGGCAAAATTATATATAGAAAAATACAAAGAAATATAAGATGCGAATTTCACTTATAAAACACAAATCCCTACGGCACATGGCCAATTTAGATGCGCACTGCAGCACACCACCGCTACTCGAGAATCATCCTAGGCAAAATAGGTCAAGAATTGATGGGCACACAATTGCTTCGATTACATTCGGCATCCTACAATGGAGCCAACAAAACCAAAATAGACCTATGCAAATTGATCCGAGAGGCATTTAATACTATTGTGGAATTTCTCTATCCTCAAGAGCGAGAATCGGTGTTTACTCTTCCTCCAAGAAATCCACTAAATTTGCGGCGTGTACAAAGAGCTTTTGATGGAAAGCAGCCCGTGGTTTCATCACAACTCAAACACAAACAGTGTCGGCACAATAATTAATCATCAAGCAAATAACAGGATAGTGGACGACGCACACAAATTAATGGACACTTGTCTACAAGCGTTGACTTACGATCCGAAGGAGCAAGTTGCACACTTGGACTACAAAATGGTTATCTTCAAGCCCGAGATGCTCAAAAATCCAGTGTTCAAAACACGCTGTAAACAAGTAAGACAAATCGTGAGCGCTTTAGCTCACTTAACTCGTGTCCATCTTGCTCCACGTATGCCTACAATAGGTTCGAGATGAGGAGCTCCAAAATTGCACGAGGAGGATCCGGGATCAAAACACGCACGCAATCAAGCGTTATGAGCGGTGTGTCCGATCGGGGCGGTTTTGGGGATATATTCAATACATGAATTTGAACACGAGGTCGAACAACAAGCCATAAATATGGCGACCTCAACTCCAAACTATGGAGGTAATGAATCCTTCAAGGAGAAGGATCGGTTCAATGGCAATGACTTTGACATATGGCGATCCGGATGGAGGGTCCTCGAAATGAGGGGCTGTGAAACATGCAACCGGAAAGGTAGTGAAACCGAGGATCTTCGGGAGAAGAAGAATGGTTAGCTAAGGATAGCGGAGCCAAGTACCTCATTCGCGGTGGCACGACAACCGAAATGTTGAGGCAGCATGGGTGGAAACTTCAGCCGAAATCATGAATCGTCTAAAGGAACTCTGCAGCGAACATGGTCGGTGCAATGACAGCTTTAAGAAATTTCCAGAACTTGAGAATGAAGGATGGGGACTCAGTGGAGAAGCACGTGAGTACCTTTAGGACCCTAGCCTCCCGGCCGTGGTGCCTCTAAAGTTGCCATCAAGGATGATGAGATGGTGATGAGGCTCTTCTTCTTCGAGTCTTGGTCACACCGTGACCTCCCACACACTCGGACACAAGCTACTGTTAGCTAAGCAAGGCATAGAGATGCAGATGTCATTCTCACAACTTGTGAGTTCCATCAAGAAGAGGCAAGCGAACTAATCACAAGAAAGGAAACAACAGTGACACCTCAAATCAAGGCGAGGAGGCAAGAAATCCTTCTCCAAAGGAGGTGGTGGAAATCCTTCCAAGGGAGGTAGCTCAGTGATCCTCATGGGAAGAAGACTAAAAAGCGTGCACACGCGGTGCAAGCCTGGACATTGGGAAAAGAGTGTCAAAAAGCAAGCTGGAATTCCTCGCAAGGAGGGCACCAGGCGCCAATGTTGTGGTAAAGAAGGCTAATACCCCATCAGCTCTTACAGTTGGGACTAGGGAGTTTGCTAGTCCATTGCTGCTTCCCACTTGCCTTTTTGCCAAAGCTAATATGAAACCAATAGATGAATGGTATTTAGATACGGGTGCTACTGCACACATCTACTTTGATAGAAATGCTTTCAAAACATATAGGTCTTTTCCGTCGGATGTTTACCTTGGGGACAGTCTCTAGTCTCACATGGTCGTGGCTTGAGTTGCTAGTTCCTAGGATCACACTCATGTTGTTAGAAGTCTACTATGTGCCAAATGACTAGAAACCTTATTTCGATCGATTGAATGCGAGATAACAACGATCACGTTGTTTTCACTAGGACATGTAGAATCATAGATGCTATTGACCCTAGAAAGGTCCTTGCACATGGGTCTTGGACCACGATCATTGTCTCCATTTGCATGGAGTAAGTCCCACGACGACGTCTCCTTGCATCGCACAAACACAAAGTCTAAGTTGTGGCATGCACGCTTGGGTCACCCTCACATGGCAAAGCTGCAAAAATTGGTTATGGTGACAGTATCAAGATGGACCTATTGGCCCTTTGAGCCATACCTTTATGTGAGGCTTGTGTGTTGTCGAAGAAACACCAAGCTGCCTTCAAGAACAAAGCACCTCATCGTGCTGATGATCTCCTTGAGCTTGTACATACTAACCTATGTGGACCCTTATCTCAAGCGTCCATAGGAGGTGGACGTTATTTTCTAACGTTCTGAGATGTGACAAAGCGGTTGTCACCACCTATATCCGAAGAACAAAAGCGAATGTTTCTCCTACTTCAAGGAATACATCAAATTCGCTGAGCGTTGGACAGGAAAACAACTCAAGACCCTGAGATCTGATAATGGCGGGGAATTTACATCTAATGAATTCCAGCAGTTCTGCAAAGATGAAGGCATTGGACGCCAACTCACCATTGTATACACTCCACAACAGAATGGAGTGGCAGAGCGCTTGAACCTCACATTGCAGGAGATGGTCTCCTCATTGTTACATGATGCTCATTTGCCACTACCATACTGGGCTGAGGCTTGGATGACTTCAACTTTTCTACTGAACAGGTTGAAGGCAAAACTCCTTATGAGGCTTTTACAGGCAGGAAGCCCTCTATTCAATACTTGAGGATCTTCGGCTGTCTCGCATATGCCTTCATCCCTAAACAAAAACGCGATAAAAGTCAGATAAGGCATAGCCGCTTATCTGGGTATGAGGGATTAAAGCTTACAAGCTATATGATGTCCCCACAAATAGAGTCATCTATGCTCGGATGAAGATGCGGAGAAGCTGAAAGATAACGATGAAAATGCGAAGGAAAATGAAGACGAGGACAAGCAAGAAGATGAGGATGAAAATGAAAATGTAAATGAAGATGAGGAGGAGAAGGAAAATGAGAACGACCATGAAAATGAAAATGAATATGAGGATGACAATGAAAATAAAGATGAAGGAAATGAAAATGAAAATGAGGATGAAGATGGGTATGCGGATGAGGATGAAGATGAGTATGCGCATGAGGATGGAATGAGAGAAGATGAATGGGACGATATAGAATGGATATGATGGAGGTTCATGACTCATCTAAGTCAGTGGATATGATGGAGGTGGAATTATTGGTGGACATGATGGAGGTGGAATTATCGGGGACATGATGGGGTGGAATATCCAATACATCGAATGCAAGAATAAACATTGTTGGGATTACTATCAAAGAAACTAAACCAATTAAAAGTAAGGAACAAAAAGTATGTGAGTTATTCCGATTGGGTACTTTTACGATTAGGGCTGTGCTTTGATCATATCAAAGTTTACTATGAATATATATTTCTTTGTTGTTTTACAAAGAAGAAGGTTGATTCATTTTCTTAGAAAATAATAATTTTTCTACTCATGATTATCTATAGATAGGGTAAATTAATTGGCTGGCTGCAATCAGTCTTCAAGTTGGCATATTTTCTATGAAGACTAACGAAGTGGGTTTCAAAGTTAATAGAAAACACAAGTCTTCAAAAGACAAGTCCATTTCAAGCTCTATCATTCATGTGACTACCCTCTAGATCACTCATCTTTAGAAGATCGAGAACTTTGCAAAGAGATGGTGCACTTAACATCACCATATATTTGTGATTGGGAGATGCTCAAGTGATCAAAACAAATATTTGAAAGCATATATATATATATATATATATATATTGATCTCTTTCATACCGCTTAATAGATAGTCGGTCTCTTGATTTCAATGCCAAAGAGCGGAATTCAAAGTTTCTATTAGGACAGATCGTGAAGGTTCCCAATCCTCTTGTTCTTCACAGAAAGTTTCCAATCCTCTTGTTCTTCACAAAGAACGCCAATTCCACCAACGTTGCCTCATCATATGTCTTCAAAAGATATCACGAGAGTTAACTAGCTGAAATAAGTTCCAATAACACCGCATTCACTAAAGCTTTAGATATCAATCACTTTGGCCTGAACTATAAGCTTGTATAATACTCGGGATCAAGGTAATCCGCCAAGGTGCCCGATTACAAGGGATGCATGACTAGCCCATTGGGCTGACTTTGAAATGCTAAAATGAGCCACCTTAGCATTTAGGTAGTGGTCTAGAAGAATGTTTAAATTTGAAGACTTAACATCTCTATGAAACATAGATCTACGTTTGCTAAATGTAGATACTCTAAAGCCTCAAAGGTTTGAAGAGCAATCAAGGGCCGTTGTCTCCAAGTGAGCCCGGACATCCCTCCCTTTTCCCTTATGTAAGGTGCCCTTGGGAACATAACTCAAGACAAGGAGAGCAACTTTCTTCTCCAAGCAACAACTTGACTAGACTGCTACGATTGACTTGCGATAAAATTCTCACGTCATTAAGCGGCAGCTTATCTAGGTGAGCCCTCACGCTCCTTTTGATTGCCACTGCCATCGTTGCCTTTCTCTGGTGCCAAAGCCGCCCACTCAATCTCGAGGTGTGTGTAAAGTTAGCTGGGTGGGAAGTTTGCGAAGAGATGTGGGTGACAAGTGCTCTCCATTTCGAACTCGCTTGATTTTGCTTGTGTTTGAGTGCTCTCCATTTCCGAACTCGCTTGATTTTGCTTGTGTTTGGAGTGCTCTCTCCCATATCGTAGAATGGATAGTAACAACTCCGGTAGTAAATACCGGATGATCGGGATGATCATCTCATCCACACGAAGCAGTTGGATTCCGCCCCATTCGCCATAATTACGGGACGGAAGAAGAGCCGCAAAGTTCGTAATTGTTAGCAAATAGGCTTGGATCGTTGAAATAGCGGACACGGGATGTGCCGACTTGATCGTTGTTGGACACATTCATGTACCTCAACTCGTGCAAACCAAGTGAAGGCCTCGAGTCTCCTCCAAATTGCAGATTAAGATCCAAGACAATTTGAGACTATAAGCAAGCAAGCCTTCCATGGAGTCATGGAGTACATTGTTGGATGCGTTCAATCGTTGCGTGTTTAAATAAACCCCCAACCAAATCCATAAACTCCCTCCCCCTCCCCCTCGCCCCCACATTGTTGTTGCTAATATCGAGTACTTGAAGAGAGTCAGGTAGCGTTGGAATGGGATCCGAGGAGTTGTTATGTGACACTAAAGATGGTCAAGTTTGGGAAGCTGATGCCTAGAGTTTCCGGTATCCTGCCCGTCAAATTGCACGATGGAAGGTCCAAGACTCTCGGGCAATGATAGTGGTTTGCAGCCCATTGCGACTCCTCTCGAGCAATGTGTTCCCCCAAAGATTGGTACCCGCCAGCGGAAGTTCCTCCAAGGGCCCGTCGTAGTCCATTAGAGCCTGTACTAAATTAAGATGTTCCCACATGGATGACAAAGTGAACTAAGGTCCAGGGTCCGAAAAGCTTTGAAGTTTCGAATATGAAGAAAAAAGTCAGCCGGATCTCCTGTGAAGCAATTCCCTAGGTGAGCAAACCTAAAGGAATGTTGCTGTAATGTTATCGAGCGAGAGATCCAGCAAACTACTAGAAACGAGGCATTTCTGAAGATCGGGCGGGATTGCACCAGACAGCAAATTGTTGGACAGGTCCAAGTGAGTGACGCTAGTGAAGCGACGGAATCGGCCCAAGTTGTTGGGCGTCCATGTGGGTCGATTAGTGAAGTGCGAGGTATGTGACGGAGAAATTGTTGTTGGACAGTGTATGTGAGGACCGAGACTATGCTATCCGCAATGGTCCTTAGTGAGTTCCAGAAATGTTGACCACCTTGGTGGAACTACGGAAGAAAAGCCGTGAGCCCAGACGGCGGTTGTGAAGAGAAGACGTGAAGAGAAATAGGCATATCTTTTCGGACTGGTGCAACTTACAACTGGCGTGGCGGGTGAATCTGCGCCATTGGCTATGAGGCGGTTTTTTTCCACATCCTCGCAATAAGTTATGGAGGCACGGTGGTGTAGTGGTAGTTGTATATCTTGCCACAAGATCGACTCGGGTTGGGCTCCGGTCAGTGCTGCAATGAAAAGTATCACTATCGCATTTTGCTCTCGGAGCATTTGATTGAGATCTCTGTGAAAACGTGAAAACGTTGTGAATTCCCCTAAAAATCGTGGTGCCGTTTATGAGACATCCAATTCCTCCCTCAGACTTCCGGGGGAGCTCAGGATGCTCATTAGACTTCTTCTTTTTCTTCTTCGAGTCGGGTTCAGTTTGCTAAGACCAGCCTGAGAAATCCAGCCTAAACCCAGCTGCAAACTCAGGGGGATTCACAAGCCTTCAACTGAGGCGATCTCCTCTCTTGTTTTGCTGTTTGCCAATAGTAGACAGAGAGGCCATGTACATGTCCAATAATGTCTAACTGGATGACAAATTATTGGATGTTAACGAGAGAAAATATTTGATGAAACAAGTACTTGGGCGTCAGTGGGAGCACACACTCATGTTCCCACCCCTGAAGACAGTGAGGAAACCTTTGAACTCTCTCACTATGACCTAACAGATCATGGCACTCATACTCACCCTATTGAGGAACATGCTCCTGCAGGAGGGGGCAATCAAGCAGTATTAGGAGAAGAACAACCTGAACTTGACATTCAACCTGGAATGCCACTGCCAGATCTACAGGATCACATTCCTCAACCAAGGATAGCAGTCGATGATGTACCATTTGATGCTGATCAGGATGCTGATCAGGATGCTACTGACGAGGAATTAGAGGAAGTTGATGATGTACTTCTGCGAACTGAGCGAGCACTGCGACGTTACCCTACACGTGAACGTCAACCTCCTGACTACTATCATGCACCAGACTTCAGGATTACCTCTTCTCATGTGAAGGCTTATGCCGCCACAACATTAGATCCCATAGAGCCACAGTCTTATGAGGAAGCTCTCAGCAGGCCCGATCACAAGGAATGGAGAAAGGCAATCCGATGAATATGATTCTCTTATCGAGAATGGAACTTGGGAACTAGCAAAGTTGCCCAAGGGCGTGTCATGTAAATGGGTCTTTAAATTGAAGGTCAAGGCGGATGGATCTTTTGATACAAGGCGATTAGTTGCTAGAGGTTTCACACAAATTCCAGTTTAGATTACCTCGAAACCTTTGCTCCCGTCAAGCTTGCTACTTTTCGGACCATGTGTGCGATTGTGCGACAAGGACTACGAGTCGGATGTTTGATGTGAAGACGGCTTTCTTGCATGGAATCCTTGATACAGAGATCTACATGCAACAGCCACCTGGTTATGAGGTTAACGGCAAGGAGGATTATGCTTGCAAACTAATTAAGTGCCTCTATGGACTTAAGCAGTCAGCAATGAAATGGAATGCTGCACTGGACAAGGAGTTGCGAGCTCTAGGTTTTACAAAAGTAAGGCGTGACTTATCGTATACATCAAGAATGATGTAATCTGCTTAATTTGTTATGTCGATGACCTCATCCTTGCAAGCAACACGACTGGATTTTATCTCTTCGATCACGAATCATTGGCACAAAAATTCAAGATGTCGGACCTTGGACCTTTGCAAAGTTGCTTAGGAATACACATTCATATAGAGAAAAAGGATCCTTACCATGACTCGGCCGATCTCTGGAAAGTGCAGGCGATTAGGACTCAAAGATGCCAAACCAACACCTCTTCCAAGTGGTCTCAAGTTGAGCAAAGATATGTCGCCAGTTACACAGTCCGAGAAGGACGATATGAGAAATGTGCCATACAGGCAAGGTGTGGGCAAACTCATATATGCCAACACAACACGACGGAGGTGGCGTACTCGACAAGTGCTCATCCCGATCTCGAAAACCAGGCGAGACACATTGGACTTGTGTTAAGAGAGTTTTCCGGATCTGAAAGGCACACCAAAGTATTGTGTATACTCACAAAGATGGTGTGGCACCTCGTGTACACCGATTATGCGGTGACATAGATACGAGGAGGTCGGTTTAGTTATGTGGTGAGCTATCTTTGGAGGACCTATTGTTGGTCAAGCAAAAAGCAACCAGTTGCACTCTCAAGCACAGGCGAATACAGTACTTAGCTGCTGAAGGAGGTTATTTGGCTAAAGCTGCTGTTTTGAGCTTGGCATTGAGTTGCTCGCTTGCACAAAATCGAAAACCCAACCAATTCACTAGCTGAAAATCCCGTTTTCCACTCGGGACAAAGCATGTGGCGTGGAATACCCGATTAGAGAGCTACTAGCACAAGCACAATATCTGGAATACATAGCAACTCAAGAAAACCCGGTGACATTTTCACAAAGGCTCTAGGCAGGGATCTACATGAGAAGCATGTAAAGTTTTTAGGCCTAGGTGACTCCTCGGAGTCCCTAGGTAGTAGTGCATAAAGTCAAGCCATTCTCGGCGGCATTCTAGCTAGAAAGAAGAGCATTGTCGGTGTAGTCGTTGAAGTTTGTCTCATCACGAGACTTCAAAGAATAGGAATCCCCATCGGACTCGATTCTCCGAGGTGTGACTCTCCTCCTCATCTTGAAGGATCGGGGCTGCTATAGGGCGGTGGTTTTCCTCCACACTCTCTTGCACGGCCGAAATCCTGTCTTGATTGGAGGTTCGATTCTTCTTCCGGTATGTTGGATCCACCGCGATGGGAGCTTAGTGTAGCATCTCACATGCACGTAAAAGATTGCAACGAGTATTGAAGCTGGGATCTTACTATAAGTCGACACATGAAATGGGTAAGCCCATTTCGACCTTGACACGTCTCATCACGGCTTTGACGCCCACATAAACCACTGCCACGGGGCTGCGGATGCTTGATGGAGCCATAAGAGGCGATCAGTCTCCTTGAGCAGTCTGCAGCTTAGGAAAGCTAGGCTCTTCACGAGGTTAGTCTCATTCTCGGAAAAGCCGAAATCGGGATTAACATGGGCCTTTACTCTTGTCGCTTTGGAGTGGATGAGGCGGGCGTGCTGCGGGCCATGGGCTCACTTGCTGGCGTGGCTCGCCTTGCTAGGACCTCCTTGGTGCCTCGCCTTCCACGAGGCGATTACCAGTACCCACTGAGTGCTCACATCGTGAGGAACTGAGCTTCTAGTTGTGGTAAACCCCCTGGTCCCTAGGCGATTTCTACGCTTGGGCTGGAGTCTCGGATGCGAGGCGAAGACATGATGCTCGCTTCGCACTCCTTAGCCACGGGATAATGAGAACTACACTCACGTATGCTATTGTTGAGTAAGCGCACCTTAGTGCGAACCACTTCACAGGTGTCTCCATGCTTTTATTCGCCAAGGAGTGGGCGCGGCTCTATGGTACTCGCGTGCAGAACTAGGGCGTGAATGCAGACAAAGCACAGGACACACAAGGAACCCACGAAAGAGAAGGCGTACAAGTCATGATCAACAAGTGGGAGTGAAGGAATAATTATTGTTTATGTGTTGACTCATGCTAGGGTTATGTTACCTTAGTTTAGTTAACCTATCGATGTGTAAACTAGGTCTAGTCACCTAGTACCCTTTCGGTAGGGTTGTGACTCTTACGAGTCGTAACACTTGGTATCTTAATTAGGTTGTTTTAAGCATAAGCAAGTTACTCTTTATTTGATCTTTCAATTCAATGAACAATGTAATTGTGTTTTATTAATTCAATTCATAAAATCTTCACGAGGAAGGTGAGGAGGATTTGGTTGTGATCAGTGGTCGGGGCCGTGCCTAGGTGGCTCAATAGCGGACCACGATCTTGGGAAGGGGAAGGGGCCCACCGCTGGATCATCCGGTCTGGGGCCATAACCGCTGTGGTGAGGATTAGCCACAGTGAGGTGGGCAGGGCACTCAACCTACCGACTCAAGCGAGATAGGTTAGGAAGAAATAGTAGGCGGCGATAGTATTACCTTGAATGGCTCACTCGAATAAGAGTGTAATAAAGACGCTGACCTTGGGCGTAGTATAAGAGGGCAGGGGCCGCTCTAGTAAAGCATCTTTCTCTTGGGGTGGACACCGCATTTCGTTGTAGACCCCTTTGCATCTCGGCTAACGTGAGCCCTGAGTCACTTTCCAGGCGGGCACGGCAGCTCCGGAGGCAGTCAAGGTCTGATGATGACGGACCCTAACGTGTGGTGGTGGTGTGAGGAAAGGCGATCGAGATCCTGCTCGGTCGGAAGATGGCGTGGCCGACAGTCGGAGCGGGCCGGACGCATGGTGGGGAACCCGGGCGTCAGAGCTGGACGGAGAGGCCCGGTGGAACGACGGAGGAGGTCCGGGCCATGCGGCCCACCCTCCTTTTTCCCAAGACAATGAATGTAGTGAGAGTGGTAAAGAGATCGGACTAGACGAATGAGTGTTCTGACGGGTGTGACTTGAGTCCTTAAGCAGGTCGCCATGGTTACGCGGGCATTTATTCGATATTACAGAATGTTACAGTGGTTAAGCTGTAAATCGGTGAATCACGTGTGTTTGAGTGGCTGATCGCGGCACTTTGGGCGAAAGCAGTTAAAAGCGTGACAACGGGAATGTCATTCCCTTGGAGCGGACTCCTTACTACAACAACAGGATTATGCGCGCCGGTGACCGTCGGCAAAATTAAGCGCCACACCTTTATCCTAAATTCGCCTGTTCATTCGAGGCGTCCTCGACCTGCGGTAGTACATGCTCCTCGCTCTCACCGTGGGTTGGCGACCTACGGCGCCCAGCCTACCGCCCCTTGGGCTACCTACTCCTAAAAGATCATTTCTCAACCCGGTTTCTTCTTCCCAATGTCGGTAATTAACCTACACTAGTCAACCTAGGGTTATGGTCCTCATACGATTAAATGATACTTAAAAGACAATTTTGTTCATTACTCAATTAATCAATACATTTGGTAGTTGTGTGCTTAAGGCTCTCCGGCTCTCGCCTTCTACTACTCCCAAATTCACATGGTATCAGAGCTCCCCGTTTACGATGTTACATTCTCGTTATTAATTATGCCTCGGCGGTGGATCTACATTGGTCGGTAGCGGCTCGCGTTTCTGAATCGACAACCTACATCGCTCTGGGCGGCTCGGCCGAACTCAGCATGGTATACTCTCTTGTGGGAAGGTCGGGATTAGCGGTGGTCGAGGCAGGGGCGTCTTGAACTTCTTCGGCAACTCCATCAACGGGATTTTCAAATCCGTGATTACCAGGCTCGGGACCGGTTTTACAGAGACCAGAGAAAGGACAGGAGACAGAGGCACGCTCGCATTGCGGACCTCCGCCGTCCCAAACAATTCCTGCAGGCCACTAAGACCTCCTCGGCCTGAGGACTCTGTATCTTCTTCCGCTGGAGATACCCCTCGAGTTTTTCACACTGAGGACACCTCCAGCCAACTCAAGGAGATTCTCGCCGCGACAGAGTCCCTCCACACAAGAATTCTTGTCAATAACATGCAAACACAGGCAAGCTTTGATGTTTTCAACGAGAAATTGACATCCAAGATCAAGGAAATCACTGATCACCTGCAAAGATTGAAGATTGCTGCCCCCAGCATCCGCCAGGCCCCAGTGTTTCCCGATCACTCACCTTCCATTGCACGAGGCGAGGTGCGGCGTCGCGTGTGCTCTGCGACCCTCAATCCATGCGACACACAGCGGGCGCGCCTCTCCACTGCCGGCTACATCTCTTGAGCTTGAGGTCAGAGAAGCCGTGTCTCTCCAGGTAAAGCGCCACTGTCGGTTAGTGTTGTCCCAAGCCAACCGACACACCACTTCACTAACGGACTAGATCGAGGCTGGGATGGATGCCGAGCCACACGAAGAACGATCAACCTTTGAGTTTGCGGCCCTCACTGCAGACGGGAGACCCTTCCCTGCGACCAATCTGATTAGTGCACAAACACAGTACGTAAAGCAGTGATTTTCATACCTTCTGCCCTTCTCTAGGTCATAACCTTAAAGAGGGGGCTCTTGCGCATGTCAGATCGCTCTACGCCCTCAGATGGTAGTGGTGACTCAACGCACACTAGTGATTCTGGCTCAGATTACCCTGAACCTCCAGATCCTATTGTAAATCAACTAGCAAACCAGTTGCAGGCGCTCACCTTAGTACCCAAGATGGGCACTAACCCACCACCACCACCGCCTCCTCCACCCCCACCTGCACCCCCGGTTTGGCACCGGTCTACACCTGTCCCCACTTTCACCTCGGACATGAAGGAGAAGGATCGCTTCAATGGCACTAAGTACCCGGTATGGAAGGTGCGCATGCGATCAGCCCTGAAAGCCCGTGGAGTATGGGGAGTTGTGGACAAATCAGTTCCAGAACCGGATCCCAACAGCACGCCTTCTGCCCACACAGTGGAGCGTTGGCTCCTCAATTCCATCGCCTTGCTTTTATTATCAATGGCCTGGATGAAGACCTTGTACCTACAGTGGAATTCCACACAAGAGCACATCAAGTTTGGGACCAGCTTGCTAGCACATACCAAGTTAACAATCGTGTCCTCTGCTGTGTCGGACGAAATTCTACTGCGTTGAAGATGAGGGAGGGGGAGAAAATGCCGCTCACGTCAGCAAATTTCGTCAACTCAGATCTCAACTGTTGAGCATGGGCACGAAAATGGACGAACTGGATGCGGCAGCTCACCTCCTTACAACGTTACCACCTTCGTATCAAGGCTTCATCACCACACAGAACACTCCATATCTCCACGACCTCGGTACTTAACTTCAACCTATCTGATTGACATCCTTGTGGGTGCCCTGTTTCAGGAAGAACAAGCTAGACACAATTCATCTGGAGGCTCTCGTTCCAAGGGAGATAAGATTATGTCTGCACGGCATACATCAAACAGAAGCAAGGGTAAATCTCAGAACAATCAGAAGTCTGACCCCAGCCCTTCTAACCCAACCAAAAGAATTGGCAATTGTAATTGGTGTGGGATTGCCGGGCATTGGGCCCGCGAATGTAAAAAGAAGAAGGCTGGTGAGCCACAGAGGACTTCCAAGAATTCTGCTAGTGTTGTTAAGGAGAAACCCAGTGACAATAAAAGTGTAGTAAAAATACTTACAGTCTGCTTGATTAGCTCTTGTCAGGACAACGAGGGTTGGTACTTAGACTTAGGTGCCACAGCTCACATTTGTCGAAACAAGCATCAGTTCACCTCTTTGAGCTTGTGTTGTGAGAACGACAAAGTTCTCCTCGGAGATGAATAGACTGACAGCAGCCTGCAAGTCAAGGGACAAGGCAAAGTCGTTTTTCAATTGAAGGACGGTTCAGATCTTATTCTGGAACGCGTTTTGTACGTACCAGCCATGGCGAAGAATCTGGTGTCCATGAGTCAGCTTCTCAAGCTGAGGACTCTCGAGATGAAAGCCACTGGTGATACGTGCAGCTTCTACAGAAAAACGACTCCTGACAGTTGCATTTTCAAGGGTTTGCTTGATAATGATTTGTACCGCCTTGACCTCCCATCTGTGAAGGCTGCCACAGTTCACAGCATTGGATTAGTCAATTTGGACACCAAACAATTGGCCTTGCTATGGCACGCGAGACTTGGGCACCCCAACAGGCAGAAGTTGGTGGATATGTCCGCGAAACAATGTCATAGGGAACCACTTCCCCGTTGTTTCAAGGACCTACCATCCTGCGAAGCGTGCATACTTGCCAAGCAGAGGGAGCATCCTTTTCCTTCTACCCCAGCGTACAGAGCAACCTCTGTATTGGACCTCGTCCACGCTGATATATCTGGGAGGATACAGGTGCCCTCCATAGGTGGCTCAATTACTATCTTACCTTAACAGACGACTACAGTCGCTACAGTTGGACATTTCCTATGCAGCGGAAAAGTGACACCTTCAAACTCTTCAAAGAGTGGCTTCCTGCAGTGCAACGTCAAACAGGCTCATTGCTCAAGTATCTGCGTACAGACAATGGAACCGAGTTTGTCAATGTTGCATTTGATGATTACCTCATTGCGGAAGGCATCCAGAGACAGCTGACTGTCCCATACACACCCCAGCAGAATGGGGTGGCTGAGAGGAAGAACCAAACTCTCCTGGCTATGACCCGGAGCATGTTGCTCTGGTCTGGACTTTCTCAAGCATACTGGGCTGAGGCTATTGTTGCCGCAACATACATCTTGAACAGAATTATGACCAACTCTGTTCCTGATCAAACACCCTATGAGGTTCTCTATAAGAGGCCGAGCCTATTACACTTGCGTGTTTTCGGCTCCCGGGCATATGCGCTTGTTCCCTCAGAGAAGCGTCGTAAGCTAGACCCAAGAGCCCAAGCCCTAATTTTCGTAGGGTACAGCGAGCAGTCTAAGGCTTATCGACTGTATGATCCAACTGGTAGGAAGATGTCCCTCTCACGTAGCGTGACCTTCATTGAACCAAAGTTCCCTCTGCATTCTCGTGCTACAGGTTTAGAGGGAGCTATATCACAACATGATGAGACAGAGGGAGCTCCTGTCCCTCTTGCATCTGATGGGCAGGTCACCTTTCATATGTTTCCACAAGAGCCTGATCCTATAGACGAACCACCAGATGCTGCTGTACCGGATGATGTGCTACCTGCATATCCCCCACCTGATGATCCAGACCATCTCGAGGAACCCGCATCTCCTGCTCATTCACAGGCTAGTGACGGTCCTCAGGATGTTTTCAACCTTTTTGCACAAGATTCAGACTCTGCAGATGATGAACACCCGGTGGAGGACCTGGTCCTACCAGCTCCTGCCATTCTTGATCCTGATCCTGAAGAGGTGGCCCCTTGACGTTCTGGCCGTCATCGTCCACCACCTGACCAATGGGCAGAACCGAGATATCAATCCATTGATTTTAGGAGCAGGCATGCATGGCCTCTCGCTCCTTGACATACGATGAGCCTCGCGCTTTGTGAGGCATATCTCTACGGCCGGTGGTGGCATGTCGCGGTGGAGGACGAGTACGATCGCGATCAAAACAAGACACGGACTCTCGTCGATCACAGGCGGTAAGCCCATATCCTGCAAATGGGTCTTCAAACACAAATTAAATGCTGAGGGCAAGATTGCTCGATATAAGGCCCGTTTAGTGGCCCGAGGCTTCACCCAGGTGGAGGGCCTGGATTATCAGGAGACATTCTCTCCTGTTGTCCGAGCTCAATCTATCCGTATGCTTCTGGCACTGGCTGCTGAATTCGACCTGGACTTATGGCAGATGGACGTCTGCACAGCATATCTCTATGGCTCCTTGGACGAGGAACTCTACATGCAAGCGACGGAGGTTACGTTATGGCGGCACCCACATCGGGTTTTGAAATTCTGCATATCTGGGCTTAAGCGATCTGGTAGGGTGCAGTATTTTACAATCCATGTTTACTGTCTGTCCTTTGTCCAGTGCCGATACTAACGCTCTGAGTTGGCGAGGCTCTTCATTTATTGTCCTTGCATTGTATGTAGATGGCGTAATACGGTCACAAGCGGTCAACTTTTGTTGGCGAGGTCAAACAAATGCTTAGCAACAAATTCGACATGAGGGACATAGGAGATCTAAAGTTCTGTCTGGGGATTCAAATCCTTCGAGTTCGCAAGGAGGGTTTTCTAATTATCCATCAGCATAAATATATCCGTGAGATCCTGCACAAGTTCAAGATGAATCAGGCTCGTCCAGCAGTTACCCCATCAGCTGTAGGCATTAAGCTGAGAGTTGCGCAATGTCCTACCTCCACTGAAGCTAAAAAGGACATGGCAGAGGTGCCATATCGGCACGCTGTCGGTAGCCTCATTTTTGTGGCAAATTGGACCCACCACATCGGTGTCGGTGAGCAGCATCGCTCGGTTTATGGAAACTCACAGTAGCGCCTCATTGGGTAGCAGAAAGCGTATCTTCCGGTACCTGCAGGGAACCCACATGTATGGGTTATTCTACAAAGCGTTAGCAGGAACATTCCATCTCTGCTTCTGAATCTTGGGGGTTGAAGACGATGGTAGAAGCTTATCTACTTCTTTTTATGTGGCGCCTGCAGCATGTTGCGGAGTTGTAAGCAAACCTCTATTGCCCTTTCTTGTTGAGGCGAGTATAAATCGCTTCTGAGGCTTCAAAGGCGAGAATGGGTGTGATTTCGTGAGACCTTGGTCACCAGCCGGACCTACCCTCATCCTGTGTGACAACACCGGAGCACTTGAGCTTGTTGCTAAACCACGGTATCACGCCAGAACGAAGCACATAGAGATCCAACACCACTATATCCGTGACGTGGCTGCAAGAGGAGTGGTCAAAGTTGATTATGTTGATACAGACCTCAACACCTCGGACATCTTTACCAAGCCTCTACCCAAGTTCAAGCACTACACTCATATGGCTGGCCTCGGATTGCAAGACTATCTTTGCTCATTTTGACCACGGTTGAGAACTTATACGGATGGGGGGGAACCCAGTTCCCGATAAATTAGCTGCACTCTCCTTCCTCCAGACAATGGTTCTCTACACAAACAGTCCACAGTCAGTCATGTTCTTCCATACAGTCTTGCTGCTCTGCAGGTGGATGAAGCTTATCAGACCTGATTTAATCACGCTGCAGCAGCATCCACAGTACTTCCTTCAACTCCCTCAGGCACGAACTCCATGGGCAAGGGCACCTTGGCGGCCATCTTCAGTAGCTCGAAGGCATGTTCAACACTGGTATCTTCAGGTTTTTTGAGGACATCCTCGGCGCGCCTGACCCTGGCTATGGCGACCTCTGCTGACCACTTGCCTTCCCATCCAAGCCAAACTGATCACCGCTCCACCACAGATGGCGTCATTTGGTGCTACCTATTCGCTTTTCTTCTCGCGGATTGGGTGCCTTCCTCATGTCTTTTCCCTTTGTTCTTTGGCCGTGTTGGTATCAATCCATACTTAGGCACGGCATCGCCATGTTCCAAAGGTGAATTACGGTGATTAGGCATTGCCAAGAAGCGCCCGCAAAACAAGGGTTTCCATTGATTTGGTCATCTCCGGAGCCTGGAGCTTGTCAGTGCTGGGCGGGATGACGCTTTCCAGCTTCCTCACGAATGGAGCAGTAGTCTTTGAAGGTTCTGCGGCTGTAAAGTTGGCCGATTAGGTTAAGAGGGAGTGTCGAAGGGGTAACCCTACACTAGTCAACCTAGGGTTATGTGGTCCATACAGTAAATGATACTTAAAAGACAATTTTGTTCATTACTCAATTAATCAATACATTTGGTAGTTGTGTGCTTAAGGCTCTCCGGCTCTCGCCTTCTACTACTCCCAAAATCACACCTAAGTACCCTTTCTACCAGTCCAACATTCTCTAGTAATTCCAGCTCCAAAAGAATCGAAAAAGTTACGGCATGTTTCCTCCCAATCGTTTCTAACAAAAAAAAATCAGACCTGTTCCACAACCGACTCATTTAGGCTAGTTGCCCAAACTTTTATGCTCCACATGAGGTCTGTGTGGCCTGAGGGGGGGTCTGCGTGGCCCAAGGTGAGGTCTGTGTGGCCTGAGGGGGAGGGTCTGTGTGGCCTGAGAGAGGGCGTTTAGTGAGAACATTTTGCGCGTGGTGGTGTCCAAGGGTCCTGGAAGAAAGTGGGTGAGGGAGTCGATGTGTGAAGAGGAGTCTAGAACGGTTTTGAGATAATAGGAAGTGGTGAGCACAAGGGCCTGGAAAATGTGGAACGACTGAGGAAGATTGGGAATAAATTGTGTGGTGGGGTCAGAGAAACACAGCGACGGAGTGAGGTGCCACGGTGTGCGTGGCCATGGTATGCATCTACCGGTGAGCTCTGGGTGTGAATCCACATGGGTGTGACCTAGTGTACATGTGAATCTGTGTGCGTAGGGCCATCACCCTTAGTGGGCATGGCAGAAGAGCCAAGGCGCCAAGCGTCTGTCGCCCGGCTCGGTGGGTCCCACCACCGTGGCTGAATCAGCCATGGCGTGTGAACCCACCTGGTGGGAAACCGGTGGTGGACTCGGACACGAGTTGATTACTGGTGGTAGGCCCGGTTGTAGGGCTAGAATCCATAGTTTTGGAACATCTTGACACAAAACCATTCCCTTGGGAACGAATCCTAGGACTATAACAACATAGAGGATAAATGTGGCCTCCTTGTGTCTCTAGACGCAAAATCTCACTCCACAGCAAGCCTGTCTTGTTTAAACCAAGAGTCGAGGGCAGCCAAGAGTCCAGTAGGCTTGCAAACAGATCCATCAACTATGCCGAGCAGATCTCTTATATTGAGCAAAGAATGCATACGTTTGGACCATATCTCGAACTTAGTGCCGTCAAAATTGTCCTTCTCCTTGCACTCTGACGTCACATTCATGTAATTGATGATTGAAGTGGGTGGCACGGTCGAAGTACCGTAAGTAGATATAATCAAGCCGATAGTAAAGTTGCCGACATTGAGTTATGACCCGGAGTTGAGAGAAACGTTTAGTAATAAAAACTTGATTTAGAATAATGAATGAATACAAACATTCAAGGTTCAGAAGACCAGTGAACCAAGCCTCTATCAGAAGGAGCATAAACAGAAGCAAGATGTTTAACTATATGAGTCGCAGAAGTCACGAATTCTGAAAGCTGATCCAGATGACCCCAAAAGGTGCCGACACTCAAGTTGGAAAAACTCCTCTGCTGTAGCGCCTAGTGAGTCATACAAGTAGCGCTGATAGGCTGCAGTGTCGAGCTGAGGGCGTGGGAATATAGGTTCCTGCTTTATTGCTGAAAATTGTGGGGCCAAGATAGATGTCGGCGGTGACTTAAAAAGGTGTGCCGAGATCGGAAAAGAAGTGTCCAAACACTAGCTGGGCACTTGGGATCCCAAAGGGCAAGAACGGCGGGGCCATTTGAAACTCCAACTGAGTTTCAATCGGAGGAGAGGGGAGGGGTTGTGGGGGCGAAAAGAAACTCTTTAATTTGGTGGGGCAGCGCAATTCGAGTTTGACCGGTACATGACATGACGGCCGCACGTGCTCAGCGTCTTTAGCAAATCGCCAGATGCCCCTCCAAATCTAGCGCCTCCGATCTAACTGGATTCGACATAGAAATGAGGCGCGCTTGCTGCAGGAGGGGCGCCTAGCCCCAGCGATCCCGCTGGCAGAAGATCGGAGCCGATGCCGGCTTGAAGTGAAACTATATTGCTCGAGAAAGTTGGAGTCCGATCTGTGGAAATCTCAAGCAAAATTGAGAATTTGGAAGGCGTGCCTACTAGTATCTTGGCGTATTGGCAGTGCACCTTTGATGATAGGCAATTGCTAGAGATTGGAGTGGTTGCCAGCCTAGGATTCGAAGCAGAATAGCCAATCTGATGTGCAGGTTGTTCTGACAAACTTTCAGATGTGAAGAGCCGGAAATTCTCCAGATCTGGAAAGCAAGAAATTTTTGGTGTGGCCCGAGATCTTGATGCCGCTTCTCTTGGAATCTCCTTTGTTGATAATTGATCATTTTTCCTGAATCGCGAGAGGAAGTTTGCAGCCACAGAAATTTCTGCTTGAAGTTGTGCATAGGAAGTTGTTGGTTGTGATGGCTTGATCATAGTTGCAATAGATGCAAGAGGGGAACTCCCTACAACAAGCTTTTCCTGTTATAGCAGGTGTGCAGATTGAAGAAGATTGCCTTGCTGAGAGTTTTGCTGAGGAATTGCTGATGAAGGTGATGCTGTCCGTCCATCAGCATAATAGTGTTTCTTAGCAGAAGCCCAAGGATGATGCTGACCTGATTGATCAAAATGTTGTGATGATGACTTGTGTAGAGAGGAACTCTGAACTAATGTAGTTGGAGAATAGTGAGGTGAGTTTATCCCCGTGTTGTCTGTATGATAGGAAGAGGACATTTGATTCTCGACACTCAATATATCTCCACAATAACGAAGTAGATCAAAGTCACCATTAGAGGACCATGGTCTTGTTGATCTGTGTTGGCTAGAAGTTCCTCTTATCGATGATGACATCAAGTCGTTTTCTAGAAAGAAACAAGATAGCACATAGGCTATCTTACTCCCTAGAGTTTTGACAAGAGAAGAATTCAGTCTATAACGATTGTAAGATCGTCGAGAATGCGCACTTCTTCTATCTCCTTTCTAGTTCTCCGCTTCTCTTAGCATGAATACTCTTGTGGTTGTTTCTTCTTGCCATGTTGTAACTTTGAGTGAAATAGTAAAGAAACAAAGTTTTGAGCAAGAGAGAATAATAAGAGTGCTAGAAGTGATGGAAGGACAAGATGGAGAATGAGAGTGGCAATGATCCATGAAACTTTAAGGAATATAAAAATTAATCATAGAAAAGCCAAACTATTTTATGAGGAAAACATGTTTGGTTGAATATAAATGAAACTAAGCATAAGTATAAAGTAGTTTCATAAAACAAATACCAAACGTGTTAGTAAGATGTTAAATTATTTTATGAGGAAAACATGTTTGGTTGAATATAAATGAAACTAAGAATAAGTATAAAGTAGTTTCATAAAACAAATACCAAACGTGTTAGTAAGATGTTACATAATATAAGAAGAACATCTAGATTCACATCATAATGCATGGTGGACTTAGGAATAGAGGGAAAGCTCTGATACAAGTTTGAGGTGCTTTGCGGAAGCGAGGTTTTGATCAAAGTTTAGTGCTTTACTAGTTGATAACAATTGATTACAAGAGGTGCGCTTTTATAGCCAGTGTCTTAAGAGTTGTACCTCTTCGATACAAGATACCAGTGGGTATGACCATGCTGGGTTAAGTTACAATATTAGAACACAAAATAGAATCTAATAATCCTTTGCTTGATGTGGAGGGATGGTTTTCCATTGTGCACATTGATAAGGTGTCTTTCGAGAAGGGATATTATGAGATGTGCACACTCAGACACACTACCCTGACATTACAAGCAATGAATTGACAATAGCTTTGATACCATGTGAATATTACTGAAGACATGTAAGGGAACAATGAATCAATTAAACAAAATTGTTGTCTTAAATACAAGAGTAATTGGTGTAAATCTAAATTAGACATATAACAAAGTAGGTTAAACATATGTTATATAAATAACCTCTAATAAGACATTGATCCAATTTGGATCGATGAGTCGCAGTCGACTCTCCTTCGTGTGGTCTTGGTTTTTACTTGTTGGGGCGTTTTACAGGGGGCGTTGGCCTAGACTTGGATTAATCCATTGGTGAATGTCTAATGCCTTAATTTTGTGACTACCAACCATATGCTCTTTGGTGAAGCTTTTGAGTTAGGTTTGTGGAAGGACGTTCCACCAAATACTTTGATTGCTTTAGTTTCTTCTCCTGTCCAGCATCCCGTTTACGTTGGATGAAGACTTCAAGCCCGTTTTTTTCTGACCCTTACAAATTCTCGGAGTTTCTTAAGGTTATGTCTCCCTAGTTTCCGTTCCGTACTATTTGTAGGGCACTTTCGACTTTCACTAAAAGAGTAGTTGTCATTTTGCTCTAGGGCACTATCTGCTGGCCAGTTGAGGCAGACGTTCCCGGTTTTTTTTCTCTTAATATATGTCTCGCTCTTTACTCTAAGAAAACAAATACACAAATGTGAATAGAAAATTATCCAAAAATGAGGCTGGCCTTGGCAGAACGTGAGCCACGACGAGCAGACGGAGGCTGTCCGGTCCTGGGCCCGTTTGAGTCGGCTTCAGCGTAAGCCTCAGCCGAGTCGCATGCAGGTATGCCGAGAGCATTCGCATTGCGGCCTCCGTCCATGCTTCACGTCCCGTCTGGCCGCCGCCGTCCTGCCGTGCTGTTGAACCCATTCCTTCCCTGCCGTCCTGGGGGCGGCCTGCTTTGCCGAACCAGCTGCAGTTCTTTGCATCAAAGTAATGCTCAAATTTCTGCACCTGCAATTGGTGGTCGTACCCGGGTATGTATGTTCGAAAGTCCGTTGGCTCTTGTGAAATCGTGAAATGTATGCTCATTCTCACCCGGGCATGCTCATTATTTCTGGCAAGTTGTGAAGCTGGGATGGAGGTTGTTGTTTTCAGCTCCTGCTGTGCGTTGCCTCAGCCTTTCTTCACTAAGAGGGTAGGTAGTGTCCATCAGGCTAGCACTTGGACGTGCGCTGCCGGGGGAACATTAGGGTCTATGGTGATGGTACGACTGGCCAGGTATTTGGACGCGCCCTGAGGTTGTCCCGGTCATGTGCGTTGGGTCGGCGGTTGCGAGGTCCAGTCTTGTGCCACCAAGTTGTGGGTGTGATCTCAAACGAAGTTGCACTGGATGAATTCAAGAGAGAAATGTGGCTACTTCTTGTAGCTGCAGGCTCAGGCTATCTCGCAAGATGTTGGCAGAATGCTCTGAAGACCAGGCCGGCCCTCACGGACTGCGCGCAGATCAGCTCCCGTCCTGGAAGTCCCACCAATTCTGCCGCCACATCCGGATTTGGTAGTCCTCCTAACACCTGGGAAAAAGGGTCCGGAACCAGCAAGGAAGATCCTCAGACTGGGAGGAAGGCCCATGAACTTCGACGACAACTCTCTTCCGGAGGGAAGCCCTTCCATGTAAAGGGTCTTGGAAGGAAACTGCTCTACGATTCATGCGGCCAGGGCTCGTCAAGATTCTCAAGATCTGACGACGGCTTGGATGGGACTGACGAAAGAAAAAGGTTGATTGACAAGGCTGGCTCTTTTTCTGACGACGATGACACAGGGAAGAGGAAAAGTGGGGCCTGTTGCGGCTTGGGTGGTAGTAAGAGATCCGACGTTTCAGAGTCATTAGTGGCGGGTCTGACCACAGTCGGAGGTCGCAGTTGTCACGAGTTGACTCTGCACAACCCTGATGTGGATGAAAATGAAAAGGGTCCTTCGTTTTTCTCCACACCATGCCCTGACGCCCCTTGCGGTCAAGAGGAGAATACCTTTGAAATAAGCTTGTTGAAGGATGAAATACCCAGCGTTCCAAGCATGGTTTGTGTGAATGGGCCATCTTTATCAGTTTCAACTGACGACCTCCGGAAAGGCTTCTCTGTCTCTGAGAAGGCTATCCATAGAAGATCTACCACTACTGATTCGCTCTTTGGGTTTGCTCCTCCTCCTAATGATGCACCCAGCACCTGTGCAGATGCTATAGGCACCGAGCATTGCTGGGAGCTAGAGGAGCTTGATAGTCCCTCAGCAGCTAGTGGTAGATCTGATGTCTGCATCAACAGCAGATGGACGCCTGTACCTCGTGAGAGTGGCAAGCTTGCCGAGGGGGAACCTGGAGGGGAACTGCAAGTTCTTGACACTCACTCCAAGGTATTGTCTCATGCAGCAGGCTCTGGAGTTGGCAGGCCGAGCAGTCCAGGACCTCGGGGGATGAATGCTTCATGTTTTGATCGAGCCATCTCCTGCGAAAATGTGCAATGTGCCCAGGCAGAGCTTGATGTTTGTTACCAATATCAGGAACAAGGTTACGTGGCCACCACAACAGGAGTTGTTGACTGTCTCGCCACACCTGAGACGGCCTGTCTGCAGCCACGTGACACAGATCCTGGCCCCAATTTCGAGCCTCCAGGGAAGGTGTTGCTCTCATTCTTTAGTGGAAAAAGGGTCAACGACTTCGCTAGTGGTGCCTTTAAGGATGGGAATGAAGATCCTGGTTTGTCATCAGGAAAGAGGAAAAAAGACTCATTTGGCACAAGGCAAGAGGACGGGGCTGTCCACGAGCCACTTGCAAGCAACTTAAGTTCTGGATTGCTGGATCCATCTTTGGGCTGTTTGGGGTTCGATGCTACCTGGTTCGAGATGCAACCAGATGGGGACGAAAAGTCCAGAAACGGATGGACGCCTCGAAAAATTAAGACACCCAGCAGGTGTAGTCGAGGAAAGGCTTGCATTCGGAAGGCACGTTGGCTGAAGGGATCACCTAAAGTAATATCCTCTCTGGAGAGTTGCCTGAGAGCTCAGCTTGTCCATGATATTTCAAAAGACAGTGATCATCATGCTTCTCGCGCCCTTTACTTTCAAGCAGCATCTGAAGGAGGAACACTACCTGGAATGAGCAACAATAGCTCTGACATGGTACAGGTGTCTGAGCAAGCACGAGAGGAACCCACAGTTCCACGAAAAATGTATGGAAGAAGTCACAACTCAGGAGCAAGTGTAGCTGTTGGACTTCCTTCTCTTGAGAACCATGTACAGATGGGAACTGGCAAGCGGAGTTCACCCAGAGGCAAAAGTAGCAGTGCACAGGTTGCATGCACAATGTTAGATGTTTCATCAAGGAGGTACCCCCTGTCGATTATGGTGAAGAAGCGAAAGACATCAGAAAAAGGCCATACCCTCTCAACCTCTCCTCAGTTTGAGAGAGAAGGTAGCCCTTTTACTAAAGGTATAATCAAAGTATGATCTCTTTGGCTCAAGTACAGGTGCGAGGGGTCATGGAATTTAGTGAAGGAGTACTGACGCGAAAGTATCTTGTTATTGAATGTTGCGATAAGTGTTTACCGGACAACGATAGGCTAGTTTCAGCGTAATTGCTTTGAAGTCCGGTCACTGTTCTAGTTCACCAGGTCTCTTTTGATACCTTACTTGAGTGTGATCTTCTGTTTAACAGATATGGTTCTTCAACCCATTGATGGGCTGCTCTTCAGCTTTGGAGTAGGCGTTGGAGTGATGTCGATGGTGAATACAAGCAGAGAAGAAGTAGAGAAAATCTCAATGTTGTTGAGACAATCCCAAGAACATGTCGAGCTCCTGAAGCAAGAGTTAAGGAAAGTTCCTCACATCCAAACCGGTCTGTCGGTGAAGGCTATATCCAGTGGCAATCTCTCTCCCAAGGTGAAGGGTGATCTTCTGCAGCTGAGAAGAGCTGAACATGGGGAGACAAATAAGTTATTGACCACCTCCAATGATTTAGCTCTGGAGGAAGCTAACAGGTCTGGGGGAATGTTTGAAGTACAGCAGAATGGAGATCACATGGCAGAATTGGAAGCCGAACTTGAAGCAGAGCTGCAGCTTATGGAGTTGAACTTGACTGGGGATAGTTCTTCATGTCATAGAAGGCAGTTTTCGGGTCTGAGCGACGTAAGTGTCGATTTCAGTTATATTTCACGACATCTCTTGTCTAGGATACTCAGTTGGTGACACTTGTCTGAACTAACATGTTGTGCACTTGATTATGCAACAGTTAGATCTAGATGGTATTGCCGATGTCGTAGAAGGCGAGCTGAAAGTAAAAGGACTGCCCAGGCCAGCAGACCCAGACGATGATCAGATCGCGACAACACATGATGAGGAGGTGCATCCAAACAACTGGGCTGTGTCCCCAAGGGACTTGGATAGGCGTCTCCGGAAGCTTCTTATCACAAGGCAAGAAGAAAATATTGCAGAGTTGGAGGCAGAGCTAGAGGTAGCTGAGAGTAAGCTCAGCAGCAAAGAGAAAGAGCTCCAATGGTGGAAGGATCGATTCCAGAAGGTGACACAGCTCACGGGTCTATCCAGCAAGCCAGGCATGCTACCTTCGTCCTCCCCAGACATTTGTGACTGCTTGTAACTTGAGATGCATAAACATCACCACTCCTGGCCTAATATTGGCCCATTCTCTGTGCTGTTTTCTTTTCTGACCTGGTTTGCATGATGTTTCTGGTCCTTTATCTGTCACTTCACTTATGCTGCTTGCCCTGTGATTCAACAGGAGAAGGTTCTATAAATGCGATACCGTATGGTGACGAAACTGGTGAAGAGAAAGCTGGACAACAGTTTACTCCTGTTGGTGACCGCGATTTGCAAGTCGTAGGCAAAACTACAGGAGGATCACCTGAAGGTCCGGAAAGTGCCTGTTTCGCAGTTGATGTTCTCTGGGAAACATTTCATCTCGTTGATTTTTACAGTTCTTTTGTTCAATGTACCACAGGTATGCCCGTCCAGCACCCTTTGACAGATACAAAGAGAAAAAGCTCTGTGGCAAGCAGGGCTATTGAAAAAGTCACTTTTGATGAGCATGCAGGATTCGATGCGATTCTTTTCTCTGAAGCCCTCGCATCTGAAACAGCCAATGATGATGTCTGTGATGAGTTCCTGAAGGCAGTCATAGAGAGGGAAACAGGTGCTGCCACTGGGGATGTCAAATACGAGTTGGCAAATATACTATCGCCAATTCCTAACAGATCTCAGGAGGAAAGCCCGTTTGGGAAGACCAAGCATGGTCAGGCTGGGATGGACACTGGCTGTGGCACTTTTTCCAGTGGCAACAACAATTCCCTAACCCGTATCCAGTACCCTAAAGAGCACAGCGTTTTGGAGAATGTGCAGTTGGTGCAAGCTAGTTCTTCACCCACTCTTCTTATCAGCTCTCCTACAAGTAAGAAGCAATGGACGACGAGGGTAGATGAGGTGTGGGGACCTATGAGGTTGTATGCTACGAGATTTGGGAGCAACAAAGACGAGCTCCAGGCAACTGCGCCGAGTCAGGACAATGAAAAGGAACCTGGAAGGCTACGTCCCATTATTGTGAACACTGACGTGTATGGTGGGTCAATGCGTCATGTCCATCCGGATCTGTCATCACCCTCGCTAGAGCCAGTCGGGAATACTGCTGTTTTTGGCCCTACTTCAAAGATAGTGGATATCGACCATGTGGAGAGCATCACGGCATGCATTACAGAAGCCAGTGAACGGACTCGAGTAAGTCGTGCCGGTGCAAATACTCCAGTAGATAATCTCATCTTGCAGCAGGTAGCGAGCACGTCAAAAGAGGCCTTTTCAGTGCCCACAGACGGGCAGGAGTCACGTGGTGCCTCATCAGTTGTAGATAAGGTGCATTGGGAAGGCATGGTAAGGCGTGATTCTCCTGTGGCACTTGGAAGGCTGTCAGACGGGGATGCTCAGTCGTGGACCTCAGAATCTGAGCAGGTGTACCCGCTTGTCGGAGAGGATTTGTTTTTGGGAGCAGAAGCAACACTAGGTGAGATTCTTATCAAACGAATTGTTGAGAAAACTAGAAGGGGTTCTCACATTGTGAAAGTGGCTGAAACGGCACTCACCACAGGAGATGATAATGGTGAAGGTCTCCCAAGCCAAAATGCTCTCACATCGCAAGTTGCGCAGGTTTTGGTCCGTGACGACTACCTTCCTATAATTTCATCAGCTGCTTACTACGCTCCTCCTGGTGCCAAGGTCGAAGAGGATCGAAATACAGATATCAGTTCCAGTGATGATTTTGCAAGGTTCTTCAATGCTTCTGTACAAACACGGGTTAGACAAGATCTGGAGAGAACTGGCCATGAGGATGCGGGTGAGTCATGTACAATATCGAAAGAACCTGCAGAAAGTGGGGGAAGATATCACCAGGGAAGACTCGTTCCTTAATCGGGACTTTAGTGATCATGTTGAGGCAGTGAAGTAGCAAAAGTCAGTGAAGACGGGGAAGGCAACCGCGAGCTTAAGAAGGATGACACAGCCATTACCGAAGGTGAGATTTGTTATACTCTCTCTAAGGAGTTCAGTTCGATTTTCCTCCGACGAGAACATGTCGCAGATATTTATTTTTGTGCTGGTCCTGACAGGTGCTTCTGCATCAGCAGAACAAAGTTCTCCTTGATTCCCGTGGGCACCGGTGTTGCGCATCTGAAGGATTTAGGTGCTACGGGGTATATTTTTCAGACCAACTTGGACTGGCTACCTCATAGGCCTTGTCCATACCCCAAAATGTGTTTACCACGTTGTATTTGTACGTAATAGAACGCTAGCGTATGGTAGTCGAAGAAGGTGGAAAACGCCCCGGTGTTCTCAATCTTAAGTCATTCTGATCTTGGAAAGGACATTCCGGCTTTACGTGGCTGGAATGGAGTTTCTGAATGGCAATTACGTGAACCTTTCGCTTGGACTGGCGTCCTGCTAGCTCGGTCCCCGCAAGGAAAACGAGACCCTTTGTTGGGAAGGAAAAGGAGATCCGTTGTAGGGAACAATAATATCCTTGGTACGAAACAATGAATAACGAGATCTTGGCAAGGATCAACGCGTTTTATTAGGGTGACCTACCGGCTCCGAAAAACGAAGACTTAGTGACTCCAAAAAAAAAAGGAGCCGTTACGGGGTGGCCCCTCCGTTTACGGGATCCGTTGGGAGACCGGCACTGGCGAGCCTCACCGGTCACCCGGTGTGACCTTGCCCTCCACGTTCTCTCTCCTGCCTCCCCGTTACCCTTCCTTGTTACGTATCCCCGTTACCCTTCCCTGTTACGTATCCCCGTTACCCCATGCATTCCCCTTTCCGTTCTCACTCCGTCTCTTCCTTCCCTTCCATGTCCAAATGGCTTAGGCTAAATGGACACACATTTATAAGAATGTCGTTATTAAGTATCCTGCGTTTGGATCGGTACTTAGATAGGATGCCTAAAGGAAATGGATGCCCTTGGTGCAAGTAGCTTATGCATACCATGGTACAAGTTGTTAAGTACCAAGTCCCATGACGGAAATCCATCCTTAGTGGACTTAAATAAAATTCTTCTTTTTCTTCTTCGCCCTCTCCTTCTCTCCTCCTCTCCTTCCTTCTCGTCTTTTCTCTTCTTTCCACTCTTTACTTTTACCCTTCCCATCACCACGTCTATTCCAAAAGGCGCCTACGACCTCCCTCCGTCGTTTAGGTTTATTGATCTAGGTTTTTCTCTTCTTTCCACTCTTTACTTTTACCCTTCCCATGACCACGTTTATTCCCGCATGCGCCTACGACCTCTCTCCGTCATTTAGGTTTATTGATCTAGGTTTTTCTCTTCTTTCCAATCTTTACTTTTACCCTTCCCATGACCACGTCTATTCCCGCAGGCGCCTACGACCTCCCTCCATCATTTAGGTTTATTGATCTAGGTTTATTCTTGAGGCGTTGATATCAATTAGGTTTTTTGTTGATGCATTGTCCACTCTTTACTTTTGCCTTTCCCATGACCACGTCTATTCCCGCAGGCGCCTACGACCTCCCTCCGTCGTTTAGGTTTATTGACCTAGGTTTATTCTTGAGGCGTTGATATCAATTAGGTTTTTTGTTGATGCATTGATAATTGATATCATTGGTATCGATTAGAGGATTGAAGGCCTAATATAGGGGTTAGGGTGGGTCCGGCGGTGAGTCGACTTCTAGGTTTAGGGTTTTACAGGTTTAGGGTTTTGCGGCGGTTGGTCTTCCAGGTTTAGCTAAGGTTTCATAGGTTTAGGGTTCCGTAGCAATGGCTTTAGGATTTTGAGGCAGGGGGTGGAGTTTTGCAATGGCGGGGCCTGACTTTTTTATTCTAGCGGGCTTTGGCGGGGCCGTCATGTTCTGGCCGACCGCGGGCTTTTGTTCAGGATTTCGGGAGCGGGGGTCTGCACGGTGGGTTGTCAGCCGTTTTGGCGGGTTGTAGCCACTCTGGGCGGGGGCCTTCGGCCAGCCCAATGGGGCTCGCTATACGAAGCATACTCTCCATATGTTTGGTAAATGCTGGAGACGCTTTGTCCTTGGGACCCGGTGCCCCCTCGACCCTAACACCCTCGGCCAGTCATCCACAGGTTGTTTCCTGAAATTGTGTTGTTCTCGTTAGTTCATGCCTGTGGCGCGACTTTCGCTGACGGCCAGCCGGGCGCACACAATCCCGTGTCTTTGTAGCAAGGGGTCCGTTCCCAAGAGAATGACAGGCTCCGTTTGACACGTTTTCAACCGATTCTCACCCCAACGTCGCGACCGTCCGGACTCGGCGTGCAGTTCTCGTCTAACTACTCTGCGATCAAAAGGCCGGTGCGTTAAGCGTTTAAGGACTCGTTCGCGTCCATACCCTATCAGTCCGTTCCTCGTCCTTCTAGTCCGCTCTTCTCACCACTCTCAATACACTCAGCGTTCTTGGGAAAAGAGTGGGTGGGCTGCGTGGTCCGGACCTCCTCTGCGTTCCGCTGGGCCTCTCGTCGGGCTCTTCACGCCTCCCGGAGTTCCCAGCTCACGCCGGTCCGGTCCGACGTCGGGCAGCTGCTACGGGCGAGCAAGGGTCCCCAATCGTCCACTCCACACCACCACCGTTAGGGTCCGTCACGGGACCTTGATCGATCTCCTCCACGCCGTGCACCTTTCGGTGACTGGGACTCACGTTAGCAAAAGACGCACAAGGGTCTACAAGGAAACGCGGTATCCACCCCAAGAGAAAGATGCTTTACTAGAGCAGCCCGCCTCTTATACTCGCCCAGGCGGCATCTTTATTACACTCTATTCTGGTCAGCTCGTGTGCCTAGCTCGCCGCCTACTATTTCCTTCCTAACCCTATCTCGTACGTCGTGGGTGAAATGTGCCTGTTCGCCTCAACTTTGGTGGCCCAATCTGACCAGGTTGCCGGTGCCCCAGACGGATGATCTGCGAGGCGGGGCCCCTTCCGAGACTACAGTTGGGCCCACCTGGCCTTCCTGCTTGGCGGTCACCACCAAATCCTCCTCACCTTCCTCTCTTGCCTCGCTGGTGGGCCCCTGCTTTGCGGGTCCCCCAGCAGGTTGCTCCTCCTGAGCAGGTCGGTGATGTGTTAAATATATAACCACATTTGCTGGTTACTTAAGTTAGGTTTAGGTTAGCTTTATATGAACAGTTATTTATTCATTGTATTTAAGCTACACTTTTACATTTATTTCATAAGTTTTCTGTGCAAGTGTTTGCTCTCGCTCACTACTCTAGCTAGCCACGCTTGCCATTATTTACATGGTATCAGAGCTCTTGTGTTCAGATCCTTCTAGTTTTATACTACTACGCACATGTGATTGCTAGAAGACGGTCAAATCAGAATTTTGTACATTATCCATATTTCAAAAATAGAATATGGATTGTGTGCAATACTCTGACTTAACCGTCAAATTGCTATCTCTTGAAATCAGAGCATGTGAAATCATGCTGCTGAACCTAGCACTATTTATGCTAGTCTACTCCTAGTAACTTAGATGAGAAGGCGCGAGAAGTATAATTGGGCACGCTACGTGAAGCCAAAAATTCTATAGCTTCTCGATTTGTGTACAACACCTTCTTTGCATCTCACATAGGAGTTAAAGTAAATTCCTACACTAATTCCGCGCACAAGGCTACTTGGGTGTCGGATCCTTGAAGATGCCGGGCGGTGGTTGGCATTCTCGTTCGTGTTCAGGAGCGTTGAGTTTTCACGGGCTCAAACACACGGTGGTGGGCGTGTCCTGCAATAAACAACACAACACGTGTGAAAGCGACTGACCCGCCCTCATCATCAACAGATTTAATCCAAGACTACCCAAGGTATTGTGGCGTCACATAGACATCTCCACCCATAGATCTCTTTGTCACAAACCTAAAGACCCTCGAGAGCTCGCCTTTCCATTCGAGAATCCATGAAATAGGTGAAACTACTTACTTGGGCTCAAGGTGGAAATCGCTGCGGCTCATGGTGGAAGAGCTTGCGTTTGATATGCAAACTCTATGCAAGCAATTCGAGACACTTTTGGCTGGATTCATCGAAGGCGGTGGCTCTTCAATTTTTAGATCCCAATCCACTTCAAGCTTCCATGCGATTTTGCACGACCTTTGGGGCTGAGCATTGCGAGCACCATGATAGCGACACCAATACGCAAGCAGGGGTGTTTTCGATTAGTCGGGAGATCCTCGGCATGGCATGTCGAGCATTGGCGATGGGGCGTGAGCAGAAAATTGAAGGGCGAGCTTACCTTGGCGTAACGTCTTCACACTGTTCAATCCGCGACGGTTGCACAACTTTGCATGCCTCTTCCATAGCCGCATGAAACGCCTTTCCGGCCTCCCTTCTCCCCACTTTGCACACACACAATTTTGAGCCGCATCGAATGGCGGCTGGCCCTACCTACCATCGAAGTGCGGGTTCTTCCCTCCACAACACACCGACGGGACATAGAGCGAGCGAGCCTGACCGGATGGCCGGGCTAAACAGCGGGGCCTCCTCTTGGTGACGGCCTCGCCACAACTTTCACCACGTCTCCATCCCTCTTCGGCGCCGCACGGCTAGCAAGTTCTGCATCACCGCAAGCTCAAGGAACGGTGGCTAGCTCTTCCTCCAGACCCTCGGCAGGGTCTGGATTTCTTAACCCTCTACCGCCTCTAGGGGCTGGATTTGGAGCTCCACAGCCAGCAGGAGTTGGAGCTGCCATTCCTCTGCCTGGCGCCAGAGTTGGGCGCGGAAATCCACCGCCTGGAGTCGGAGCAGGTTCTAGCGCACAAAACCCTTACCTTGCCATTTTGAGACCACCCCTGCTGGAGGCCGGGCAACCTCCACCAAGCCAGCTGCCCAACCTTTGCCTGGAAGCCTCGGGAACCTTCAGCCTGGCCTTGGAGGACTTGGCCAACACATGTTCGCGCTTCATGTGCACCAACCTACATACACATCATAATTTAAAAAACGAGACCGGTTCAATGGGCAGAAGTATCCTATGTGGAGTGTCCGCATGAGGACTGCTCTTGAAGCCCGACATGTGTGGGACGTGGTGTGTGGGAGCACTCCTCGCCCCGTAGCAAATGCCAATCAATATGATCAGGACAAATGGTCACACTCTAATAATGTTGCTCGAGCTCTTCTCATAAGCGGTTTGGACGACGTACTTGTCCCAGACATTGCTTACCTCACTAGTGCTGAGGAAATGTGGAAGCAGCTCAGTGATACCGATGATGTCAAAAACATGGTTACCATGTGTTCTGTACGAAGTGAGTTGTTCTCTCTTCGCATGCGTGAAGGTGATAAGGCAGCTGCCTTTGTAGGCAAGTTCAGACAGCTCAGGTCACGATTCATTTCCCTTGGTTGTACCATGACTGAGCTTGACGCTGTAGCACAGCTTTTAACCAGCCTTCCACCTAGCTATCAGCCCTTTGTGTCTAGTTATCAAGCCACTCTTAGGGATGCTGGTAGAGCCTTAGCTCCAGGACAACCAGCACTCGTCAGTCTCACAGAGGTAATCGGAGCTCTTTACCAAGAAGAACAAACCCGACAAGGAACACCTACCTTTTGGTGAGACCAAAGCCCGACAAGGTGCTATTTTCCAAATCTAAGCAATCGGCAAGGACCTCGTTCTCCACGGTGGCGGTGCCAAGGATAACAAATCTAGCTCTACAAAGCGTCTTTGGATCTTGTAATTGGTGTGGTGCCCAGGAGGCCAGGGGAGTGCGTAGAAGAAATCTGGAGAACCTAAAAGGCGAAGACTTCTAAACATTTGAGGCCCATAATGTCTCAAGGATAAGCCTTCTCGGGGCTAGCTCTTCACATCGACAACCTGTGGTGATGACAACATGCCTTTCGGCAGCTTCCAAACCTTGTGACTCTTGGTATCTCGACTCAGGGGCCACCACACACACCTGCCACAATCGTTCTTTGTTGAGCAATTTTGTTCCCCTTTACACAACAGAGCGTGTGCTGCTCGGGGAGGAGCTTACCAGAACAGGTCTCAAGATACTTGGCCGTGGCTCCTGCTGCTTCCAGCAGACAAATGGAGAGCTTCTCCAACTCGACAACGTGCTTTATGTCCCTGACATGGCCAAGCACCTTCTGTCGGTTAGTCAGCTCATGAAATTACGTCGTTTTCAGCTTACCTTCACCTCTGCTTTGGTACGCTTGCTTTCTCACGGGTTCCAAGTTTAGCCGTGGCGGTGTCCTTGAGGATGATCATGCGGGTTAGACATGCGGCGTATTTCGACTAAGAGCGTTGGATAGCGGAAAAGTCACAAGCTCACTAGCTCAACTGGCATGGCATGCTAAGTCAGGTCACTTGCAAGACAAGCTCATTAAAATGTCCACTCTTGAGTGCTACAGAGAACCCTTACCTAGGTGTTTTAAGGAGCTTCCCCTTTGTGAGTCTTGTGTCCTGGCTAAACAAAAGGAGCTTCCTTTCCCCAACACTCCAGCTTTCAGAACCAGCCATGTCCTTGATCTTGTGCATGCCGACATATCTGGCAAGATTCATGTTCCATCCTTGGGTGGATCTCTTTATTACTTGACCATCACTGACGACTACAGCCATTACTCCTGGACGTATCCACTGAAGAAGAAGTCAGATACTTTTCCTTTCTTCGGGAATGGTGACCATGATTCAGCGACAAGCGAGTTACCTTAAGTGCCTTCGCTCGAGCAATGTGCACAATTTTGTGAACTCTCAGTTTGATGAGTACCTCTCTGCACGAGGCATCACAAGGCAGCTTAGTATACCCTACACTCAACAGCAGAATGGTGTTGCAGAGCGCCGTAACCAGACTTTATTAAATATGACTCGGAGTATGCTAGCTTGGTCTGGCCTTCACAAGTGCATCATCCATTCGCGGAGTGAGGCCGTGAAACACCGTCCGTCCATAGAATGTTGCAAAAACACTATGGTGGCGAGGATGGTGAGCAGCACGGGCATAGCGCGCATGCTAGATCGGCCCTACTGCTGGCGGCTTGCGTGTGGATCACAGTCCGGTGAGCCGCCACACAACATGGCTACCGTGCACACGATCAGGGCAAAGAAAAAAATGGGATCAGGCTGACGCCGTCGCCTGCAGCTTGGAGAAGAAACATGGCCCCATATGACTCGTGTGAGTTTGCCCATGATAAGCATAGAGCTGCACCTCTAGGTTATGTGGATTAGGGTTACATACACAAACAGTTCGTGTAGTAAGTATAAAAAACGCTTTTTGTATTGCATTCATAATAATCTAACTATCAAGAGTTCATGCAACCTCGCTCCTGCTCGATAGTTTTCATGGTATCAGAGCCATGCTCTGTTTTCTTGCTAAGATCTCCTAAGAATGCCGAGGCAGGGTGGATTTAGAGGAAGCCGGCGTGGTGGACCTCCAAGAAATTACAATCAAGAAGGTCACCCACAAAAGCAAACAGCAACATTGCCTACCGACACGTTGCTGGACCTCTACGAGTACGAATACCCTGCACTCTGGCTAAGACGCTTTGTGGCTCAGCGGAGCACCCTTCTTGACCAGCTCACATTCTCCACAAAAATCGAGAAGTGGATCGCCTGTACAGGGAGCGTTGTCGTAGGAGAGGACAAAATCCAGATCTGTTCTTCAGACCCAGAACAGAAGCATCTTCCTCCTGCTCAAGGTAGTCTATGCCACAACAAAGAGACAGTACCATCAGAGACCCCACACAATTCAGGAACCAAACCAGTGGCAGAGCATTGGTTACCTTAGATTGGGCGGAGAAGGTGCTAACTTTAGCGCTTGCAAACAAGGAGTCTACCAAGAACAGAGTCGACAGCCTAATTTTCAACACAGAACAAGCCATCTCAGACTGCAAACTGGAAATCAAGCAGGATATTGACTACGTGACTGAAATCCTGCAAAAGATGAACCTAAAATTGCAGGGTCTGGAGATTGGCTGCCCCATTCTGCTGTGATAAAAAAAGGGCCCATGTTCCCTGAGCACTTCCACTGCGATCGATTGGAGCAATCATGGCGCAGGAGCAATCCCAGCCAGGATTTGAAGGCGGTAGATAGAACCTTCTTCACCACTGCATCTCTTTATGCACTTTTGATTAGTCAGGACGTCACATTCACAAGATAAGGACATGACAGTTAGTCTAAACCTAATTTCTAGTTTAGTTGTTGAAACGACATGTTTTTTTTAGGGTTATGCCTATAAACGCAACTATTCACTAGTGTCTGAAAGGAAGTTGAGGAGTTCAGCACGAGAAGGGCATAGCTCCATGGTATCCCTCCTCCGGCTGGACCTTCCCAACTACCCCTCCTGCATCTAATGGTCAGTCCCTACGATTAAAGCATGAAATTGAGCAAATTCGGCATGGATACTTATCTGTCCTATAGGAACCATAGATCCGTATAGCCTCTTCATCATCCATGTCTAGATAGTCGCTTCTATGTCCTTCTATGATTCTGACAGTGACATAGACTTGACTTCCACCTCACCTGAAAGTCCAAATATGGCTGCTTCAAATTCACATCCAAATCCTGCCCCAGCACTATCCTAGGGAGCGAGAAGAAGGCCGGTGGAGGTAAATGTGGTTGAACTTGTTGATTTGGGAGCACCAGAAGTTGAAATTGAAATTGCAGGTTGCTTGGTGCCTAATGTGCCGTTGGATTCGGGTTCTGGAGTCAACTTGATGACGGAGGAAATAGCACATCGACTTGGTTTCACCAAGTTTGACCCGATCCGAGTATTCCTGAGGATGGTAGACCAAACAAGGAGGAAGCCTCTGGGAGTGTTAAGAAATGTGCCAACTGTGATTGGTGGTCTCATCTTCCATCTTACCTACATTGTCATGAGGCCAGTGTCGGAACTAGGTTATAAGGTCTTGATAGGCAGCCTGGATGAAGCTTCATGTTGGACTCCACGCCGAAAACATTGTCTTAGGTGTCCTAGGTGCGACTTCCTCACCAACACGCAAAAATCATCCGAAATACCTCCATGAACTTCAGAAAATCTCGGAAGATAGCATTCACCACCTGAAAAGTGGCGAGGCGTTGCACAAGCGAAGGTAGCTTGGAATAAGCGTAAGTGCCCCAATCGGTTGTGAGCGTAGTCTTGTCTGGTCCTCCCTCCTCAGCGAAATCGGTTGTAACCCAGTACCCATCTAAGCGTACATTTCATGGCAGCCACCGTGTCGCTGTCCATGAAAGGCAAGAGTGGTGGTCCTTCTTCGTTGCTTCATTAAACTTCACGAAATCCACGACACACCCGTACCTTTTTGCTTCTTAGGTACAATTACAATGGGGCGACCCACTCCTTTGGTAAGCCGGATAAATCACCCGGCTTCCAAGTATTGGTCCGGTGATCCTTGGCGACCATAGAATACTTGGGATTCAACTGTATTGCTTGATCCTTACAGTCTGCCCTCCTTCAAATCGATTCGGTGTATCCCCAATTCTTGAATTCTGTCATGTCGATAATCTTGAAGGCAAACACATCGACATATTCTCTAAGGACCCTCTGAAATTCTTCTTTTCTACCACTCCTAGATGCACGGAGATCTTGACCACCTTCGGGTTCTAGCTCCAAGTCCTCTCTGCGTCACGGATCTACATAAGTCCCTTGGTTTGCCACTATTCACGATCCTTCGTCGGAAATCGCGATCATAGGCTCTACCCTTCGAGGCTACTCCTTCTCTATGTGCCTCGTCCTCGGCTCCTCCTCGACACCATCTACTTGTGGCGGTGTACACCAACTCAGTTTTATTCGCCACCTCAGCGGGGTCCTCGTAGCTCGGTCACCGAAGAGCTCACCCCGTACTACCGAGGTGTACCCATGATGAGCGGACTCCCCTTCATAGGGTGCCTTGCTCCATGACACAAGCGACCTCAGCGGCCTACCCTACATGACTTAAATGTAATGCAGCTGCGGCCGAAATCAAAGACACTGGCGGTACCATACAACCAAGGCACGCCTATCAAAACCTTGTAGCCTAGATCGACGGCCTCATGACAATGTAGGTAAGATGGAATGTGAGACCACCAATCACGGTTGGCACATTTCGGCACCCCAAAGGTTTCCTCCTTGTTTGATCGCCATCCTCAAGAACACTCGGATTGGGTTAAACTTGGTGAAACCAAGGCGATATGTCTCCTCTCATCAAGTTGACTCGAACCCGAATCTAATGGCACATTAGGCACCAAGCGACTGCAATCTCAATTTCAATCTGGCGCTCCCAAATCAACAAGTTCAACCACATTTACCTCCACCGGCCTCCTTCGTCCCCATGGGTTCGAGGATCCCCTAATCGCTTCCTTCACAATTTTGCGGGATCTTGGACTCACATAACAATTGTCTCAAGTGACCACAAATTCTCGGTCAAGCAATGCATCGAGGGAGATCTTGTCGCAATGTTTCCTCCCGTTTGCAGCCACGATCTTTGATCGGCTCCGACCTTATTGGTAAACTCCTCACACTCTTGGTCCCTTGGTGGGACTCCATGATCGTGGTTGTCAATTTCGAGCTCATTGCCTCTTCTTCCATCTTCGCATGTTGGGTGAGCCTCCTTAGCTCATCCTCCAACATTTTGCCACTTCCTTCGATGTGGAAACACCCTTCCTCCCCTCTTCCGCTTGTGGGTGGGTCACTCCCTCCTCCTACCATGGTAGGTTCGCCTCCTACCACCGTGGCGTTCCTCCTACCATGGTAGGAGCATCTCCACGGTAGGCGTCTTATGGACCTCTTCATTTCCTCCTCCTCTACCAAATTCCGACCCCCCGAGTCTGAGGCCAAGGTGAGTCGTCCCTCACCTTCCTTTTCTTCCGTTCCTCTCGTTCACGGCCTTTCCGGATTTTCGGTCTTTCTCTCGGCGCTCGGATCGGTGGTAACTTTGGCCACCAACAGCCCGTCACTCATCTCTCCTTCACCCTTCTTCTACAATCCACAGATACCTGGATTCATCAAGAAAATCAATTCCTTCCACCTTCAAAACCCGGCGTTGTGGTCACCGTGATTGCGGTTTGATTGGGCGCGTTCCTTCGCTGCACTGTGAACCTCACCCACAGGCGTCTGAGGCTACCCTTGCTACTCTGAACACCTTGGGTCACCAACCTTGTGCCCCAACTCCTTGCATACTTGACAAAAGGTACATAACCCATTTGTTTCGAGGTTACGGCATTCATTGAATAATGACCAGTGTCCCTAATTATATGTGCACCATGGGTGCCATTGGCCTTTGTGGCCTCGGTCTCCATGGTCCCGGTGAGGTGGGCGTGACCCATACCTCCACGGTCTTGCGGGTTGGTAAGTCGCCCTCATCGATTGGCGGGCGACTTCCGATGTTACTGCACTTGGTAAGCCTCATCCACGTACCAATAATCACCGGGCATGGATTCCACGTGATTCCACGGCATGCCGCGGTGCTCGGATACATTCCGGTTGGTGTGTCGGTTTGATGACAAATTGAGCAATACACCAAGCTTCTTGCGGTGAGGGTGACCTCCGTGGAGCTTGATTTTTTCGCCTTGACCTCCAATTACATCAATCTTTTGTCAAAGCCTCCACTGCAATCCCTCCTCCTGCGGTGGGCGTCTCTCCCTTCTCCATCCATCGAACCGTCTTCCCTTCCTCTCCTTCTCCAGCGTTCAGCTTCCTCCTGCCTCTTCTTAACCTTCTCCAAGTCCTTCCTCATCGTCGTTCATAGGCTTTCTCGGATTCTTCATCAGGCGTGGAGCTCTCGGGTACCACTCTCCTCACTTGCGGAAGAAGAAGATGGGGACGAGCTGGAAGAGGAAGAAGAAGAAGAAGAGCTAGACCTCCTGGACCCCTTCCTCTTCTTATGACTCCTTCTCTTTTCCTCCTTCTTCCTAGCTCGATTCCACTCCTCTAATCGGATTGCTCCAATGTCTTAGTCCTACGCAATGTACCTCCATCTTTCGAGATAGTCCACTCACAAACCAGTCCAACGCTTGCTCTTGTGAGTATCACGATGTGGGTGGATTTCCGGGCATCACGCGCCGCACACTCGATCGAGGTAGCCAGAACCTCTCAACATAATCAAACAAGGACTCCCTCTTCTTCCCTACGGAGTTCTCAATTTTGCGGTGTGGTGGCGTGGCGAGACCCCGAAATCGATTGAAGGCGGCCTTCAAAGTCCCAATCCACAGGCGCACTTGCCCGGGTTGTACCACTGGGCATGCCCCTCAGCAACCCGGAAGATCGCGTCGATCGGCGTATCCTCCAGTTAGCATGAAACATGCTCAAAGTGCCTAAGCGCCTCTGCGTCGTCGCCCTTCCTCTTTTCCCAAACTTGACATCTGCTGGCTGGGGTTGTGGCAAGCCCCTCCTACACCGATTCCACTCATGATCCCTAGTCCGGATGAGCTCGGCGTGTTGCGCCCCCCTCTTCTTTGTAAGTTATCCAACCAAAGTTCTCTGCGGAAGGGTGTTGCACAAAAATTTGAGCCTGTGTGGGATGGCGTCTCCCTAGGCGTTCGTCCCAAGATGGTGAGCTGGGCGTGATCCTATCAAGGCGCTCCATAAGATCCTCGAACCAGGCACAATTTCTCCACTTGCTCACCTTCCTTCTTCACTACATTTCGCTAGGGTTGAGCTAGACCCATCATACGAGAAGGTCCAGCGTTGAGGAGGCCCAGTCTTGTATTTGAACTTAGATAATCGAAGCTTGGGTGCTTCCTCCTGCTTCCTCTTCACACCTGTGGTAGGAAAACCAGGCTTGAGAGATCCTCCCACTGCGGCCCACTTATCCCTTTATTGGCAAATCGTTGGGTTTCGTCCCATGAGACTTGTGTGAAAGTTCGAGGCCTTGCGATGGCCGATCGCTACTGCGGAGACACAACTTCAGCCTTCTAAAGCAAGCAAGGCGCCCTCTACTCACCCTCTTCGGCGGTGCACCGCTGCTTTGAAAAATCACCAATCCTCGACCTACAGCGACACAACACAATTGCGTCTGCCTTGAGCCTATCACGGGCGCCAGGGACCCCCAGTCCACACCGCAATTTCGTCCCTACTTCTAAGACCACTCTTCTCCACTCGGGAGGCGCTCTTTTACTTGATTTGGGATTCGTCCCTTAGGCTCTGTGGCCTTCCACTTCACGCCTACACTCTATTCCTCTACTCATCTCCTCATCCTCTTCCTCCTATTCTAACCTCGATTCAGGCTTCTGGCTTGACTCGCCCTTGCAGCTGGCACAGGGTCGGCCTCCACCCGGCAAGTTCTTCCTTGGGCGGTTGCTGAGTTTGACACGGGGAGAACCTTGAGTCTTTCCACCGTAGTCTACCCTCAAGCCGAGTTCCACAGGCATTGCCACACCCAAAGCAAAGCAATTTCAGCAACCATTCACAAGGGAGCAACTCGTTTAGGCACTTACTGAGCAAGTCCTCACCAAGCACTCAGGCCATAGCGACTTCCTCTCTACCCGCGTTGGCTCACTGACACGAAATTCCTCTGTAATGGCAAAGGACTCGGTGAGTGTGGAAGCGCGATGATACTTTACTTTGTGAAATCCTCCTCCTCTTATAGGAGGCCTTCCCATACAACCTCCCAGGTGACCCTCTGCAGGTCACCTTTTCCAGTCTATTATTTCCTACAGCATGTTTAAGGCTAAACCCATTGTCTAGTTGGTAAATTCTATTCTAGCAATTTCACCTAAGGATCATCCTTAAGGATGTAAACATCTTACCTATCCTTTCTATTCTACTCGACATTTATGGTCTTTGACCATTCCTAGTCTATCCTGGGGTGGCGGCGTGTTCCTTGTGGATTGGCTCCCTTGCCCTCCTTTTGCTCTTCCCGAGATCACATGTCGTCTTCCGATGTGTGGGGCAAGTACAATCTGCCCCTTCCTTCAATTTCACGGTGGCGCCCAATTCACATCACTCCTCCGGCAATCGCTCCTCTGCGCACCTAGGCGCCCTCCAACCTCCGCGCTGGTGGCGCCCGTTCATCAGCACTCTGCGGTGGTCTGGCGGACTACGGGGTGGTGACCTACCATGTAGTCGGCCCTTCTCTCCTTCTTCTTCTCGGTGATGGTCACAGGTTGAGATCCTTTTGCTCCTTTCCTGTTTGATTTGTCCATACCCTTGGAGCATATCTTCAAAGTTCCTCCCATTTGGGAGATGTTTGTCCTCGCTAATTCCTCCGGGCCTTCTTTGCGTTGGTCTCCTCTCCCGGTTGAGCCTTCCCTTGCTTTCGTGGGGTGATTCTCTTCTTCCTTGGCCGGATCGTCGTGTTCTCCTCAGGAGTTTCTCCCACCTCTTCTTGATCCTGGCTGTGTCCAGGCCCCAGCTACTTCTCTCACATCGGGTCTCAGCGTGCTCTCGGCCAGCTCCACGCTCGCGGTTGCCCTACCCTTCTGGCGGACACGGTGTAGAAAATTGCTTCTCGATAGCGGCGGACTACTGGTGGTGGGGATCACCGTGGTGGTGACCCCCACGCCGGGTATCCCCCTCCTTTCTGCGCCATCTTTCTTCTCTGGCCAGCGGTTTTCTCTTAGCCCTCCGTGTGGTGAGGAGAATCAAGGGCCTCGACGCCGCCGCAGCGCCCGCGGCTGCCGCCACCGCGGCGCGCTGCGCCGCGCGCCACCCTCCGCTAGCGCCAGCGCGCCTGGCGCGCTGCCCGGCGCCGCCCGCCCTGCGGGCCTTGCGCTGCGCCCAGCGGGCTGAGCGCCAGCGGCGCGCCCTGCGGGCCGCGGGCCCCAGGCGCCCGGCGGCGCGCTCGCCCCGCCCGCGGCCCAGCGGGCCGGCGCTGCCAGCGCTCCGAGCCGCCCAGCGCGGCCCTGGGCGCTCAGCGCCCGGGTTGCGGCCCGCGGCGCGCCCTCCAGCCCGCCCGCAGCGCCAGCCGCCCCGGCGAGCTGCGG